>LS997566.1:17178044-17363044 GCA_000469685.2 Haemonchus contortus
AAGCATGAGCTACTGAACTCATTACATACTTCGTGTATGCAGCCATAGAAAGGAAAAGTTGCAGATTTGGTTACGTTCTCGCTGCCAACATCGGAACCATGACGCCTTGGTGGGTGATATTGGGTGTGAAGGGGCCGTAGGCGCTCTGTAATAGGAACTGAGGACGAGTGATAGTGGGAAGATAATCTAGAGAATTCTGCAACTCAGCATCTATTACCATCTATTACCAGTCCTAATCAAATGTTACCGGTTGTTGTCACGAACTCTCACCTAGAGGAATTAAACATAACACTATAGAGTTTCAAACTTCCACTGTTTTCCGCTGTTAACGCGAAAGACGCGATTTATTTGGTAATTATTGTTTTCTACAACTCCTTATCAGCTCTTATCAGTTGTTATCAGCCTCTATCACCGAGCGTCTACGACCACGCCCCATCCCAAATCATCTATCAGAGCGTGAAGGCTGCCAATTAATGTAACTGTCGCAGTGACTCGTGTCTTCCAATCATACACTCCTTCCTTAACACCCCCTTTACACTTGTCAAAACATCGACGCACCAAAAGACAATCAGCGAGTCTAATTTACTTGGAGCATTCATTGATAAGGCCGGTGGATCATATATCAAGCTCTCTTTGATTAAACAGGTTGTTTTGCTACAAAAGGTACGTGTTTGGAGCAAAAAGGACGAGATTTTTAAATTTTTCATGGGTGATTATTATTAACGAGGACTCAAACAGCGTAGGGAGTCCAGACATTCGCAGGTATAAGAGTTATTATATTAGCACTGATTACCAGTTGGATTGCTTTCCTTGCACCCGACCTCCTCTTTACGGCAAAGTTTGGCTTATATTTCGAATTTTAGGCGAGAAGAAATGGGGTCTTCAAAGAAATGCAAGCTCAACGATCCAACTGATGGGTCAAATTGGAGATGAAACACAGGGATTGAGCACCTATTGCACCACAACGCCAGGATCGGCTGAAGCATGGATCGAAAAATGTTGAAATGAATTAAGTCGTTTACTTTGACCGATCCAACTGCCCGTCTCCCAAATGGCGTACGATCACACTTTAGTCCGAACGTCGGAACACGGCTCCATAACCAGAAGCACCATTTGTGGTACGTTGTTCAAACCTACGAAGAACTACTGCAAAAATGAACATACTCGAGTACTCGAGGCACAATTCGGTAACGACGATACAAAGAATAATAGTACGGCCTCTCACTAGCATCATTTCTATTAACTGATTTCCAATTCATGAAAACTTTTTTCATGATAGTGACGGTGATCTCGCCTTATATCGATTACATGTGCATGTGCCCGACGAAATAACGGTCGGTAAGCTTATCCTACTATCATACTTATTTTCAAACTTGTGAGGAAGATGGAAACCTTAACGGTAGGTGGTGAGAAGTGGTAACATTCAGTAGGAGCTGATAGGGAGCATTGAAGGCGGCAAGAGTCGTAGGATCCGTTACCTCCATCGTGTTGACGGCGGAGCCTAGGCGGTTTTCAGTAGGAGTTCAGATTAAGAAGGGAAATATTTGGTGATAGGATTTGATAACAGCAGTAATGGCTGATAACTAGCCATAGAATTCCTTTGGGCCACTAGATTTTAATGGCCGAAGGTCAACACAGAGTTTGGCACTCCAGTGGGTGGTGTGGGGTAGAAAAGACGTATGGCATTGGTGACAAGGAACAATGGCAAGTGAAAAGCGCTGACAAAGAGCCATATAAGGATAAAGCCCCTATGTCTGTAATGCCCTTCGCTTTGATAGTGGAACCTTGACATTTCAGTAGGTGATGCCCAAGCCGTTTCATAATGGCATTGGTCAAGAGTAAGGACAAGTGACCAGTGACATTAGAGTTCCAACTCAGGGAGGTGTAGCTGAAACGTTCCGTTGCTTGAAGATCTTTGAACATGAGATAATTCCATCCTTTGGAGCGTCTACATGTCCTTTTGCCACCCATACTTGTTCATTTTCCCACCAACAGCCATCACCTGTATCACCTGTCCTCCCGTTGATCATCGCCTTCCTAAAGTGAGCATCAGTAACTTCTCCATTCGTCCCTGTCACGAGCCAGAGTGGTCCAGTACATCGCTTCAGGAACACCAGGTCCAACATTCTTTTCGTTCAGAGCTTTCGTGGAGAAGTCTGACCATCTCGTGTTTAACCAACTGCGATATGTTCTACAACAGGTCACCGCCGCGATCAGAACGCTTGATCCACGGGTCCTTGGCGCCCGTTTCTAATTAGCGAGAGACCAGTACGACTCCCAGAGACCCCATCACAAGGTGTGCTCCCCCAAACTCACTGTAAGTTCATCCGATACAACTTTTGAATGCGATTATGATTTGTTAGTGCTACGTCACGAAATGTTCCAAAAAAATCAAGATTTAGGAAGATGCGTGTGCACCTGTCCTTGTTGCTTTACTGTCTACTCCCGGCGACCATTGGAATCACTACCAATGACTCCACTAACTTCCTCACTAATCTTATTGGTAAGTGGGTCGACTTTTTCGAGAGATTTGCGAGTGATCGATTTGTTCAGGTTCTTTTCGAGGCCCAAACGCAATCAATATCTCCCAATTTTTGTCGACTTTCCAAATGCCTGCTTGCATGAAGCAGTGTCTGCCGGAGATTGACGGGGTGCTCAGTGCACTGTCAAAGAACAACGATACGAAGGATATGGCCACCCTCTGCAGGTTTGTCGCTATTATCAACCCTAAAAGTGTAGGCTGAGTGTTTTCAACTTTTCCGTGTTGCTGTGGGTTTAGGCTGAGGTAGATATGAAACAAGACGGGTCTATTTGACCTTCCTCAGGGACAGGGATTGTGCGTGGTCCGATTTGGCACGTCTATGTCGGTTGGGTGCCACTTATGCTTGCCCCTTAGCCAGCTCATCAGAAGCATAACTCTGAAACCTTCATGCTAAGATCGAAATGCAAAGGAATACTCAGGGCATTCAGGCTCACAGCGAGGAGGTCACAGCAGGGAAGAACTTGGAGATGTCTTGAATTTGTTCTCTGATGCAGCGGCAACCTTGTACTGACTGGGCCCAGCGTTTATAATTTACCTCGCTAGGCGTAACCCCGCTAGGCCAGGTCTGTCTGAAGCTGTCAACGTTCAGAAAGAACTATTAACCGAACTCTATCTAAGAAAGTCTTGAAAGGCAAGTTCACAGCAGCAAGATTCTGGCAAAGCGGATAGGTTCTGGAGCTTATACAATCCACTTTCCTTTTGAAGGATGAGGTCTAGATGAAGTAGTGTAGTAGAAGCGACCATTTCAATAATTTTGCCAAAACTTTCGAAAAATCAAGTCGATTTTAACAGAATTCTCCTGTTCCGTAACATCCCTCCATTCAAGTTCTTCACCACCTCATTTAGTTGTTGTCGGTGAAAATGTAGTTGGGGGGTGCCAGCGCCCTGTTGTGCTCTGCGTCCCTGACACTGGTGGCAGAGTGCGTACAGATCGCAAAGATGAATTCCTTCCCTTCTAAAAGTTGGGGAAGGAGCTCCGGGGTGGGAGAGACGATTATCTCATGCTAAAAGCTGGGACGTGGTAAGAATTGAACATCCAATTGGCTCACCCACCCCGGAGCTCCTTCCCTATCTTTTAAAAGGGGAGGAGCTCCGGGATGGGTGAGATTGTTAGATGAGGCAAGAATTGAAGAGACGCAGAGCACAAAAGTGCCTGGCACCCCCCAACTACATTTTCACCTTGTTGTCTGATAAAGGGAAATGGGTTATGCAAATTCCTGGTCCTGTTCGCCCTGCCAGTACACACCTTGTCTCCTCATCTGATACAACAATTTAAGACCCCTTAGTCCTTGTTGATTTCCAGAAATGGTGGCCTTTTGATAAACCTTTTTGTTTTCTTCAAGTCATCCGGCACGCTTATACAGTAGATAGCAGCATGAAAACATCCGCTTCCTCATCAATGAAAGCATTTCACTACGAAGCAATCTATCATAGTGTTCCCTTTCCCATACGTGGATCACCTCAATCGGGGCTATAGTTTTCCTCGGGGACCTTATCATTTCAAGATAAGCCTTGTTGCTTCTGATCTGAAATTTAGTGAACTTCAAGCATCAACACATTGCGCATCTTCTGCTGGCTGCTCAAAGGTGTTCATCGAAGCGACTGCCAGTGCTTTCCAATTCGTGTGCCTTAACAATGTTCAAGGTGCGATGGTCTTTTTAGTATTCATTGCTTTTTTATCCAGGATCTCATTTGCATCCATCTGTTCCTACTCTAGACTGAAATTCACCTTTCGGTTCCCCTCACCCGCTATCTGTAAAGCTGGAAATAGTCCTGTCCAATAGATGAATTTCCCAGTTGCATTCTGGTAACAGTGTCTGAGACAGCACGGAGTATGAGAAAAAGTAGGTACTCAATTAGGGGTTACCATTGCATTTGTCTGTGTACTGTGTTTTGACCTTTCCTTGCATAAAGTATCTAGTGGTAGTGTGGTGGCATGGTGAAAAATAGTTGCCATTTCCCAACTTTCCGATCAAAGGATAGTCATTTGGTCCGGGACGGAATCAATCCCCTTTAAGGGATGTGTCCGCGCATTCGACTTCTTTTGAGAATCGTAGCGACGTAATGAATTCGTATGTGGCCCATTCAAAGAATTGCGGTGGCCAGCGCCGATGTACAAGTCAGTGTTTTATCCTCCCAGACGAGTATGGTCCAATTAACCTTCCCTGGAGGGATGGAAGGCTCGGTTGACCTAGGCGGATATCGATCGGGGACTCGATCTTTCCGATACAATGACCATATCCTAGCCATGTACTACGAGATTTTACTTTCAAAACTCATTCAGAGTATTGTCAGGTCGCATAATGAATGTGGGAGTGTTGGAATAACAGTGATAAGTTGAATTTCACAATAAAACACTCGGCGTGCAGACACCGAGCTTCAGACAGTTGACCTCCCCGCCTGCCCTCCCACGACTTCCCCTTCCGAGCGGCTCAGTAGCTTTTTTCCCTTCTTTCTTTTTTCTGTGAAAACCATTGTTTGTTGCTTATCTGCTAGTTGTTTATCTTTTCCTCTCCCTTGTGATCTTCTCTACTTTTTCTTACTAGTGCTATTGTTAGCATATTCTTACTTACAAGCCGTGTGACACACTCTATGGTGTACTAGAATAAATAGAAACTTGGTGACTCTAGCCATCTCTGAATCCATGGAATGTGTGAAGGAGAACGCCATGAATGTTCAACCGGAATGCGAAGCGCATTGTGAAGTACAGTCGAAAATCATTGACGACGCGTCGAACAACAAGTTAGAGACTATATTTGAAGTTCCTCGTTTCTGCAAGTCAGTTCAAGCTTCTCTCTTTAACCTTTCCTTTTTTGAGGGCTCTTATTGGTTAGTTATTTGTCTGTTTGTACTTGAGTTTGCCAAGCTGCTACTTTCCCATCCCCATAGGAGTGGGTCTACGATCTCAGTGGAATCTCCGGAATTATTCCTCCTTACGCTCACTCTGTCTTGTTCCAGCAACACACGATGCCTACTGACCTGCTTCAAGAACAAAATCGACAATAAATGCCGGATTGGTGAAAAAAGTCTGCTCGACAGCTTGCTATCGGCGGTTATGCGCGGTGAAGATCATGGATTTGAAGCCGCTCTTGAATGGGTCCTACCTGAAGATTGTCGAAAGAAGGTGAACCTCTGAATCTTTTTGTTTAATAGAATAGGACTGACGGAAGAGCGCGGTGGTGCTTACCTGCTCAGTGCAGTCAGCCATCGGCCAGCAAAAATATCCCTTTTCTTTTTGAGCAAGCCTTATCTTGTGTTCAAAGCGTAGACTTAAAAACTGACAGGTTTCTAGTGGCCTCTCAGCGATGATTAGGGGGCCATGATTTCTCGAAGGGCACTAACTGGCTTTCCTTTCGACTTCAATAGGGTTTCTAGCTCCGTATTTATGTATCTCTGTAAATTAATTTGCTATGCTGGAATTGGCATTTTTCAGCCGCACCTGAACAACTCTTCTGTTCCACTATCAGTTGGAAAAGTAAGTTGTTCCTGTAGTACCCGTTCCTTTCTTTGGTGACTCGAAACCTTTTAGATTCCACCAAAAACATCTGCTACCAATGGGGCTGCGACTGGCAAGAACACACCAAAATCCACTAGACCAGCTCAGAGTTCTCCGAAGAACAACCGGGTGCAGATCCCCAGCACCACTATGAACGAATTGACGGCTGTAGGCAGCAAATCTGACCCTGTTGTGGTGCGGATTCCCCCTGCACCGAGATCGCCGAAGGATGAACCGGTAGAAGCTGCACTGATCATCGATGGTGAGGTAAGACCCAGTCCATAAGCCACCGTTGGTTCTAATTTTGTGACGTAACCGACTGTATGGTGGCGGATATGAAAAGGTCTGATGGGCAACCTGCAGTCTGTCTGCCCTTGAATTTCAGTCGGGCATTTATTTCATTGACTTTAGATCCGCACTCTCCGCTACCAGCTTTTCGATTGGCAAGGAAACCCCGTACCATCTCCTGATTTTGTAACTCTCGCGAAGATAATGACTGTAAGTTTCTGAAGTGCTGGGTTTGCTCGGACTCGGGAAAATTTTAGTTTTTCAGTTACAACTCCTACCTTTTAAATTCCCTCCTACGCGACCTCAGGAAACCGTTATGCTACCGTCGGCAGAAGACGAAAAAGCCGCCGAAAAACGGATCGACGAGAGAAGTGGGTTTCATGATTTCTACACGAGATACTAGTTTTTACTATAAACCGTTAAATTTAGTTGCGAGTGAGGAACAAGAGGAACAGGATGACGAATGGCGTCAAGATGGTCGTCCAGAAGGTCCTTCTAACGATGGTATCGGTGTCGCCATAGGCCTAATTGTGTTTGCAGCCACGGTATTTTACTGGGCTTGGGAGACCGCTCGCTCATGATATCTCATGGGTCGGGTCTGTACTGTGCTATTTTCCTTCCAACCTTTTCTTTTGTACAGACTAACTTTGACTAACCTCTGTATCATTACCTGTGTTCAGCAATTCATCTAGTCCAACTGTAAAATGCACTTCCTGCTCAATGTGCACCGTACTTTTAATTAGTGCGCATACGTAAAGCATGTTATGCTATATTAATGTAAAAATCTATTCAAAGTTGTACTATCCTCTGGAATTCAATCATAAATATTCAATCCAGAATCCTTGTCATTGTCCAGTGACTCCTTAGATGAGCACCATGGCCAACAGGTACGCTACTGGCTATCTGGATTCTTCTTCTTCAAGGCTGACAGTTCAGCTATTGTAGCATGTGTGATCACTCTCCGTAGATGAATTCTTTTCCACCTCTACCCTAGAACAGGTACTGGTATTGTAGCGGACAGCCACTGCTGGCTCAGCTCAGCTAGTTTCATTTTGATCTAGGTTGGGCTCTTCTGCAAATGCATACCTGCACGCCGTTCTCTCTATTGGCGCACTCAGTTGAGTGTATAAATAAATCAAACAGAAATCCTACGGTTACATGAAAATGTTTTTTGTAATATACTGACCTTAAATCCAGCGCCCTTTCAATTCCAAGTAAATCTTATGACAGTCATCCGATAAAGACAAGCCTGGCCCAACTGACCGGATGGAATAGTTCGCTCCTGAAAAAGGCGCAATCAAGGCCTTTTGCTTAGTACCGGCTCTGCTCATCGAAGGCACAGTTCACGATAGTTTTCAGGTCTCTAGGTATCCAGCCCAAGTGAATTAATCGGAATTATGGGGTAGAATAGTGCGAAAAATGACGGACAGAGCGCAAAAATCGGTGGATTTCAGGAAATGCAAGGTTTCATCGAAGTAGGAAGAAACGTTGTCATGTACTGACTATGTGTCTCCCATGTAAGCGTACTATTCGTCGACGTCCTTATGCTTCATTTCGAATGGTGCAGTTTTGAAGGCGCAGTTCACGATAATGTTGAGATACCACTTTCGAGATGGGAAGCGGGAGTGTTGGTAGAGAGTAGTGCTCCGGTGGCGAGGAAAGAGGGAAAATCGTTGATTATGAAAAAATAAGGCTTTAGAAGTATAGGGGACAGAAGTTGTAGGAGATCACCACGACGGAAATAGCACATAGTGGGTGCTAGGACGAGATTTTAGTTGCAGCGAATGCGTAAAGAGCTGACTAAATCGAGCCAAAAATAAACTGCCTTCCACTGTCGAAATGGCTCACGTCTATTTCTTTGATTTTCCAATATAGGAGTCCTCCCGCCAGCCTCTACATTGCCATTAAAACTCGTCCGCTATGGGTGTGGTATTCAACCGATACAAACTCTGGGCCCTTATGATGCCCTATCTAGGCCGTCCTCCAAGTTGACAGCATGGTATAGTGATGCGCCATGAGAGCGAGATTTCTCAGGAGCAATTTTTATCGTGATTTTTGCTTTTCGAAAAGCCGCATAACAGTGCCGCTTTTCGGTATGTACGTCGGTCAAGCCTGTTTCGAAGCTCTTAAGAAGTTCTGTCAAGGCCGTTTTTCGATCCAACAATGTCTCACGTGCTCTCCTTTGTGGCCGCAGGTTCATACTACGAGGATTCGCAGGAACCATTTTTATCGTGAACAGTGCACACAAACAACAAACTATCATTCTGTGCTAGTATTTTGATTAAACATCAACTACCAGTTGTGTTCGACTAGCGGCGCTATTAGTCATACCAGCCAGGTAATTTTACGGCAAAAATAGCATCAAGATGAGTGGCTGGAATGGGGCGTCACCCGTTTAGTTAACCTTTACATTGTTACGCAGTGAAATCGATGTCGATATCATGAATGAATAAATTCTACCTCAGTCTGAGGGAAAAAGTAGCAAACCGTGAGTTTGCCTAGACGTGGGGCAGTAGTAGTAAGTGTTTGCCAGATTTTTCTTGGAATGCGGAGCTAGCACTTTTATACTCTTCTCTGTTCTGGAGAGACTATGAATTGTTAAGAACTCAAGGCTCGAGACTATCCTCAGTCTGGTTCTACTCACAAGTAGGGCTATGCATGCTTATGCATGCAGTGTATGTCCACGACCGCTCATCTGAAGGCTTAAAACTTCTGCGGTTCGTTATCAGGCGACGTCGACTTTCCGTGCAAACAAACAGACGCGAGCGCTTCATATCTCCCTCATTTATGATTATGATTTATTATCAGAAATCAAAGGAAATAATAGAACGACAGAAAGAAACACAAACAATTCACCGATAAGCACTAATTTTAAATTAATGGGGAACAACGGAGGGATCTGCGTGAAGAGGGTTTTGCGTGGTTTCCATCCTCTGGTGAGGAATTGGATAAAAGAGTTTCTGTGTAATAGAACATTTCAAGTTTTAGTGAAGGGGTCTTTCTCATCAGTTCGTACCGTAAATTCAGGAGTACCCCAGGGTGAGGTACTTTCACCGGTTTTGTTTAACATATTTACTTCAGACTTTCCTTGGTTTTTTAAGGATCTTGACGTTGTTTACAACCTTTATGCAGATGACATAAAAATCTATAAAGAGGTTTATTATTTAAATACTCTTGTGCCGTGCGAGGTTGTTAGGTGGAACGATTTATTAATTCAATGGCCTAACGTATAAAGAGGTCTCCGGAATGGGTCTGACATAAATCTCCAAAAAGCAATTGATAAAGTAGCTGGATGGTCTGAAATGAATCATATTCCACTTTTCATTGAGAAAACACAAATGCTGTGCCTGGGCAAACATGCCCGAAATCCTTCATATCGTTTGGGCGGCTCGACACTCAAAGTGGTATCAGAAGTCCGTGACCTGGGATTTCACTATGATAGAACTCTCAACTTTTCTAATCATTATAAAGTATTAGTTTCAAAAGCCCTCCGTCGGAGTTTCAATGTTTTCAAGGTGCTTCGCACTAATGATTCGAAAACGCTGCTAAGGGCTTTCAAAGTCTACGTCCGTCCCATTTTGGAATGTGGATCTACTGTTTTCACACCCTATAAGAAAAAAGATGTTTATGCTTTGGAAGGAGTTCAAAATAGCTTCACTCGTAAACTTATGATGCGATGCCATCATTTAAATTATAATGAAATACCTTGTGGAAGTGAGCGTAATAAGATACTTGGTCTAAAGTCTCTCGAATGGAGAAGAAAGAAATTTGATATTCTTATGGCATATAAAATTTTAAATGGCATAACCACCGTGGATATTTCGAAGTTCTTTACAATCGTGTCTTCCAACACGCGAGGCTCCTCCGCTGAGATTTCAACCATGCCAGCAAGAACTCTAATTAAAGCGCAGTTTTATAGTAACAGAGTCAGATCTAGCTTCAATTCGCTTTTACGTCGTAATCTCATCCCTCGAAATTATTGTACTTTCAAGAAATTTTGATAGGTTGATTTCACTTAATTGAGTTCATTATAAGATCTTATTGTTTGTTTTACTTCATTTTTTTCCATGGTCATATTATTTTCCTCGTTTCACATGTTTACAACATGTCCGTTGAATAAAAGAATAAAAAAATAAGAGGGATTGGAATATGGCTCGGAAGGGCAGTAGCCGCCAATATGTAGAACTCCGATACCGTCTCAGTAGGTCCGCCATCCTGCCGAAACCCGAACCAGCGTCGCAAAAGTCAAGGGGATAGTGTTATGCGCAGAACAACAGAACAATCCTAGCGTTTTGCACGAGGTAATCATTCCGCCTCCAACCCGCCACTCCACCCCTACTGATTGTGGGGCTTAGCTTGTAACTGTATTCTTCCGCCTAGAACCGTTTCTGAGTGCAGGTCAGGTCGGCCACCCCTCATCTGTACTCTAGCCCTCAGTGCTAAATGAAAGCTATGCCCTCCCTCCCCCCCCCCCTTCCCCCCGCCGCCCTCACGCTCTAACTACACTCTCTAATTATTTGGTAAAAGTTGAGAAATGAGGCCCGGTGTAAGCCGGGCGACCTGACTGGTATGGTAAAGATTTTGCTACCATCCATGGGAGATGTTCACATTAGCCAGTCGGCCTCGTCGCAACTCAAGACGGCCACCATATCATTTCTCAGCAAACTATAAAAGCCGCAAGGCGTCTTTAGTGAATGCAGCAACGTAAAGCGTCTAGGGTAACACTCTCTAGTGTTGTAATGATACTTATTGACCAGTCGGATCCTTCTATAATAAATCCAGTCCTTCTTTCGTGTAAAGTTGGCCCACACTCCGTCCCTTCCGGATTTGAACGCTGCATTATTAGAGGAAAGGGGTCATGAATACTGGTCGACCACACACCTCCGACACACTTCGTGAGCACCTCGCAGGTTGTGAGCGGGGTCTTGCTCAACTCATGCTCCTTAGAGCAAATTGGTTAAATGTTCGCGCACGCTACCGACCCTCGAGGGAGGAGTCGAGTCCTGCCACCCACCAACGGTGTTCCCATACTATCCCTTTAAAATTTGAACGCTCTAGATTCAGGGAGACAGCAGTTGTGAATTTCCGGTCAAACACACACACATACACACACACAACACACACGCACACACTCACACTCACACATACACTCACACATACACGCACATACACGCACATACACACATACACACACATACACACACACGCACACACACACACACACACACAACACAAACACACGAACACGAACACAGTCCCATGTGCATTCATACACAAACAGACACAGCGTGTTATACATAGTAGGAGAATGCGGTAGTTGTCGTCCTGCAACGAAGGTGCTGGAATTCGAGGCCGAAGTGAATCGACCGCAAGGAGCCTCAAAGAAGAGGTGGCGGGACGTAGTCAAGAAGGACCTCGCCGAAACTATAACAAATGGCAGAAGAAGAAGCAGAGAGATGAAAGTGGAGGCTTCTGACAAAAGCAGCGAACCGTGAGATGGCGCAGAATTAACGCTATGGATAGGAAGGAGAAGAAGAAAAAGCAATACCTGTCACTGAAAATAGCCACTAAAGTATTTTCGAGCTCCATAATACACCTTGTAGCTGTTGAATCCAGAGCTTTACCGTGTTACTACTTTAATTTCTCCTACCCAGAAATCCACTGCGCATTCAGGCATTTCCTAAGATACTGTACCAGAGCGACTCGAAAAAAATCGTTTCGAACAAGTGGGGAATTCACGAATTTCTCTCGAAATAGCATTTAAACGAAAAACGGTTTTGTCCTTTTCCGATTTTTCCCGGTGTAACAACGGCTCAAACTTAGCTATTCAGAGCACAGGCTTTTTATTCACATTCGCATGAGTGGCTGGTTCATCGTGAGATCGGTCTTCCATGACTAACTGCGGAATATGAAGTTTCCGAGAAATCCTTTTTCTTCGGTTTTTTATTTTACGAACTCCACACAGTGCAGCTTTTTCATTTTTTTTTCATGTCATATAAGTGAGTCAGTCCAGAAAATGGTCACCTGACCTGACGGTCTTCCAGCTGATGAATCAGAAATGCACTGTGTTCGAATCAGCCCCTGTTTGCCCACTATGCCAGTCAAGCAACTACGAAGTACAGTAAAGTCTCAGAAACGAAGGCTATGAACTGGTCGCATTCAAGCCTGACAATATGGACCCTTTACTGAGGGCCTTTCCTGCGCGATAATCTGATCACAAGTGATTTGTAAAGGACTCATGGTCAGCGAATTCAACATGAAGTGCTGACACCTGTAAGGGGTCCCCGACTACGCAAAGTGGGGCACTTAGGTGGAGGCAGCAGGAAATGGCTACCCAGCAACCAGTCGGTTGCAGCCATCACAAGTGATCGGGGTCGTCGCAATCGATGATGATAGTGATAATACATTGTCTCGAATCGGGCGCACATACACGCCTATACACGCACGTATACACATACCACACACACCACACATCCACAGGGAATCGTGTATGAGAGCGAGAGCGCCGCCATAGTCGCTGTGTAATGTGGTCGCCCGCCGCACTCTCGATCGCCGCCCGTTGTGCGGGTGCCGACCACCCTCCAGGGCTAAATCAACACATATCACGCCATCGTAGCGGACGCTTCAGTGTTTTTTGTAACTCCGCCCACCTTTGGACATTCTGTCGCTCGCTCGCTCGCTGTCGCTTCCTTCCTTGCCATAGTTTTACATCCAGTAACTGCGGGTGGCCCAGGGCCTTTTTCTGTTTAGCTTCGGTGGTGAGGTTAATCCGCGATTTCTTCTATTATCTGAGACAGTCTATCTTGTCTACCTAGGCGTCGTAGGCAGCGGAACTTTTTCAGAAATGAGCTTGAGCTTTCACCACCTACTGTGTAAGTCCTACTCATCCCTAGATCTCCAGAGGGCTACTGGATTAGCCATGCTTTGATCATGATCTTGAAGCTCCGTTCGCTTCAGAACTGTTGTACGGGAAATTTGATTGCTCTACTACTCCATAATTTGGATTCTACTTCGCTTCTACAACTCATCTGCTACAATTTTGATGAAGGGGTTTGTAAACAGGTTTTCGGGTGCGTTTGCTCTGACTCGAAGTTCAAGCTAGATGTGGAGAGTTCTGTTTCTCAGAATATTCCATTCAAAAATTCTGCGCAGCAATTACTCGTAACAGTGAAGGTTGTTCTGCATACTTGTCTTCCTTCAACTTTAACCTCACATATGTCGATTTTCAAGTCTCATTGCTCATTCTCTTCCGTTTTCCTGATCCTCAAAGTTGCTCCTGAATTTGGTGGTGGTGCTTACTGCATGATGGAGATTGTGCTGGGTAGGTGACATGATTACCTGAAACGGTTGCGCTGCGAGATGTGTGCTAGTGGAGGGGCGGGACGTGTATGAGTGGCAGACCGTGTTGGACCTACATTGTATTTCATGTGGTAGATGGTCTACCTTAAATGGATTAACCGATATGGCAGGGAAGAACCATTAAAAAAGAGGTACCTTAGGTTTTTCACAAGTGATACTAGTAGATCAGGTGCTCTTTCTGCAACGAAAGTGGTATCATAAAACGAGATCTCTTTGATGCAACAGATTTCCCGTACAGAATTCTTTTGTTCTTCACTAAAAAAGACTGCTTTCCTCTTCGCTCCTCCTCCTCTCTCCTTACCATTTTCGAGCACTCTCCTTCAGATATCCCTGAATGAGCAGGTACTTGCGCTCATGCGTATAAATCCATAGTCGTTCGAGTGCCTTCATTGCTAAATTCTTGGTCAAGGAATCAATTTCACTTTCTGAAGCTCTTGCGCTTTTCTACACTGAATTTGATATTCAGCGTTTTCTGAAAGTGTATCAAAAAGAAGATGGAGTGTAGTGAAAAGTAGCTACTATTACATGAGCATGTCCCAAATCCCAGATACCCTTCCAACCCAACCGAGCCTTCCACCCATAGGTCGGTCGGTTGATACTATACCCGTCCAAAAAGATAGAAAAACATTGACTTGTACATGCAACGGCTGTTCACCGGAAGTCATCATGTAGGCCACATAAGTATTCATAACCTGCGCTACAATCCAAATGGAATTTGAATGCGGAGAGTCATCCGAGAAATGGGAATGATTGGTGATAGAGGACGATATCTTTTCGTATCTCATCTTGAAGGGGACTTTATCTCAGGTTATTTGTTGCCAACCCCGTTATCTGCCCTGCTAGGGAGAAGGCTCTGTGATTCGGGATTCAGCATGAGATTCAGAGGAGCCGTGCTCTTCACTCAGCTCTCTCGTTTTCCAGAAGACTCTACGACATTTCTTCCCTATAGTTTCTCTTTGAAGAAGAACGAAAAAGAACCGTGTTAAGAGGTTTTGTTAGACCGTAGTACTTCTTTATTTGGCATGGACGAGTTATCGAAATGGAAAATACTCGGATTGAAGAGATAATGTGTGCTGAGTTTGTTAGTTTTCATACTTTTGTCTTTCCGTTTATGGCTTCTCGCAGACGATTCGAACTGCGCCTTCCTCATGAGATATATGTCCTCGAATTGGGCAACTAGAAGGGGCGAAGCAAGAGTTTAGTGAAGTATAGTAAAGCAGTATATGACCACCTTGTAGGCCAGACGTCATTGAGAGTGTTGTAGGATTTTCAGAAGAGAGTGCTTATTGTAGATTAGGCGCCCCATGTGGGAGCCCGTGCAGCGAAGCAGTTCGTACATTTTCGGATCGTACCACCTAGTTTACTAGGGCATTGATAATGGAGTGTGAACCTGCATACTCTTCTCAGAAGTACAGCTCATAGTCGGCTAACCTTCCCTGTATGTAGCTGTATGGCGACTGCTTATGTTGTCCATTGCCTGTTTGACCGTCGCCGAGTGGCTGCCATTTCATCTAGTATTTTTCTTCCACCTACATGAATGCCTTCTACCAACTCGATTCAATTTATGTCTGGGAAACTGATCTTTTCTCTGATCGAACTTTCCAAATAAAATGGCAAAGTAATTTTGACAATTTCTGATGTGCTTCTCTGTACTTAGTGCGGCAAAGGAACATTTTTTGGTTTCTTCCTAGTTTTTTTCTGCAGTGCTTACTCATTCAAGTGGGAATGGGTTATATGTCTCCTATGAAATGGATTGAACAAGCAAATCCGGTGTAAGAAGAGTCGCTCTCCACTTGACTACGACGTCAGTTCCGATCAGTATGGTGAAATCTTCTATGGAATTGCGTGATGAAACGATTCACGTAGGTTCAACAACGGGGTCCAAAGAGACGTCTGGTCAACTCCACTGTGAGAGGTGAGATCGGGTCAGCGACCGTATTTTCTTTCATCCTTGTCGGGATCAAAAAATAAACACAAACAGACAAACAAACCACAAACAAACAATTAACACAACAACAAACAACAGCCTAGAATTAGCTGGATTCCCTCACAGGAGTACCGAAAAGCTCTCAAGCATTACATGGGAAGTTGTCTTTGAGATGTCGCAACACCTTCGTAGTAGAGTCGTAGTTCTCAAACGGCTTTCAGGAGGAATACCTACAGAATTCACTCCTGGTCAAGTAAAGAGCACTCACCTCGCTCCATCTCCTCTCTTTCAGGTAGATTGATTTCCTCTCTCGCCAACCTTCCTACCTGCCTTTCCTACCTGAAGACTGAACATTGCGCCGGTGCCGCCTGATTTTCTGATTTTCTATTTAAGATCAAGCCATATATGTACTTTTGTAGATTTTTACAAAACTACTCTTCATTCATGGGTACTGAGTCCCCATGTTAATCAGGTTGCTGACTAAGTTTGATCCTATATTGGAGGTGACATTGCCAACCCATGTCGAGCTCGTTTCTTCAGTCCTTCTCATGCGAACGTTGCCGTAGGCATTTTCAGTTTCTGCAAGAATGCGCCATTTGTCTTGTTCACAGTGATTTACGAGCTGCTCACCGCACCTACTTGCACTGCCATTGGAAATGTCTGCAATTTCACGTGTACGGAGCTTTGAAGGAGGCGTCAACGTCGAAATTCTGTCGGTCTGCGTATGTGGGCGCTTTTGTGATGAAGGTGACATCTCAAGCGTCGTCTGGTTTCCGCACAACTCCAGCGCGCCGACCGACTTGGACGACGGAGGCGGACGACATCATTCTCGAGGCTTAGCCCAATTCCTCGATGATGATTGTCTCGTGATAGTCACGCACAACCACTAATCACCTTTTTTCGGAGCAATATCGCTTCTTCACATTCTTTAATTGACCCGTTCTACGACAACTTTTTAGTTGAAAGTAAACCTGTCCCCATTCTGTTGATGGTAGTTGATGGATCTGTACAGGTACATTTTCTTGTTTGATAGTACTGCAATTACTGTTTGCATACATATCTGACACAGCTTAAATATGAGCGTGGTATTGAACAATAGCCGGGGATGCGCCGCGCATCCTTTTTTATTCAAATTTATATGGGCACTTGATGCATGCTCAATTTTTCATTTTCATTTTTTTCAGATTTTAAAGTTTACTTAGTTAGTAGAAAAGTAGGATTTGTTAATTCGTTTATGAATTGAAGGGTCGAAGTGGTGATCTGTTCAAATGGTATTCTCCTAACCCCCAACTGCCCCGCGCTTTCAACCATCTTCGAGTTTGTCTCATTCATTCCACTTTAAACACAGTTCTGTCGTTATTTTTGAAAATGAGAATACTTAGAGGTTCAGGAAAAGGAAGTTATGCTCTGTAATCCCTTCCATCAGCTCGTAAGTGGTGTAGTGGGAAGTGGCACGCCATGACACACGATTGGTCGCGGGTTCAAACCCGTATGGATATCCGCCTGACCAGCCGAGCCCTCCATCTCTTCAGGATCGGTAAATTGGTACCAGACTCGTCCGGGACAAAAGCACTGACTCAAGTCTTCGGTTAGGCCATACACACATTCAATACGCCACCACGGTATTGAATGAGGTTGAGTGTGTGGCGCATCTCTCAGACGCGATTGCTCAACGCTCAGAGACTTCATCCTTATTCGTTATTCAATCCCTTTCCATGCTGACACACTCCATTTTCGTTGGATAATGTACCTTCTGTCATTTTCCAGTCGTCATAACCTACTCTTACGTAATCCTTCCATCAGTGACGTTCCATGGCACCATGGAAGAATGCCTAAGATCAAAACTGTGCCGGAGGGGATTATTTCTCTGCTCTTAGAAAGCGTATTTTTTCCTCTCTTCCAAGTTGCTCCCCTGAACTAGTCATATCATATCTCGGAGGGCGATGAGAAATTTTTTTCCGCGAAGGTCCAGCAGCTGTGATCACGCTTGATTCTTTATTGGTGAACTTCAGCCACTCCTGTATCGTCACAGGCTAACTCGTACAATATTTACAGCACAACAAGTTGTTCTTTGATGATTCCATTGGTATTGAGTGCAAACTTGCTGGATGAACTCTAGCACAGACTTTTCATAGGAATTTCTAGTGTCACTACAGCAATAACACTGGTAGAAAAAGCACCTCTTTAGGAGGGCGGAGGTGGTGTAGTGGTAAGTAGTGCACTATTTCACACACACGGTCAGGGATTAGAATCCCGGATCGATGTCCGCCTAGGCCAACCAAGCCTTCCATCCATTGGGGGTCGGGTAGCTGGTACCAGACTTGTCTGGGAGGATAAAAGCACTGACTTGTACCCCAGTTGGCCACCGCAAGTCATTGTATAGGCCACATACGCATTCATTACTCCACTACGATTCTGAATGGAAGTCGAGTGCGGGGCATATCTCTCAGACGGGATTGATTAACGCCAAAAACTTTATCCTTTATCCTTTTATACCTCTTTAGGATTTCATCTCATCTATAAATAAGTGAAAAATGACAATTGAAAAGTAGTAACAATGCTCACCTAAGTGGAAGAGCTGCAGCCCAAATCAACGCATGCCCTCCGAACGTCCCTGTGTGACTGAGCAGCTTTCTTATGAGATCTCCGTGCTCCGGGAGTTTTTTACCGGCTCCGCCCTCCGTCATACGCATGTTTCAAATTTGCGAATTCGCTGCAGTCTATATTGACTCTATTGATCGATGGGGAGTTTGTGGCAATGAGTGACAACGCAGAGCAGAGGGAGGAATCAACGGCGGCGGAGGCAAGGAGGCGGCGACGACCGGCTGGAGGCTGGAATCGGACAGGGACAGGCGACGCCCTTCCCTACTTGCCATTCCCACAAATCGTCCCTTAAATGGGGGGTTTCTTAACCTGTTCATAGTGACCTCAACGAGATTACGGTATAGTTTTTCGGGGGCGTATTCGTTCAGACATTCACTCTGTCATTGTCCAGCGTTTTTTCGTGGTCTAGACTTAGCTTCTGCTATCATGGTTGCGCTAAACAGGTGACGGAGTTCCGCTTTTAGTACGTAGTAATAAGAAAAAGCTGTTTGCAGCTTTCCACAAGGGGCATAGAGAGTATTGAGAGAGAATAATGATCTTGTTGTAGTAATAGTAAAACCAAACCATTTGTCATAATCCTAGACAAGTACCCAATGATTACTACCTCCCCACGAGAAAATGACGGAGAACCCTTCCCACTGATTGCCTCTCAGGTATTTTAGATTAACTTCCTTCCAAATGTCTTTTCCCTTGAAAACTTTTTGGTGGTTCAGATGATTTGCTGGGCTTGGTGTTCCCATTAAAGTCTGTTACTCCAACCCTTGCGAATTTTATTTGCTTTTATGTTTTCATGTAAGTTGAGGTGCTTATTACGTTTTCTTCTCATTTTGAAATAGAACGTCAATAAGAACACACGAATTCGGAAAGGACTCTTTTTGGGACTTTCTACTTGCCTTTCACTTCCTTCACCTCCTGTTATGAGTCGTCCTCCTCTCGTGGGCCACCAGCATTTTTTGGTTGAATTCTTCGATCGGTCTTGTTTTTCCTTTCCCTGTAGACCACCCAGTCTTCGACCTTACTCAGCACTCGTCTGATTTCTTGATTCTGAATTTTTCATACGAAATGAAATTTATGCTGTGTTTAGCTTTGATAAATTCCCAAGAATGAGATTTGCTTCTGATAAGGGGGACAATGCGACTTGAGACCATGCATATCATAACCAAGGTGTTCTCCATCAGAATAATTCGATTCCTCTATCGCTCTTCTTTGTTGATCCGCCCGAATAGATCCCAGTCGCATTGAAGGAGAAAGGCCAAATGAAAATTGGCTAATTTCTCCAATTAGTTTCTCCTTTCGACCATTTCGTTGTCATTACTTGTGCTTCTCTCTTCAGAGTTTTTTTTTCATTTTTTACGGCTTCCCCATTTCCATTTCGTTTTGTCGCATCCTTTTTTGAACTTAACCCTCTGCTCACTCTTTTTTCTTCGTTTTGTAACTTTCGATGCTTTGTGCCTTCCCCATTTGATTTATCTCCTCTTTTGAGAATTTTATTAATCAGTTTGACTTTCGTCCTTTTGCACAGTTTGACTTCGGCCTCTTTAAAAATTTTCTTTCACTTGTTACCGGCATACACCCCTGCCCTCCCAGAAGAAAAACTGTGAGACAATGATATGCTCAATGACAGGCGACTCGAATAGAGTCAACTCAGGAACTGCTTGAAGGTGTCTTCACCTGAGTGCCTTGACTGCTTGGGGAAAACCGATTGCTTTCCCGCAATACCGAGAGGGGGCCTGCCGTAGTTCTTCATGCAGCATGGTCTAGGCTCTCGTTTGCCCTACTCTTCGACCATTCCCCAGAATAGTGCTGGCACTCTCCCAGTTTGTTTATGTAATCTGGATTAATTGCGTCTAAATGCCCAATTGCCACCCACTCTTCAATATTCAATCCTGTACTGGCTAGGCTACAATACGAACCCTAGA
Source organism: Haemonchus contortus (assembly GCA_000469685.2). NCBI lineage: Eukaryota > Metazoa > Nematoda > Chromadorea > Rhabditida > Trichostrongylidae > Haemonchus > Haemonchus contortus. The sequence continues at coordinate 17,198,180 of LS997566.1, forward strand.
CATAACACATACTATTGCTCAGTAAATTGAGGACTCCACACGCACGGCTGGACGCAATCGGATCTCAAGATCTGACCTTACCTTCGGTCGGTCCGAAGACCAACTGAAGGGCGCCCGTCGTCTGCTATGTCCGCCATCGTCGCCATCACCACCGCTGCCACCATGCGCGCATTTACAACGCAAGACAACTTACGATTCCTATTACTTCGCCCTCTCGCCCCCCTCCCGCACACCTCAACTACCACTATTGTCAACCCCCGAATTGGCTGTAAAAGGCCTTGGGAAAATGGTACAATCCAGAAGGGTTGCCCCCATGAGAGGGAGGGTAAAAATAAAAAACACCTGTAGTTAGCCCGTCCGGGGCTTACCCAACTAACTATGCTGTCTACCAAGATGGGGAAGTACGACGTTATCGTCATAACTATCTGAGTTGGAATTGATTTCACCATCAGTGGATTCTTCTTATTTATCCTTTTCTTGAGCGGTATTTTTCACGATACCTACATCCATATCTAGAGAGATTGACTTAGCATTCGCGAGGATCAGGTCCGACCAGAACGCCGCTATGAAACCAGTACGGCAAGCAAATCTGTCAAGTTCGTACTACTCTTGCTCCCTGTGTAGCTGAGCTCTAGTTGACTTTCTGGCTGGCTTCCAGCACATTTTCGCTTTTCCTTACGTCATAGCTGGCACGATAGAAACGTCACGGCAGCACCTACCCCTCGTTGAGCGGCCGGCCGACCTTTCACCTCCACGACGGTGGGCGCACTTCGTTCCGAGTTGCCGAGATCTTGGCCTGTACTAGTTTTGTTGGTTTGCTCAGTGCGCTCTCGCATCGTTGCGTATTAGACAAATTGATCCTTCCTCAAGCTATAGGCCGGCTTTGTTACCTTCTGCACCCCTTTGCCATCACACTAAGACGTTTTTTTTAATTGAGAATCATTTGATTTTTCAAGATGCTTACAAATTAACCAACCTTTGAAAAAAGCCTATAAAAAACTCCTCTCTCTATGCTTTCATTCAGCCTTCAGTGATATTGAAATCGTGCCTAAGAATGTGATCGATGCCAAAAATGTGACCCACGGACTTCTAATGGAGTCATCTCCACGCTTTCGACGGTTTTCAATTTAGCGGAAGTTTGAGGGTTTTGTTTTTGCACAGACCTACTTGTGTACCTTGGTCAGCTAAGAAAGATACGATATTCCCAATACGGCAGAAGAAGAGTTCCACACGAACTAAGATAAAGAATTGCTTGGAATTTATTGGCTGCTTCAGATAATTTTTATCTCATGTCTTATTCCTTCAATTCATTACTAACGCTGTCTTTCATCGTGATTTTTCTGATTTGGACTCACTACTGCTTATCTAGAATTTTCTCACAATGGCGTTCTCTTTACCACCGGGCCCATCCATCGGAGGGCATAGGTAGGTATGTACCCAACACAGCATTCAGAGCATTCCGCGTTGACTTTTCTATCCGGGCGATTCCCATTGTCGGAAAAAGGGCTTCGATTCGTGGAAGGCGTTGTGTAGGTTCACTGACTGTTGAGTCGGAAGAAAACTGATTGAAGCATCAGTTTGTCCCGACTTATCGTTGAAATGGACGAGCTCACATGCCCTCCCAATTTTGAATAGGATTCCTCACACGTCGGTACCCGGAGTGATACCAAACATCTTGTACTCCCAGCTTGAATAATCCTCCGATGACTTCCCAATTTCTGAATAAAAGCATATAGGAGCAAATTGTACGTGAAAGTTGCGCAGGTGACGAGTACAGGTTTGTATCGAGCTTAAGATTTTCAGCGCTTTATATACTATGATCTCTCCTTCTTGATGACTTTCCAGAGATTCCCACCACTACCTATCTTCCGTCACGTTGCATTTCTCGTGGTTGACTTGATGTTTGAAACATAGTAAGCCACACTTGTTCGTTGATGCCAATCTCTGGTCTTGCCGTCGTTTCATCTTGGCTCTGTCGAGTTCGAGTCTACTATCTCCCACTTAAGGGTATTGTAACCTCAGGCGATTTCTGAAAGCATGCTCTAATCGCCATTTTTCTTCCACTACATTGATCAGGATTTTCTGAAGACCAAAGCGTAGAAATTTTAGAATCCTCCCTTGAAGTGAGATTCATTGTCTCAATTATTGCCTACTGTTTTTTATTATCTCGATTGATCGCTCCAAAGTCAATATTTATATGAAATCTTCTAAACTTATGTAAGTGAAGAAGTGAGTGAGATGATGTCTAGAAACTTAGGAAACTCCCACAGGAAGATCAAAATGGGGAGCGGCCAGGAAAGGCAGAGATTCCAAAGACGCCATATAGGGTTGGCCTGAGTGATGGTGGAATAGTAGCTTCTCTAAGACGAAGGATAAGGATGAAGTTTTTGCCGTAAATCAATCCAGCCTGAGGGATGCGCCCCGCACTCGACTTCCATTCAGAATCCTAGTCGCGTCCGAAATGCGTACGTGGCCCATGCAATGACTTGCGGTGGCCAGCTGTGCAAGTCAGTGCTTTTATCCTCCCAGACGAGTCTGGTACCGATTACCCCGGAGGGATGGAAGGCTTGGTTGGCCTAGGCGAAAATTGACCCCGGATTTGAACCCGTGGCCGTGTGTACGATATAGTACACCACATGCCACTACTCCACCTTCGCCCTATTGCGAGCAATTACTTATTGTTAGACAGCCATGTGCACCCTCGGAATAAATCGTTTGTAGCCAGTTAAGGCGTAGGATGGCTCATATGGAAGAAGAGCAAAGCCATATAGGAAGAACCGGCATTTTCCTCAGTTACTACGATGTCATGTTTCGTCTACCTTACGGTAGTGTGTTGCTTGTGCTACGGAACTCCTACTTTCCGGACGATTTGTACATTCCCGATGTTCGGGGTTGTTTCTTGACACTTATCATTTGTTTCGTGGTGTCTAGCCGTGTTCTTTCAGCGTTTTCTGTTGTCCACGGTCAAAAACAACCCACATGCGTGATGACATCTGTCTCTCACTGTGTATATTCATCTAGCGTGCGGATCCGTCCGTATGCACGCATTTGTGTGCGTAATGATAACGGCTTTTGCTAGTTGGCTGACAGCCGGTTGGCAGGTAATTCGCGGAGAAGAGGGCAGTAGGCAGTTTCTTCTTGACGATGGCTGACGGCCGCCAACAATGCATGTGTTACAACCGACCGAATCTACGACGATCGACAACGACGGTGAGCGTCGCCATCGCTGACGGACGGACGGACGCTGACGATCGCCAAGCGTAGAGCACCGCGGCGCCGGCAATCACAGTCATTTTTCATCAGCGAAAAAATCGGCGGGCGTTTATCACACAGACAACTGAAGCACTCGTGGAATTTTTTCCATCGTCGCCACATTTCAACGGACTTCCGCACGTCAACCCCGCCGATCGCGCACTTTACAGCGGTGTTTTGTGAATTTTCATTTGCGTTAACATTCAGAATTCGTCTAACCCCAGTTATCTTCGCAGCGCTAGCTAAGTGTAGAAGCATCCAGAGTTGAATGTTATTACTAGTTGAGCTTCGGTTGAAAAAAGCAGCATGGATAGATCGCACACAGACTATCTGGGGAATGTGTCTCAAACATATCCCTAATTTGGTGGCCAGGACGGTGGAAGAACAAGCTTCTTTTATGCCCAGTGAAGTTTGTAACTTAGCTGAAAAGCAGGCACAAATTCGTCTCATAGCAGATCCAAAAGTTATTGTGCGAGCAGAAAACGCGTTGAATCCATTCCACTATACTAAGTGGAAGTATGAAGCCTGGCATATCCCATAAGGGTTAGTCAACACCCGGTGAATCGTTCATATTCATTGGGGCTGTGAGTATGAGTCTACGTCATGGCTATTTCGATACATGCAGAAATACCACAGTATTGAATACTGGATAAAATGTTTGGGGAAGACTGGCACAAGGCATTCTATGTATGTCAGCTCACAGTATTGAAAATGATCGAATGAGGCGTTAAGTAATTCCTTTTTCATATGCTCTTCCTACGAAGGGAATATTCGTGATGAGCTTATTCGTTGTAGGCTTACTATTCCAGGTCATCATTTTCGTAAGAGCGAAGAAGTTTCGAAGAGGTTACCGCTCTCGCTTAACCGCAACCGAAATCAGAATTCGGGTTTTTGCTTTCCATTCTTAGACTTTTATATGTCCTCGCCTGCATGGAATGCTGAAATTCTTCCCGGAAAAATTTGATATGAGTTCAAATCAGCTGGTAATTCTGAGGTTCTTTCTCTTCGTTAGTATCTTATGACCTGCTGACATAATATTTTGAAAGGCAGGAGCATGAATTTGGTATGGATTTATTCATCAAAGTGTAGCTGACCGTAACAGGCCTGGTCCCGCCAATGTCACCGTAGTAGAAGATTAGTTGAAGCGATTCTCGCACCGTACGAAAGGCATACAGTTGAAACTTGTAGAACACTGACTATCTCTGCGCTTCAGTTATAATACATTTTTTCGAAAAAGCTACCTTTGGATTTTTTTTTTGCTTTTGTACAGTTCACATTGAATGAAGTGGTAGCTCGAATACGAACATTCCGAGCTTAATTCCGAATCGTGTTTGTGTTGTTGTGTTGCGACCGGCATACATGCTAATGAAAAGTGGTAAAAAATGAAAGATTAATTCTTAGAGCACTAATCAATCCAGTCCCGCACTCGACTTCCATTCAGAATCGTAGTGGCTATTGAATGCATATGTGGCCTAAACAATGACTTGTGGTCTCCAGCTGGTGTACAAGTCACTGATTTCATCCTCCCAGACTGGTCTGTAGCGGTTAACCTGCTTGAAAGGACAGGCGGATACTTGTCTGGGATTTGAATCATTGGCCATCCGTATGTGATAGTACGCCACTGCCGTTGCACCACCTCCTCTCATCCATTAGCAGGGATGGATATGAGAGAGTTATTCAAAATTTCAATCTTCTCCCGCTCCTCATTCCACAATAGACATATCTGGAATTTCTTTGGAGCAGCAGCATGCAAAACAATTTTTTACGAAAGGATTTTCCCAACCATTTTGCTTCTCGGTTAATGCTTAGAGTATTTTGGACCGCAGGATGTCATAGAGTCTGTTTTCTAGACCTCAAGTAATCCACAGTGATCGTTTAAGCATCAGCCGTTTATTTTACTGTATTTACGATTTATCCAGATTTATTTGTACAAAACTATGACTGCAATCTTATGTGTGCTTTACTTCAGGACGGCAGTAAGAAAAAGCTTTCGCTTTAACGATTATGTCGGTACAACAGCCCCTAAACAAGTGTAGCAGTAGTAGGTCAACGGTTATATTAGTTTCAACAATTTTTGTAATTCATAGGAGACTGTGGAATTGTTGTACAGGAGGAAAGTGCTGAGCAGCACTGGCACGTGAGTGAAGGCCTCCTTATAAGATTCTGTGAGTAAGATTAGGGAGTAAAAAAGAAGACTCAATGGAAGAGTGATCATTCGTTTTGATTCTCCCCAAGTTATCCGACTCGGTCATGACGTAGCCGTCGCGTAGGCGACTTACGCCTAAGAACCCTCGCAAGTCCATCTCATCTAACCTACCCACTAACCACTCCATGGGAAACCCTCGATTTCATAGGGTGGTTCAGTTTATAACGTTGTTCAAATCTCCTTGTTCTGTTTTTTTTCACGTCTCTTGAAGCCTTCATCCTTTACATGTTCCTCCTTCTTTCCAGCCTTTTCTTTTCCATAAATTTCCAATTATTCTACAAAGGTGCCGTCGAAGAGGCGATCAAGGTTCATCAATGAAAAAGCATTGCGACAATTGCAAGGTCGCAGCAACAGCAGCAGCAGCCGTTATGTGTCGAGAGTGTCACACGTCGGTGCTTTCTTCACTACCTTTCTTTCTTCCTCTCAGAAACCTCACAACTAGGGTTTTGGATGGGGTGGGGGAAGGGAAGGTAGGAGGGGGAGGGACGCGGGAGGGGAAGGAGGGTATGAAAGAAAGACTATTTGTCTCTTTGTATTTGTGTAAAGTGCATCAGAATTTGTTTTTGTGATGATTTTTTTTATTCTTGATTTTTTTTTCGTGATTACTGTTATACAAAGGTAATTTAATGCATCCCATTCCTTGGTATTATTCATTTTCTTTCCTTCTCTCGCCTGAGCAAGACGTTCCGGGGTGGCATGCATCAGTGCAAGGACTTTTTACTGAATATGGTTTCTTTATGCAACAAAAGTTGAATCAAAAAGGTGACATCGGTTCCATGGCGATGTATCGCAACCTGGGAGGCGTCGTAGCTTTGGTAGGTTAGTCTACCAGCCACGTGAGCCTACCGAAAGAACCCGCTCTGGCTGACCACGTCTCCCATGCGGTAGAAGTGTCCAGTCGTTCATCCAGTTGCCATTTACACTGAATTCTTGGCTACGGTATTAGCCTTTGTTTGCCATCGTCATCGTTGTGTGTGCGTGTATGTGTGTGACCTTTCTAATGGAATTACTTCGTTATCAATGAACAGTTACCGTGGAGGTGGTGTGGACGGTCGTAATCGTACTCTCGTCGTCGAAGGACACTCGTTGCCAGTTCCTTCGCAGAAGGTGTCGAAAAAAATCGCGCTAACAGTCCAGTCAAATATTGCCACACAACTCTACACCATGGCCGTGTCGTCGTTGTTCGGTGAACAAGCGCCGGTGCGCTTGTCGTCCACTGACTTCATTACTGCAATACCGCCGCTTCCTTATGTTTTCGTTTTTCCTATTTGGCAACTATCCAAAAAAGATTCTATCGGTCTTCTCCGACAGTCAGTCAGCCAGCTATCCACCTATCCTACAGCAGCAGCAACAATAAATTCTCGCTCGTCTTCACTCCCACTTCGGTTATTACGGTACCCGCGGCTGAGGACCGCGTTTTCGATTAATTGGGGCACCTGAGCGCGCGCCCGCCGGCTGTAGTCACCCCTCAAATTTCGACCGGCGCCCCCACCCAAAACAAATATACCGTAACCGCAAAATGGTAAGAGAGCCACCCAGGTGGACTTGCCTGAACTGTGTTAGGATTTTGCTGTTTTTTTTCATCGAACCCTATGCTGGCATTACTTTGCATTTTTCTTGCAACGCTATTTTTCCCATTTCTCTCTCGTTCATTATGCATTCGTCGTTCTTGGTTTCGGTGTCTATCGTTGTCATTCATAGAGTTTTTGTAGATATTCGAATCGATATCGAAATTGTTCTCGAGGTAAACCCGCTCTCATGAAACTTTGGAATGAAAAAAAAAAACATCCATTTCCTATTTCCAGGTCGCCACGACCAGTGTGGGGAAAGGACGTTGAGGGGCTACTCCATCGTAGTTTCCTTCAACCCCTCCTGGGTTTACTAACAAGGTAAGCATATCTTTGCCTGAGTTATCTCACATACTCATTCTTGATCGTGTCTCAGTATCCAAACCAACCATTTCTAGATGAGCGCTTTACCATTTATACGGCTAGGCAGTGTTACTCAACCGTTACTCATTTGTATATCAACCAGTTATCTTGCCATTTCAGGATCCTCATCCCACATTCTCAATGCTGCGCCATTTACTCACTGACACACCCGATATGAATGTCCCAAACAACAGCGGCATGGTAAGTTTCTCAAAACTTTGCTATGGACTTCCTCTTAGTGTTGACGTTCCACTTATTGAAGCTATGATATGCCCATAATTTTGCCACAGTTTCAAGGATGCTCATAATTCTCCTTCACTTTATTTACTTCATAGTAATATTAGGAAATGATGTTCCACTTGGTGTAATGGGCATTTTCTTAGAAGTTACCCTCTGCAGATGACTTCCTCGAATCATCCTAGTCCCTTTCTGGTCATAAACTTGCTTCACAAACTGGCGATTCTGTAGCCAACTGTGAAGCCGAAAGAGTATTACTTTGGTAAATGGGCTGGGTTTTGTGGGTCCTCTTATCATAATTTTCGTACAATTGCCAAAGCCATTCATCTGAGAAACTTTCCCACTTTCTCCCACTTTGGCAAATTTGGCTGCCATCATTCTTTGCTCTCTCATTATTTTGCCACCTTGACTTTGGAAAATGATGATGCATGCATACCTTCTGATACTTGGAGTTTTCAATAACGCTCCCATGAAGAATCGAGTTATTAGATCAAATGTTAATGTAATGTATTAGATCAATCAAGATCAATCCATCTATTACTGAGCATAGTGTCTTTTTATCTTGAAAAACTGATTTTTTCGAAAGTCCCACAGAAGCTGGTCTCTTGAGCTTCCAAAGCAGACCTTTCTGCTGCTAGAGCATCCATACTTATTCCCTTCAAATCCAACTTATTCGTTTTTTATCTTTATAGAAAGTTTCCCAAGTTCCCCGACGTACTCGAAATCGTCTCTGAAACAAAACAAACCTCCGGCGCTATGCTACTGACTGACCGAAAATTGGGAAAATCCAGGAAAAGGGAAAAAGAGGTAGTGAGGCAAGGGTCGACCTCATTTGGAGAATCCTGTAGTTGCTGCAGTTGATTGAGGATCTCCACGTCGAGAGATGATAGTCTTCCTACTTCTGCCCTTGTATGTGGTACCTCTCCTGTCCCCATCCGATCTTAAGCTACGCTTCCCTAGCCGGCATTGTATTTGCATGGAGTCATGATCATATGCTTATTAGAATCGAAGTCTTTATAGAATTGTTCCCAAAGCATTTTGCACCGTAAGTGAAGCGCAATAACTAAGCAATGATCCTCCTCTGCTCCAGAAGAACTGGGGTCTCAAGGTGTATTGTGGTGACTTCTGGTAAACCCAAAAATGATTCTACGGGGAGAGCATCTTTAAGTCTCCACAATTACTCTTGAAAATGAAATATCCTAGTAAATTTTTTTGGCGTAAAAATTCCACTGATGGGGAAGAAGCTGGAGTGGCATCTAGCAGACCTCCTTTTCCCCTACTAACGAGCAGTGACTCCCTATCTAACCTCATTTAGACCACCTCAGTATGGGGATCCACGTTAGACGGACCCCTCTGCCATATTTCCCATTTTGTTCACTTGCTATACCCTAGCTAGTAACTTGAATTCTTCAATATCTTTTCTTCGAGTTCGAATTCTATTTCTCAGAGATGATTTCGCTCTCCAGATAATATGGTTCTATATGTAAGGTAACAGACTCTCCCATCCACCAGTTCCGCTTACCTAGGGATCACATATTTATTTTACTTGGCTGTCTTTCTTCACCCATACTGCATGCTGGGCTTAACCATTGCTTCGACTGTCAATGAACGATTTCTTGGTGAACTCCATTTCTAGCAAGTACCGCAGCATTAATGACAGCTCCATTGATTTACAAATTCGTGAACTTCGATGAAATCTCGTGGAGTAATGGACACGGGTAGACGGTATCGTCAAAGATGGTCCATGAGTAAAGCCCGGAATCGACAATTCACCGACTCACTGTACCGCCCACCTCACCGGGATTAATCCTCTGGTTTAGGACCCGTCTGGCAGAGAGACTTATTGAATCGTAGTTCAATTGTCTTTCGTTATGTACAGCGAGACAGACACTCTGAGAGAATGGCTTTTCTAATTAGTAGTTCGACTTCTAGGCGCGCCCGAACATAGAATTATTAGTGACTTTTCGGCTTCGTCTTTTATCAAAAATTCTTTATCAGCCCACAGGATCAGCTTTTTTGATAAATTTGCTATCATTATCTTTCATGGAACATATGTTTCAAGGGACTCTTCCTACACGGGAGAGACCCGAATCTTTCGTTCTTTTGAACTGTCGTTTAAACGATCTGAACTTTGTCCTACCATAGCCCATTACTCTTCATTGACTTTAGCAACCCTTATCAGCCCTTTTTACAATTCATTTTCTTTAACTGCTTTGTTCAGCTACAGTTATGAGAAGCGGCGCCGCTCCAATCCTGCGCAGCCCTACCGCTGCCGATCCCCACCTTAGCCTGGTGAGCATTCACTTCTCATGAACCAAAGTTCTTCAACAGTGCCCCGGAAAAAGCCAAGCCAGACAGTCCACTAGAAGACTCGATCGTTCTAATAAATTGTAATATGGACCGAGTAGGCGTTAAACGCTACACAACCACGGATGGAATTCGGTACCAAAAAAAGTGTACTTGTCATCACGTTTCAATGACGAGGTGTGCACCCAACTCGAACAGTCAGTTCCAGGAAGGCCTAAGTTACCATCGCCTGAGAGTGGAGTCGATTTAACACTGATGCTCCTGATTCCATCCAACTTCTTCGTTTGCTGATCAAATACATCTAGGCTATTGTACGGTTTCGAGGCATAGGAGCGCCCAAGCGTCGTCCGCGCGGCCAGCAGTGGTGGTGCGCCAGTCGTCCTTGGGTCGTCACAATCCCGATGGATAAATTAATAGAGTTTTCACTGTCCATGCGGCATAACCTGACCGCGATTGATCGTCCCCTTGCGTCGCGTTGATCGTATCTATCGCTAACCCCGACCGCCGCTCTCCTAACTACCGCTCCCACGAGCGCCTCACTCACGGGTGGATGGAATGGAGTCCATATCAGTCCTCGTTTAGTGCAGTTCACGTCATGTCCTTCCACGGTGACAGCTGTTGGTGTTTGCTGCGCAGTTGCTGGTCAACTCGAGAAAATCCCAACCAGTTTTTGGCAGCCGTCGCGCGTTTTTTGCTGCATCTACGCTGACGTACCGCCATCGCATGACTAGGAAACGATTGATACATCCGGACGAGATCGACAGCAGGGCGAGTGAAACCGCGATGGATGACTAGAAGAAAAAGCGAACGTTTAAGAAAATCATACAGATGCGGGAAAATTAAGCAACCCCCAGAGTCCCCAGCGCAAAACCCGTTCGCTGTGGTGTATGTCGAACGAACCCGTCAATCAGCGTCAGCCGGTAAATTTCACCGACGAGTTGATCGTCTGTGTTATCTAGAGCGGTCACCTCATTTCAATAATTGGTGATTGTACCGTTCTCTGGAAAGGGGTCCTAAAGGTCATCATTCCAGGAATACAAAATGTCGCTGAACTTAAGCGGAACTTTGTACAGCTTCCATTAGACCGATCTCCTAGATCGTACAAGGCACCAACCTACTTCACGAGCTCTTTGAAACCTCAAAGCACCGCACCTATACTACTTTGTCCGTCTACTTCTGATCAACGTTCCAGTCATAATTTTATTACTATGGAGGAAGTACCACTTATACAACTGGCCAGGAAGGCATCAAATCATTGAATGGCTATAACAAGAAAGGTTGTCCGTTGGCGTAAGAAGTTATACATGGTCGAGATGGGCGTTGGCGTGACTCTGGCTGCTGCGTTTTCCCAAACTTTGATTTAAAGCTGAACAAAAAACCAAACCTTCGTTTTCGGTAATACTGCGAGAATTCATGCTCCGAATTTTATGTAGTCAGGAAGGAGTTTTACCTTAGGAGATGTTTCTCGGTTGTAAAAGGCCTTTGTTAATAATTTGGCAGATTTCTTCACCTTGAAATGGCTGAAGGAGTTATAAACTTATCAATGGTTACGTGGTCATTTACTGTAACTCTTTCTACTGTCGAAAAGGGCAAGGTGGTGTAGTGGCAAGTGGCGCACTATCTCACACGCATGGTCAGAGGTCCAAATCCCGGAGCGGTATCCGTCTAGGCCAATCAAGCCTTCCATCCCTCCGGGGCTGGTTAGTTGGTACCAGGCTCGCCTGTGAGGATGCAAGCACTGACTTGTACATCGGCTGACCACCGAAAGTCATCGTATAGGCTACATATGCACTCACTACGCCACTACGATTCTAAATGGAAGTCGAATGCATGGGCGCATCCCTCAGACGGGATTGATTAACGTCAAGGACTTCCCCAAGTGCTACATTGGTTGAAAATTGCTCGTGCATTTGCTCGTCGCCCGTTTAGTTCCGGTGTGTTGAATATTTATGACCTAGCCACACCTTACCATCGCAGCCAAGCGGTGGCGGGTTGCCGGATACTGGCCTTCAACAAAAAGTACTACCTATTTTTTATGTCTTCATCGCTTTCTCTCTGCGAGGAAATGGAAACCCTTTGTACAATGAAGAGGAGGGGAAGGGGAGAGGGGCTAATCCGGCAGGCTTAGAACACCTATACCAGTTATCCGCACTGTACAACATTACCTTTGGAACGGAAAACTTCCTCACCTTGTGGGTTTTTATTGAACGGCAGCTTCTTCCTGGAGAAAGATCGATAAAGCATGAACAGGGACCTCTTTCCTACTATACCAGCTGTAAATACTCCTAGTCTGGGCGTTCTGAGCGCTGAATGCGGCACATCCGGGGTAACCTTTTAGACCTTTTAGTACCATATCCTTCGTACGATTTATGGCATCATGAAACTATATTTTAGTTATGTTAGACCTACACCTAAACTGGTTTAATTCAAAATTACTCCTAAAAACGACCTCGAACAACTGGATAGACCAAGACGTAATTTATACCTGCGATTGAGTCGCGTCCCTATCGTTATGTGTAACCTGATTTTTCGGCAACGATTGGTGACCGCTACTCAAACTACAGACGAAAGTGTGGCACATTTTAGGTTCTCTCATCACCGGCCATGGATCCATTTCAATGGCAACCAGTATCCACAACCGGGTTCTTCCTCATCGGTCTCTGGCACCGTCAGAACTATTTCAGGTATGTGCACTGACTGCACTGACGTGTATGTTGAATCAATTAGAGATCAGCCAAAAAGAAGTTCCGAACTTTTTTTATGGGTCAGAAGCCTGCTGAAGGCAAATCCTTTTGTGGGTTTATTCATCCACTTTTTCAGTTCTACCTTCGCCATGTTGAGTGACACATCTACCGCTGCCTATCCGGAACAATGGCATGAGAATAAGTCAGGTAAAAATCCTCTGCAACAGTTGTTCTTCTATGTATTTCAGTGATTTGCACTCTACTTAAATTAAGCACCAGTTTTTCAAATTACAAAATTTGGTGCTTTGGCTAGCTGTAAGGGCACATAGAGATCACTAAAACCTTCGGTACGTGTCGATTTTATGAATCGTGGCAACCTATCATCAGTGGAATCCTCTGTTCGCTAGTCCCACGGTAGTTTTGGAGAATCCAGTTCTAGACCGACAGTGGAGGTTATGGTCCAGAATAGTTGTGAGGAAAAGCGAAAGTCGATCATTCAGCAAGATGTGAGGCTGTGAAAAAGCAGTAAATTAGGAATCGGACAAGAATGTGACGGCTTAACTATAGCTTGTATGGCAGGGGTGTTCGGACGAGCTGTCTAGATGTGTATGCCACTGCGTGCGGCCGGCTACAGTAAGCTGCCTGCATGTAACGTGCGTGTCTCGGTGCAAGGATGCAACCCATGCAACCTTGAAAATGCCGTGGAAACTCGTCCGCCCTTAGGTGTGTACGTCGGCTATGCTGCTTTGGACCCCTGATTACACCCATCTAGGCCGTTTTCGACCCCACACTGCGCTACTTTGCAGTTTGCAGGTTCATCACGAATAGGAGTTTCAGAAAACATTTTTACACCAAACTGTGCGTTCAAGTATGCAACGGTGTAGCGGATTCCAGACTGCAATACTTCTTCCCAGCCTCGAACAACTCCATTTTTCTAGAACTTTCCAGAAACTTATCTAAACCAGGGCTTTTTGTATTTTTAATGAATTTCAGTTCAATTATGTTCTGAATATTGAATAATGCACAAGGCCCTTGAGACTGTACTAAAACCCTGAAAATTTTTCAGAATGTGATTCGACTTTCTACTTTGACGCCGTGCCAGGCCCATACGGTCAGCAGCCGACCAATATGTACTATCCAGTACATGAACAAAGGTGAGTAAGGTGTAGTTCATGGGTGAAATGTAAGGTGAATTAAGTGCACACCTATAAACGATGGCCTTGTGAAGAAGAATCAATTGATAGTTGCTCGAAACAATATTGATTGGCTATACGTGCTGGGTATGTGGTGATAGCAGAACAGAAAACGTCCTAGGTAGGGTGGCAATAATGGCTCAAAATTGTGCTGGCTGCATTCCACACACATAGGCAGAAGAGTTTGAACGACGTTGTAGAGGTTGTACCATTCACAAGAGATACACATGTGGGGAACCAAACAACTAGTCGTGACTTACGCCGGCAGTGGAAGGCAATTTTCTGCACTTTTGGCTCAATGTAGTCAGCTCGTTACGCTATCGCAACAAATGAAAACTCGTCCGGAAACCCTTCCCATGCTGTTTCCTCATTGCAATCTCGTACGACATCTACTGTTAACTGTTAACAAATCTTTAAAAACCCTGTTCTTCGCAATTTTGGCGGATTTTCTCGCTTTCTTCGCCGCTGATGCGCCCTACTCTACTAACAATTCCGCTCTCCACTTGAAACACGTAGAAGAGTACTCGAAATTATCGTCAACCAAGCCTTCAAAGAAGGAGTAGCCATTACTTATACCTCGTGAACTTGCATCCCCTTTGTCGAAGTTAATATTGAGGACTGGAATCGAATCTCTGGACTTCCTCTCTATCAAAATCAACTGATTGTTGTCAATTTCAGATTCCAGCCATTCCCGGATGCTTACCACCGTGCCACTATCCCACAATTCGATCAACAGGTACCCCTATCGGAACCGATCCAAATCACTGCCAACTACTCCCCTATGCATTTCACTCATCATCAATCTCAACATAAGATAGATGTGAGCTCTTCTAATTTTTGAGGTTCCTGAGATTGAGACTTCTAAACTGATTCCTCAGGTATGGGCCTATAATGCCATTCAAAGTCATAAAATTTAGTTCCCATCATCCGCTACACTTTCAATGGGCACCGGTCAGCAACAGGCGCCTACTCAGGCCATTCTTCCAACAGCTCCACTGCCTCGTCCATCTACCGTATCTCCGTGTGAGCAAACGTCACTTAGCAGCCCGACTTTGACTTCCAATAGCGGATCAGCTGCCTCCGAAACTCCACCCATTTCTGGAGAGACGATCTCAACAGATTTAGAGGTAAGCAGTGCTCAAGACTTAATATGTGTGTGCAGCAGTATATGAAAAGTATGTCTTTTGTTTGATGAGATGGGTACTGTAAACTGTAGGACGAACCAACAGTCAGCATATCGGTGGAAGAGCGGTTCCAGAAAAAGCTTCCCCTGATTTTTGTTTTTTAAACTTTATTATGAGTATTCATTTTGCTGTGTCGATTAACATCTGCACCAGGATTTTTCCTACGGTGTTTTCTTTAATATCCATGTAACTCTGTTTCTGGGACCCATGTTTCTCAGCCTTTTTCGGCATGATACTTCGTTTTTCGAAAGGCTCAACGGGATCGTGCATGGAAATTCTGACACTTCGAGTTCCCTGAGTTTTTATAGTCTAAAAATGTTGACTGAATTCATAATTGGAATCCATCATCCGTTAAAATCTCGGTGTTGGGGTTAAACTTCGAGACCGTTTAGCGCACTATTCTACATGTGTAGCATGGTGTATCGTCTGAAGCCATCCATAACACTTTGTATTTTGGTTTTCTTGTCGTATAGTACTGATTCTCCTATCTGATGAGCGCATTACTCTGAAACTCTTTCGAATGCATCCTTTTGATCGGAAAATTCTTGAGAGATCCATACTGTTTGGAATGCTAGCTAGTACAAAACCAGCTTATCATGACGAACCTTTGACTTCGATGTACCCTGACCGGTAAATGCAATACAGAATGCATCCGGCTTCCCCTTGCGGTGCCTTTGAATCAAGCTCAAGCACAGAAGCGTGGGCTGGGAACGAGATCAAAATCGTAGGAGCTGATCAGTGGTTTAACTCCGTGGTACAATCTTAAAAAGACTCACTGAGCATACTTCAACATGACAGACACTGAGAAGCATTTCGTTTTTTTCTGATTTTTAAGCAGAATCCTTTCTTGGGTTCCTTTTCAGGCGCTACTATCAATCGGAAGTTACTATGTTTTCTACTCCATGACTTTTGAGATTTCATTGATCGATATCAGTTGAAGAACCTGAACGAATCAGGTTGAAGGGTTGAATTTCGAGTTACCCCTTAAATACTGTATTCTCCTTTACGGTCATGATTTTTTTCCACGAAACCACTACACTGCCAGAGTGACTACATCGTTAGAGTCAAATATATCAAAGCAGCTTTTCTACCGAGGTTCACAGTATTCATTGGTTAACCATTGCTCCTAGCAACATTCACGAACAGGGTCAATTTTCAGGGTCCTGACAATGAGCGAGTGATGTGCATGGCTTGCAGAGGAGTTTATCCATCAAGACGAAGTCTAACCGGCCATATCGGTAGGAACGAGAAGTGTCGGGAAATCATTGGTAAGTTCACTGGAATTGCATTTTTACATCATTTCCAAAAACAAGCACCTCTATCCCTTCTAGAGCAGATATGACTAATTCAGAGGTTGGGTAGTTTAATTTCTTATTGTCTATTTTTCGTGGCCAATATTCATCGATATGATGTTACTTCCAGGGCGGAACTACCTAGACCAGGTAGCTATGGGAGGAAACCCTATTGCGCCGGGCACGGAGAATGCTATCAAAGCTGGTGCATTGACCAACGGTCATGATGGTCTCAGTCCAATTTGCCCTCACTGTGATCGCTTCATCAGTCATTATAAGGTAGCTCAAAGATTCCAGCTATGAACTCTCTTGTATATTTCAGCTTGTCGTTGTAAGTACTTCTTTCTCGAGATTCGTGATCTGATCTCTGATTCTTATAACAACGTTCTCCATATCCAACTTTTTGTAGGGAAACATCCGTCGACATATCAATCAGTGTGGTAAAAATGAAAGTCCCCAGAAAAGGCCGCGGGCCGACAAGGACAGACGACGAGACGCGAAGCGACGTCGTCATGAAGAAACCATGCTACCACATGTGCTGCACGAAGGCTTCGATCCAGGTGTGTAGTTTTGATGGACTGCTTTTTGGATAGCCCTGATAATTTACCCGGTAATATGCAAGTTAATAAGCATTTGTTGCAGCAACGGGGTCGCAGAATGCTGGTCTCCTTGGATCTCCAGTAATGTCGCCTGCACTCGGCTCCTACCTTCATGAACAGGACCTACAGCAGGATGGCATGGCGTACATGAACGGGCATTCGATGGAGCAGGTCTGTCAATTGATAGTTTATAACACTCTTAGTAATAACACTCACAAAAATTCATTGGTTGACTTAGAGTCAGACCTTACTCTGAGGCATCCCTCCTACTGAGGCATCGCTCTTACTAAGGCATCTCTCTCGAAAATGATTGGAAACTAGATAACTAAGCACAGTAGAACTGGAAATCTCACCCGTCATTCCCTTCAGGGTACCCACACAACGGCTATGGTTTCGCTTAAATCCTGAGCGTGGGTATAGCTAGGAAAATAGAGCAAATTTACTTACCGGTATCCCTTCAGAAGGTAGACCGTCTCCTTTTGCACCTCTAATTTCGTACTTGAACGAGGATCCATCCGACCCGAGGGGATCCCAAAACCGTCATGAATACTTCATTCTAACTTAGACGACAAGTCAACCGCAGCTTCCAAGATTCGCACTTTCCTTGATGAGCGGCAGTGACTATGTTGGTGGTAAGCTGCGATTGGGAGCTCGTGTCCGATGATGATGACACTCTGATTGCCCGACCAACCAAGCTTTTTGAGATCCATTCAATTGCGACCCTCTTGAGGCTCTTGTTGAGTCTAATTGTCATTGGGGTCAGTTTCGAGTGGAGCGGGGGGGGGCTCAAATGGGCCCCAACATTCCGGATTCTCAGCCACTAAAGTATGAGTTACTGGAATCTCCAAAATGTCAAGTTTATTACTCTGGTTTTAAGCTCGATATGGACCGTTCCTCGATCGTTTTTTTCTCCTATTGAGAAGAAACGGGTAAGTTGGGCTACTCCCCGCTGAAAGAAACCATAGTCTAAGCTAGCCCAATGTTTTATCCTTCCATTAAAACAAACGGTCCCCTTCTTTCCATGCACACACATTCCGTTCACTCTTCTTCCATGTAGTACTTTTGTTTTAATGTCTCCCTGGAGGGCTTTTGTGAAAGCTCTTTTTCTTTCCATGAGGATCTTTCCAATCCTGTAAGGATTATTCGGACAGTTTCACAATAAGATATTCTCGTTGTGGAATGTGCCTTTGCAAGCAGACCACCATTAATCGTAGTATACGGAAACTTGAAAGTCAGTCGATTTTTTTTTCAGCAAATACAACTGCCCAGTGATCCATCACCGCCGGGAGGTCAACGAAAGGAATCGGATCCACCTGAGGTTGTTTTTAGCTCTACTTAGAACATACAATTACTACCAAAATATTAGGTTGAGTCATAAGTCCTCGGACAAATTGCCAATGACAATATTTATCTTACAATTTTTAAACGACAATAGCGAATCATTTGAAATGTGCCCCATTGGCATCGATGGTCTTCTGCCAATGCTTGGGCAAATCGTAGATGCCCTTGCTTTAGAACATTGGGAGCTAGCCCTCGGAGAACTGCACCAGTGCCATTTTGATGTCGTTGCGGGTTTGAAAGTCCTGACCATCCAGATGACGTTGAAGATGGGGAAAAAGGTGGTAATCCGAGGGATCCAAGCCTGAGAAACATGGTTGGTGTGGTAAACTTGTCCTGTCGAAATTCGTCAGTTTAGTTTTGGTCGTTCTTGCAATGTGAGGGCGAGCGTTGTCGTGCTGGAAGGGAACTTTGTGCTGCTGTATACGTTTAGCTAAGGGATTCGCCTTCAAATTCCTCAGTTGCGTAATGTAGACGTGTGCGGTCACTGTGCATCCTTCGTCTAGCAGCTTCCATTATTAGACACGGAGAGCGCTCCACCAGAATCATGGCATAACCTACTTGCCGTGTACATTGGGTTTGGGGGAGTCTTCTGCATGCGCACCTTTGTCAATCCATTGAGCACGCCGGTGGACGTTAGAGTAGAGGTTCGACTTCGCACCCCTGGTGACTAGGTACTCGAGCCACGTGTGGTGCCCTTGAGCGTGAGGAGAGAATGTGCCACGTCGTCGCGGCGGTCTATGTCATACTGCTTCAAAGCATGAGGCATCTATGGACCGAGCTTTCACACCTTGTCGATTGACTTCAATTCACAAGGAACTGTGGACTGACTCCCCAAGGGTGACTGCCAGTTCAAGAGTAGTTTGATACGGATCGGCTTCCACCTGGCTCCACAGCACGTCCAAATCCAACTCCATTGAGCGTCCCGGACGGTCTTCATTTTCGGCGGAATAGTCGCCCGATGTGAACTTGTGATGCAACTTATAAATTGTACACCTCCTGCTTGTGAACGTCCTTCATACCTCTATCGATTGCCGCAGGTTCATGGCCAGATAAAAAAATAAATATGATGGTGTTGCGGTTGTGGAGTCGCGACGGCTTGAAATCATGGGGCATAGATGCTGGAAAGGAAACAGTTAGGTGCTTTCTCTAGCATGCGTTTGAAAGAGCTTTCCATACTCTATCTAACAATGCCTCGCACGTTCATTTTCGTCACCACTTTCAAGAGTTACGATCGTTAGAAGTCATCACTATCATTTTGTCCGAGGACTTATGACTCAACCTAATACAAATGAGTACGAAGGTGCCCTCTTTTATGTCTGACCATTGACCTTTGGAGTAATAAGTAAGGAAGATTTCCGGGGGAAATTTAAAATTAGTCACATACAGCAGGCTCAATTTTCCATAGTAAACGTTGCGTTCCACAATTGGTTTACCTTCCAAATTCTTCCCTCTTCCCTCCTCTTCCTTCACCATCTCAGCACTTTGCAGAAGCCACTGAAACTCCTTAATGTTTACTTAATTATCTCAGCTTTTTAATTATAAGTTCGCGTTGCGGATGGTTACGTAGCCCCCTTACAGGAATCTCAATTCATATCATGTGAGGTTTAGGCTCAAGCATGGGGTCACGAAGAATTGCATCGCCAGCTCGTACAATTCCCTCCCCTTCTGGGTGGATTCGTCATTATACAACACGGCCCTTCTGGGTTCTTCTCATAATTACGATCTCTTGAGCGAGTATTTGTTCTTCGACCGTGGCTTTAGACTTTACATAACCAACCCACCTCTATTGTTAAACCACTTCTACCTCTCTCACTGTGCAACATATTCGAAACAGATTCTGAACTACTAGAGCCCGAGCTCTAGTGTTAAATTCTTGAGAATGCTCAGGAAATTCTTCCTCATTTCATTTAAGTTTTTTCTGGTACAACACAGAATTGCTATTCTAATTTGGGCAATTTCAGGACGCTTACATTTGTGATAGCTGTGAATTTGTTACCATCTACAAAGGTAATATGAAGAGACACCTTAACACTTGTCATCCGGCTCCCGATTGCAAAGATCTTAAAGGTGCGGTGTACTCTCTGGGCATACTTGTTATTTCATTTTTTAGCTTCATTTTCCCTTTCGAGACTTTTACCAATTATATAGTGAAAGGCCTTAATCTAAGTTTTGTTTTGATCCCGCGAAGGCTTTGTCTACGACCATTACTGATTTATAGTTTAGTGGCTTGGTAAAAAAGGCTCCATTGTGAAGCTACCAACTCCATACGGAGTGGACTTAGAACGCCCTTCCGACATTTATAGAAGTTGATGCATCTTACTATCCCACCTTGTCCATGATCTGGCATTCAACATCGATGCTCACCATTCATTTTCAGAGTGGGATCGCAAACTGGAAAGCATGAGGGCATCAGTTATGGGCATGAGCCGTGTGGAGATGATTGATCGACTGAATGCTCATCGGATGAATTCGACCCGTGGGCGAAAACCAAGGGGAAAGAAACACGATGACAATGCTCAGGTATCTCTTTCTTCTGTGCTTTTGTGGGTCTCTAATTTTTGACGGCACTGTAAACCATTCAAAATCAGACTCCATACCGCAAATGATTCATTGGAAGCATCTCCTACCGAACGGATTCTCTATCGAGATTTCCTAGGATCCTACGATTGTAACTTCCAACCAAATAGAAATTCAAGCTATAACTCATGTACGGTGCATAGCTTTTTGCTTTCCGGTTTCCTATTTCAACAACAACCTGTGGCCACAAAAAACTTCATCTCTGCAATCTCGATTTAATTCCTCACACTACCTCCAATTCGACCTCAGCACCTTCTCTCACTAGCCCTTTTTTGTCGAGGAAAAAGTGGGAGCAGCACTTTTCAGATACGAAATGAAGGTCGTTAAATGGTAATAAAGTAGTCTGTAAATCAGTAAGGCTCGTTCCAATTGAACGCAACCCTACATGTGTTGGTTCTGCAATATCGACTTAGTCTTCCTATCACATGAAATATCGCCTCAGGTCCCTGGGTTACTCGCGATCCCTTAAACTTTCTAGCCTATGTACGGTCAAATTTGTTCCGTGGCATGCAGATACGACTTATCCCAGATGGGGACGCAGTTTTGTTCTTCCTCTATCCCTGACCATTTTCTTTAAGATAATATATTTAAAACAACTATAAAAGCAGTAAATGGACTAAGGTCGACCGGTATCACAGTGGAGACACAGTATTATAATGAAATCAATTCTATCGAAATATTCCAGCTATTCCAGACGGTGGTTCCCGATTTCACGCCAATGCACTACACTTATGACATGATGAACACCTTCCCACAATTATGACTTCTGCCAGAGATCAGCTCATTGTTAGTGTGAACATCAACTGCCAATACTTATTCTCTTTCTTTTTTTTCCAAAAATTGTTTATTGTTTATATTATTTGATTTGATTTTATTAAGAACTATCATATCTGCCTATGTATCATTCATATCGTGGCGTTTCCCATGTCAATGCAATGTTCAGGGATTTCTCTCCGCCGTTTTGCTCAGACAGTATTTTTTTCATTATAATGCGCATTTTTTCTCTTCATTGAGTCTACCTAACCCATAGTTGAATATACTGTAGCTGGCATTTAGTGCAGTTCTATGTATCACTGAGCAGTTGGCTTGCAATTTGCCGTAATAGACGCATTATTGTATGAAGGCAATGGCTGCTTTCACAGTCTACCGGCTACCGGCGAGCGCACCAGCCGGGGGGCGGCGCTTGCCCCTTGGCGGAGTAGTCCCCCGAACGACGCGCTCACTCACTCGCGCGCTCGCGGGCTGGCCGGCGGACTATGAAAGCAGCCAATTGAAGCCAAGTGTTCAATCTCACCTGCAAAACCATCGCAACTTCAGTTAGGAGCGGTCACGTCGTGGTTCTAAGGTGTAGTTTGCAGAGGATTTCAATGGCTATCCCACGAATTTTTCTGGCTGAGCACCTTCCGCGATTTCTCGCATTGCTTTGCTAATAACGAAAAGGTAGCCATTATAAAAGTGTGTATTCAGTCCCATTCCTTCTGAGTAACAAGCCATCCTAGTTGTTCGGGAACGCGACTGCTCGTTTTTGGAGGAGTTCAAAGCAGTGGATAGCCGCTACCCATCTAGGTGAAGTTCCGCTGCGCACTGTGAGAGATTCCCAGCTCCCATTATGCTGAAGCTGGAAATCGATAAGAAAATATTATTGATTATATTGGTAGCTGTATTTTGACAATAGAGATTTGGCCTGCCCATGTTGTTCCCGTGCCGATTGTGATGACCAGTAGCTGAGACGCGGAGTTTCTTTTTTTCTATATTCCCTCTGGTTTTTTTTTGCCATTTTTGTTGTTATTTTCCTTATCATTTATCTCCGCCCTGCCATAATTCTGATCGTGGTCTAACTCTTGCATTTGCTTTGATTTGTTCATCATCATATCAACTAGGTACGATGTCCATCGAGATTGCTGTTTTTATTGATAGCTCAAATTTCGTTTTGCTCTCCCTTTGTGTGCTAAACTTCTATGTGTTGTGTGTTATTCGATCACTATTAGACCCTTAGACGTCCCTGCCTCCAATATATTCCTCCACCCTTGCGATTCGATACCCCAAAACGCTCATCGTTCTCTGTATGTGTTGGTGCCTGAGAAGACAGAAGCCATAATCCTATTTTGTGATCTGTACAGCAAAGATATCTAGCATAAAGCGGTTTATTTAACTACAAGTAGTTCTTTTCGACTTTCAGGTTCAGTGAGGGCATATGGTGCGGTGTACAGGCATGTAGGCTGATATCAACACAGCGAATGATAAAATCAGTACCAAAATGCACAATAAAACTGAAGATTTTAGCTTCAATGTTATCAGATTTCCTCGTTGAGATACTAATATTCCTAAATAGTATAAAGCTTTTGATACATTGAGAATGTTGAGAATCACTAGTATATGCTCTAATATAGGGACGTTCACTGCACCACAAAGTCGAAAGAAATTATGGAGATTCTGCTGAGAATTGAGTACAATGAAGAGTTCGCAATTACAAGTGTAATCAGGTGCATATATATTACATAATAATATGTATGTATAAAAGAAATAAATTTAGATGTTACAAAATTTTTGTTAGGGTCAATTCTAATAGCACCACCTAATTAGCTAATGGAATTCTTACGATACACAGAAATGAGCATCACCAACAGTATAACAACACAGTCCCTTGATTGAACAATGTATCTTTACACAATCTTCTTTACAGTAACCCCGGGCCACTGATGAGCCTCAAGGGAAAGTGGAGACAATGGATATTTAGTAAGGAGGCGGAACGAGTCACCTTTGATCAGTCTGGTTACTTCGTCTTTTTGATGTGTTTGCTTATTGCTGTTTTTTATGCTCCACTGCTCCATCAGCCTGTTACATTTTACTTAGTGGTCCTTGTAGCTCCCTGTAGGACCGAGCCGTTCTCTAACATTCTTCAACTACGTCGCTCCTAGACAAGTTCGCAACATTCCCTACTCCCAACAAGTAAGGTAAGACCTGACAGGGAACAAATCCATAAATTTGAGGAGGCTGCCCAGCTTTGCAGTCTGGTATAGCCTTCTCATGGATGATTTCTGACCATATGTACAAAATTGATCTCCTCAAAAGTGAGCAAGAGAAATTCAGAAGCAGGAACTGCAGACTCATCGTGGATTCCGTGAATTTCTACTGAGACTATTTTTCTCGTCACTATTTACCCTTTACTGCCCTGCCCCACTTCGTCGATCGACAATGGGCTGGATTTCCATTTCGAGAAGATGAAACCGACTAGAAACTTGCCTAGAGGGGTAATTCGACCCGTAGAACACGAATATCGCATCCACTCATCATAAAGATGCCTAGCGCTCGCGCCACAGGCGTCGGCGCCATATGGAGCTGGGCCACCAATCTTGCTGAAAACTCGCCCCTAAATGGTATGTTAGAACATGGATATCATATTTACTCTGTGATATTCGTGTTCGACGGGTCGAACTACCCCTCTAGGCAAGTTTCTAGTCGGTTTCATCTTCTCGAAAAAAAATCGATAGAAATCCAACCCATCCTCGACAAAGTGGGGCAGTAAAGGGTAAATAGTGCCTTCTTCTCGATCTACTTACGAATATCGTGATTTATGGAGCCTTTGTTTTGTAAGAGGCAACCAAAGGCAGGGATAGTCGAGTGTAGAGGAGTGTAGGCTCACGTCTACACTTATAAAGAGGGGTGTGAGCCGATTCGTGCGATTCTGGGTGCGCGCGCCAAATCGCGCGGCGAAATTCGGTGTGACTTGGACGACTGCAGCGTTTATCATTGGGGCCCAAGTCTGAAGCAAAGTAGGTTGTAGGATTATCCGACCCTACTGAAGTACTCTACTTCAAGTTTGTGCCCTAATAATAGGTGCCAGAGTTGTTTGAATCATCACGAATTCTGCCGCGCAATTCACCCAAAATCGCACGGTCCCCCCTATAAAGAGCGCGAGCTCAATTTCTGTCGAGGCAAATTCAGGCCTTGCAAAAATTGCAAAAATGTTACCGGTGCCAGCGTAAGGCCCAGTTTAACAGGCCAGTTGATGGAGAAACCTTGTCACAACAATCATGACTAAGGTATCAAAAAGTGTCACTGATAAAGGTAGGACGTCACCCAGAAGTGGCGCATAGTCCTCCCAAGTCCTGTGGGTACTATAGCTACCGAAAGAGAAACAACCTCGATCGAAGAAGTCTCCTTGAATGGGATTCTGCACATGGGATTGCTAGAAAAGCGCAGAAACATTCGAGTTCTATGCCTAAGCGAGACGGCTATGGCTGCAAAGGGTCTATTACAACGGCAAAACCACAAAGTGAAATGGTGTGGCTATGGAATTGGCAGAGTCCCTCAAAGACTCTGTTTCCGCCGTAAACAGGACCAGAAGTCGAATCATGGCTGCGAGGATAAACACGAATGAGTTGTGAAGGATAAATGTACGCACCACATGTACGCACCACAAGCCGGCCACCCCTTCTACGAAAAGGATGACCACTATCTGAGCCATCAGATCAGTTCCAGAGCTGGATTGTATTACAATAGATGGTGATTTCGATAGCCTCGTATGGAGTGAATGAAGGAGTCTTGAGAGAATAAGGAGACAGGGGATTAGAAGTCATGAATGAAGAAGGAGAAAGGGTCCTCAACCTGGCCATAGCCCATGTCTTGACAGTCTGCAGCACCTTTTTCGCGAAAAGGAAGACTCGGAAGGTATTTTAAAACAATGGAGGAAAACAAACGGAAATAGATTATGAGCTCGCGAAATGATCGTTTCTCAAAATTGTGAAAGACATCTAATTGTAAGTACTGCCTGGCAAAGAAATGGTTCAGCAGCATAAACCTTTTCTCGCAAAGACAGCCATTGATCTTCCGAAGAAGTCAAGGACTAGAAGGGAACGGAAAATTCAGTGGTAGAAGCTGCATCGACTCGAAGAACACCTCAAAGAAAAATTACTGGAAGCTACAGCCCGAAGCTCGAAAGAGTGAAACAACAGATCTGGAGCAATACCGTGAAGATCATCCAAGCAAGGGAAAAGCTGAAGGAACACAAGGTGGATTCCGAGGATAAAGGAAAGCGTAGTTCTGGAACGAACGAGTTCATCCAGTTGTTAGGCAGAAGAAAGCGGTCTACAAGCCCTGGCGTGAAGGTGGGCGACCGTTACTTACATCATTGCCGCTTTGTAGACGGTATCGTGATTGTAATACCAAACATCGATCAGTTGGAACGAATGCTGGTCGGGTTCAACAACGCCTGTGGAAAGATCGGCAAACACAACTAGACCTAACGAAGACGATGTTCATGAGAAACGGACTGGAATCTGATGCTCCCTTCACGCAGAAGGGAACGACCAGCTCTGAGTGCTCTAGCTACGTGTATCTAGGCCGAGAAGTTGATATAATATACGACCTAGCACCGGAGCTGAACAGGAGGAAACGGCGTGGGAAGCATTCCAGAACATCAAGGGAGCAGTAAAGAAGACAAAGAAATTCCGGCTTCACGCTCACCTCTTCGACGCTGCGGTCCTTCCTGTGTTGAAATATGCCTCAGCGATTTTGGACCCTACAAAAGCGGGACGGATATGCAGTCAGCATCATTCAAAGCACTTTAAAAAGGACGATGCTCGGACTTCCTTATACAAGTGAGTGGAGAAGGGCATCAGGAGTTCCGGGGCTCGACAACCAACGGTGATCAGGGATATCGCTGCTTACGGCAAGGAATCGAAAATCGGGTGGCACGCTATGCGATATCGTGATAACCGTTGGACCAGGGCGGTTACTGACTGGATCCCAGGGAACATCGAACGAGCACCAGAACGCGCGATGGTCGGACTTCTTAACGGAAGCTCTAGAATGTGCGAAAGGAATGTTTTGCCCCGGTTCCCTCAAGCGAGTACTGGGTTTCTCGAGATGACACGTCGCTGTTCTTTTCAGCCTTCACAACATCTTGATTGCACCGATGAAAAGCCTCTGCCCTCTATGCCCAAAGTTGTTTCCATAGCCGTTATATTCATTCCAGTTCACATACGAAGAAGCGTATTCATTACTTTTCATCATTATAAAACTGTTTCGATTTCTACAGCGACTACTCTATTCTTCTACATTATGTTTATACTTCCTAGTACTGAAATATATCTGATAGAAGAACAGAGAAAAGTATAGCTGATATCATAGAGGCTTTCAGATGGTGTAATCAATAACTCAGACTCATCTTCTGATCAGGAAGCCAGCCCCATCTTGACCATAAAGGGGTGAATGGTTCAGATCACATACTATGAGCGAAGGTGATGTAGTGTCAAGCGGCGCACTTTCACACAAGCACGGCCACGGGTTCGAATCACGGATCGATACCCACCTAGGTCAATTAAGCCTTCTATCCCTTTGGGATCACTTAATCAGTACTATACACGTCTGAGACTGGCCTGTCCTTTGGCTGGCCACCGCAGTTCATTGCAAATGCCATGTAACCATTCAATACGTCGCTACGACTCTGAATGGAAGTCGAATGCGGGTGCACATAACTCAGACGAGATTGATCAGCGCCTGAAGACTTTGTCCTTACTCCTTTCTGAACAATTATTTGAGAAGATGAGGAAACGGAGCCTAGCTAATGAAGGAGATAAAGAGCACGGTGCTTGGAAAACACAAGTATGGGTTTGAAGAGGGTGGATACCATTTAAAATAGACATATTACAACGGTCAGAAGGGCCTTTACCGAAGCTACTGAATAGTGATTGGAAGTTATATCCTGTCTTCTAATTTATATAGTTCCCATTAAGTGGTTCCAGTTTGATTTTCCTCATTCAGTATGTGTGGTTGATTATATCAGGATCACCCACTGACCGAAACAGCTAACTAGACGCATTTTTGATCGTTTTCGATAAAAGCAGTCGTAGTGAGCCACTGAATCCAGTCTCTACATCCACTTACCATGCAATCCATTATCCTTCAACAAGCGAAAGGGAACAGTACTTCCCCAGGCGTTAGATTCTTTCTGTAAGGCAACAGTTTTCTGTAGTCGCAGAAATCAGGCTTTTCGAGCAACTCGGAAAATTATCATTTCATTGGAACGACGTCACTGAACATATACAGTAGCGCTCAAAAGTCTTCGGTGAAATGGTTCTTCAGCCGTACTTTTCAGTCGTAACTCCTCTCCTACTGGATCTAATCATGCGAAATTTCTATTTGGAGCGTGGGTGTATTGTGAATTTTTACCACTATTAACTTGCAATCTGATCATGTTCCAGATATTCCAAAGGGCTTGAACTCAGAATCGACTGAAAATACAGATGATGGTCCTTCTAGGGTCTCTTTCCTTTTTGTCATGTCTAAAGTGTACGAGCGGTAACGCCGAACACAATAGATGAGAAAAACGCACATAAGGTGCGAATAAGTGCAGACGTCAACAACTTTACTTCTAGCAAAATCTGCTACCGCAACAAACACCTTGCTCTATCTGTGGATATTGCAGCTTCGCAGTCGAATAGTGTTGTGTTGGGTGAAATATGCTCTAGTTAAACATATCCAAATCTCGCGCGATTTGGTCTACTAAGAAAAAAGTTATGAACGAAAAAGCGTCAAAGTATTTCACCGAAGACTTTTGAGCGCTACTGTATGTATAGGTCGTGCCATAAATATGACCACTTCTATCATGCGTGATTTTTTCTATTTCAACGTCAGTTTTTCCACTTGCTTATGATTTTTTTCCAAATTCGTGATGTCATCCTTATGTGGTAATCACTTTATCTTGTTTTCTGCGAAAAGGTGAATCCTCACAATCAAAAAAGCACGTTCTCGGTTTTCGGTGGTGGAAGCAAGTTCATTCTGTTTCCAACACCGCTAAAGCTTGCACAAGAAATGTGTCGATGAAAAAATTTTAATCGTTGTGCAGATCGTAATTTTTTAGAAGCACTGTTCACGATAAAATGCCTTCTTGAGGTGAATATGTAGCCCCGAACTACGCAAATATGTGGATTTGTCAGATCGAAAAAAGGCCTCGACTTGGAGTAAAAAGCGCTCAAGCATTGCATACACTGTCTGCTTATAGGTCCGTGTTTCAATGACCCTGAGTATTCGACACAAATAATAATGGAGCACACGTCTTCATAATAACAAGTGATGCTGACCTAAGGCGACAGTAGAAGGAATTTTTGTTTGAAGAATCTTTTAGGGCAATGGGAACGATGCTACGCTGAACGGCTTGGGTCCTGCTTTTGGACCATATTCGCAATATAATCCACCAAGGGAGCATTTTGAAATATAATAGATCATACTGCTAATAAAATGAGCAAAACTTGCCTTCGATGTTAGGGTTTCTTAATACCTGGCGTGAGAGCGCGTAAAGGAAGAGTTATCATTACTCCTAATTTGCCACACAGTTCTCACCTCAGTTCTGACTGATTTTTCAATTCCACTGACTAAACGCAATGAGCTGCCGAAGGAGCAACTGGGCAGGAATGTTTTTGTCAATTTTCAGGGTTTACTTAAGTTGCTGCGAAGAACAAAGCGCGATAATCAACACGAACAATCCATGACGATGCCCCCTGTACTATTCCAAAAACAGTTTTCTCATTTGTTTTGCATTTTTTAGATCCAGTCTTCTACGACGGCGAAAACTTCCGAAAAACCACCGAGGTCGATTCATGACCCAGCTTATCTTAAACTCCACAGGCAACAAGGAGGCACACTTCATTGGCACCATTTTGGATACTCGATCATCGTTAATTAGGAGATACGATCACTGCGAGGTCGAATCCCCACAGGCTCCTCTCTGGTCAGGCCTAAAGATAAGGGCGAACTGTAATGGATAAGGGTAAACTGCTACCGAAATGGAAAGTGGACAGAACAGAGGCGACAGCTCGCAGTAACAACTTATTCAGTTGATATTTATCAAGTTTTCAGTACTAATTTCTTCGAAATATTGCCTCTTCTGAATAGTGGGAATCAACCTTTTCATTTCTTGCGCTTGAACGGCTCGTCAACAAATTGTTTTCATTTTCAAACTACTGCTATCAAATTTCCATTTCACAGACCCCAACAGTAGGGAAGTACGCCGTGGAAATGTGACAATTAGAGGTCACTTTGGAGAAAAAATACAGCTCCTCCTGTAACTCTAAGCATGTCCCTATTAGAAGGCAAATGATGCGAAAGCCGTCAGCCTATAGTTAGGATGCATGAATCGGCTCCAAGGTTGAACTGGTTGGTCTCTTGTGTTCTGCTCTTTGTCCACGTTTTGAGTTCGACCAAGCTTTCCCCATACGCCATTTCAACACAGCAGGGGATAGACAACGGGACACCCCGACCAGTTGCCAACGAACACTGACAACTGTTGGCCGAGCGCCAACCCGTGGACATTGAGCATAAATCATCGGGGACTGCCCTGCTGTGCCCGTCTGCAAGCAAGCAACCGTTGGTGCCGGTGCACTTTTACACTTCTGACGAAAATGCACTTATTATGGCCCAGAACAAAGACGCTCGCCTACCGACCGGCGCTAGCAGCCAACTAGGCCACAGCTGATGCAACATTGCTTGCCATTGCACCTGCTCTGCATATCATCCTCGTGCCGGTCCACTTCCACATTCCATCGCCTTACCTCTGGCTCGTTTCTGCTCATTCTAGTTTATCCTTGACTGGAAATTCTTTTCAAGTTATATTATTGATTAATTTGAACCATATGTCATACCAAGCCCTCCTCCCGTGCAATCCCAGAGAAGCTCTCACGGATTGTCCAGAGAGAGCCTGCAAAAGGTCAGTTCGAAGAGATTTAGGGACTTGGAACTCACCTGTAGCTGGGGCTTCCAACAACTTTCTGGCAAGGGAGCACGCTACAAAGAAACGCTTTCCATTCCGCATCCATTCCGGGGCTATCAAGGACCAAAAGTCATTTATTTTCATCAATGCTGAGTTACCCTCATTAGGAATTCCGTTCCATTCTTCCCATTCACCCGTTGAAGAAGTCCATTCAACTTGATTATAATGCACCCCTGAATCGTTCCATGCTCTCGATCACTTTACAGATGGGTGCTCAGCAATGATGAGTTCTTATCCAAGATGTTGTTAGAATAGCTCGGGTTGAGGATGAGCTACTGCTAAGTGAACCTATCTGTATCTCCTCCATTATCGCCTTTCTCCCACCAATTGTACAGAGGCTATCGAACGAAAGCTTTTATCTATCTTCTTTCGTGGAGCCCAGTAGATCCAAT
Source organism: Haemonchus contortus (assembly GCA_000469685.2). NCBI lineage: Eukaryota > Metazoa > Nematoda > Chromadorea > Rhabditida > Trichostrongylidae > Haemonchus > Haemonchus contortus. The sequence continues at coordinate 17,229,144 of LS997566.1, forward strand.
TGCTCGCTTCGATAAGGCGACTGACAGTTTTTACCTGTAGGTATCGCATTGCTTAACTAGTCCCCAGTACTTTCACTGAAACTTTTTTTTCTCGTGATCAGTCTAGTTTCGGTCTCGGGAACCATCCATGTGGGCATAATACATATTCACATAATGAGCATTAGAAGGCACTCGGTCTACAGCATCAGAGATCCCCAGCATCAGAGCGATTTTGAATGGGTGCAAAACTTCTCTATTGAGAAAATTGAGTGGGAGAAGAGTCACACTGACCATTACTTCAACGACATTACATAGAAACGGGTCAAATGAGACAGTTTATCATATTTTTAGCATTTTCTGGTTCTATACAGTTTGATTTTTGTCATCTTTCTCATACTTTGCAAGCTTCAGTTAATCAGTAGAAATCAGATTTGATAGTGGTCAGTACCTCTCTGCATTAGCATATATTCATCGATAGGTGTTTGGGTCCTACCAGGCCTTGTCAATGAGGCCGGTCATGGTTAGGCCTTGTCAATGAGCCGAATTGTCTGAGTAATTCTCAAGTTGCTTGTTGAACACAAGAATATCGTTGATTGGAAGAAGAAAAAAGCACCTGCAGGAACTGCAACAGAGGTGTAATTTATCAGATTCGTGTGTTGTGCAAGCGCTTAACAAGAATTTCGTTTTCCTTTTCACTCACTTGCCTCTCCGATTTCCTTCAGACCCTTTTTTTTGTTTTTCTCTTCTTTGTTCCTATCTTTTTACCTCCCCCCCCCCCCCCCCCGAAAATATGATTACTTCCTCTGTTCGAGGGTCTAACTGAAATCGGCCCATGGGAGTTCTTAATCAATATTGAATCCCTAATTTCGTAGGCCCCTATGAAATGTCTTAATTGAATTTCCAACTTCATATGGTGGCATATTTACTCATACATGAGATCCTATTGATTCCGCGAGATTTTTCTTTTGGACCCTTCCCAGCTAATGGATACACCCAAGGTTGAGATTTTGCCACATTGTGCTTTTGTCATTCTCGATTTCCAGGTGATGCCTTTGTTGATTTTCAGTGTCCCTCTCAGAAGTAACCGCTCAAATCTCTACCTTTTGTACCCTACCATAAAAATAGTTGATGTTGAGAGTAGTACAAGGATTCTAGGGAAAGGAGGCAGTGACTGTAAGGCGATATCCCTTTAGATTTAGCCCAGCAGTGTTTATCGGGAACGAAAAGAGAGGCTGAAGACGGAGACGTCTGATGAGCTGAAGTTTGTTTTTCTGAGCAAAATGAATGCACTTTCCATTACGACTTCGGCTTCTGCCAGAAAGGGCTGTAGAGCGCGATACAAAGTTCAATTCGATTTGCTTATGAGCTCAACAGTCCGCTTTACTCTAACTGCAACCTTGCCGCCAAATTTTCTCATGATCCTATCGCAACATGGTGGAAATGGTAGAGTGGCAAGTAGCGCACTATCACACATGCAAGGTCACGAGTTAAAATCCCGGATCGATATCTGCCTGGGCCAACCGAGCCTTCCATCCGCTTCCGGATAAAAGCACTGAGTAGTACATCGGCTGCCCAACGCAAATCATGTTTAGGCCACATACGAATTCAATGCGCCACTACGATTTTGAATGGAAGTCGAATGTGTAGGTGCATCCCTCATACGTTATTGATCAATGCCCCAAGACTTTATCCTTTTAGAATTTATCATCGCAATATGGTGGAAATGGTACACTGGCAGGTGGCGCCCAACCGCACACTCATGGTGGGGATCGATTCCTAGATTGAAACCCACCCATGCTAACAAAGCCCCATGCTAACAAAGCCTTTCATACTTACGGCACTGGTTAATTAAACTCCTTTGGGAGAACAGAAGCACATGTACATCGGCTGACCGCCACAGGATGAAAAAACATAAATATAACAGCAAAGTTGCATCATAGGCCTAATAGGCATTCAATACACCATTACGATCTGAGAGGAGGTTGAATGCGGGGCGCATACAAAAATGAGAGCCAAAAACTTTTCATTCATCTTCCACCGGCAAAAAAATGGAATTTTGATAATTTGGCGTGTTATATGGGGTAGTAGATAATTAGTGGCAGGAAGTAGAATTTGCTATTTGTGCCAGTCGGAGCCCGCTGTTCTCCTGCTTATTCGATTGGTGCTATTAATAGATTTCATTGTCTTTATTTTGCCTGCAATCGCTGCAATCAAATGTTTTGCATTTCCAAGCATGGACGTTGTATTCCCGAAACGGCATTTTGGCATTTTTTAACGATATTGGGTCATGAGGTCATCATGGTAATTTTTCTGGTGTCAAACCGTCCCTTTGGCCCTGTGGCCTTGTGGCCCCTGTTCAGTTTCTGGACCGCGGTCTTACGGCCTGCCTCGTAGGTAAGGAGAGCTGTAAAGCTATTGGGAATAATAATCGTCTGCCAATACAGAGTGAAGCAAGTTGGGTGTAGTGCGTTAAGAACGAAATGGTCGCATCGCGGTGAGAGGGGCGTCGCGCGCGGAAGGAATGTAGCAGGATGCAGCAGTAGGTAAGAAATATAAGAACAAAAGTACTAATAGTGGAATTATGCATAAAATGATCGCATATCGAATGAGCTGTATTGAAGAACGTTAGAGCTGTAATAACGGCGAATGAGTGGTCCGCGGCAGCCGCGTGCGGCGAATCGATTACCCAAAATCGTTCCTAACGCCCGTCTCCCAAGCAAGTTGAGGAGTACGGCTATGCAACACAGTTCAAACGCTTGAAGAGCTGCAGGTGTTCCTTTCTAGGAACAGGCTCTACCATCAACTTGGATATTCTCGACCTCAACCTTCAAGAATCTTTCCACTTGAAGAAGCAATTTTGTTTACTCTATGTACTTTTTTGGTAATATTCAGAGCAGGGTAATACAATTAAATTTCGATCTATCGGCTACTCAGAGTTGCTACCATTTATGAGATCTCCTTAATTTACTGAAAAGCTGTCTTTCGGAACAACTGGCCGCTTAGAGAAGTGATATAAGTTCTGGTCCAAAGTACCCGACCGAATCGCTCAAACGTGAGTTCCCCAAGTATGCCACATCGGTGCTGTCGGGTCAGAATACGGTATAGATAGGGCGGAAGAAGGGCTCGAAGACCGACTACGTCGGCATCCTCACCCAAAAATGGATGATCTCCACTGGCGTTGTAGAGGCTGCATCGTTCCCAAAGGACAACCATGTCGAAAATTCGTGTCGTCATGACCCATATGGAAGTGGAGGGCGATTTCAGCTGTCTTTTTTCTTGAGTCCTTACGCATGCACCACAAATAGAATCTTTCCGAGTACCCCTTCCATGTCATTTCCGTCATAGTGATCATGTAAACTCTGCCTTCACTTTCTTGAAGAATTCCCGAAACCCTTATACTTCGGGAATTCTTCAGATTCTTTCGCTCCCTTCATTGCCGAATATACTCTTCTGCCCCAATACTTTTGTTTTTCAGCTCAGAAGGATACCTCGCAGTTGATTATCAGGGGCTGTTCCTTTGAAACTACGCCTCTGCTTATCCAGCGCCGCGCTTACCTAACACAACATCACGTTTTTTTCGAACCACCATCGAGACCCTTCTCGGTGATAGGAGCATTAGAAACTGGCAGTGTGTGATTGGTACCATTTGCCACTGCACCGTCTCCACCTTGTTGCGATGACATAATGAGAAGAATATAATAGGAAGGTTGCAAATAGAGGCTATTGAGCTCATAAATTAGTCGAATTGGACTTTGTCCTTTTCTGGCAGAAACTGAAGTCGTAATGGAAAGTGCATTCATTTTGCTCAGAAAACAGACTTCAGCACATCAGACGTCTCCGTCTTCTGCCTCTCTTTTCATTGTCGATAAATATTGCTGGGCTACATCGCAAGGGATATCTCCTTACAGTCACTGCCGCCTTTCCCTAGAATCCTTTTACTGCCTCGACATCAACTATTTCTAAGGGTAGGGCACGAAAGGCGGAGGTCTTAGCGGTTACTTCTAAAAGAGGACACTGAAAATCAACAAAGGCATCACCTGCAATCGGAATGACAGAAGCACAATGTGACAAAATCTCAACCCCTGGGTGTATCCATTAGCAGGCAAGGGTCCAAAAGAAAAAACTCCGCGGATCAATAGGATCCCATGTACAAGTAAATATGCCACATGGAGTTGGAAATTTAGTCAAGGCGTTCCATAGGGACCTATAAATCAGAAAATCAATATCGACTACGAAACTCCCACGGTCCGGTTTCAGTCAAATCCTCGAACATGTGAAGTAGTTTTATCTTGGGGATGAAAAATGGCGACCGGAAAAAAGAAATATTTTTCAGTCGATGACTTGTGATGGGTGCAGTGAGTGGTTCAGGGGTTAGGGAGCCAACAGGGTGCTGTCGGTCGCTAGGAACGTTTCTTTTTCGTCCGGCACGATCTTTTACAACTTGTTGTGGGGAGAACTCAGTGTATCAGCTGGATTCTTGATAATGCTGTATCAGCCTACATCGTCGAATTTAAGTTGATGTTGGAATGTACCGTGAACCCAGGAGAGGATCTCGACTTTATGCATCAATTGTAAGACATAGCAGTACTCAATTAAATATTTCTTGTGCCCTGTGGCGATGTTCTTCTGCATGACCTCGGTTGGAAATGGCTTTCGCTCCTAGTACTACCACATACCGAGGTATGCCTCATTATTGTAAATGATATTAGACCAAGCCCATCAGATCTGTTGGCGGCATTTCACCCGAAGGCTTCCACGGATGGCGCCAGAGTGACATGACGGTGCGGTGTTCCTTTGCGATCTCTTATCTACGTAAGCTAGCCTCAGTTCAATGTTACATAATTGGGATAGGGCTGACAGGCGGATGTCATGGCTGGGACCGCAGGTACAACACCTACGGTCCCGTCTAGGTCAACTCCGCCTACTTATTACTATTCATATAGATGACAGTGCACTGCACTTATATCTGCATAGCCTTTATTATTCGCTGAAGTATTGTTGTATTCTTACGCACTTAACCGACCTTTACCACTCTTCTCGCTGGTAGTACCGGATAACTGTTCATTCTGTTGGTCACTCTTCTCACTGATAGCTAGTAATTGTAAGCGCTCTCAACCAGCATTGAAAGCGCTATGCCTCCTTGGATTACTAGTTATGAACTTCACCTTTTGCAAGTAAATCAATGGCTTCAAGTCCAGAAGTTACGTGAGAGTTAATTTGGAAGATCAGCTGGTGGTCACTTTCTAGTGGTAGCGCTGATGTAACACACCTGCCTCCATTCAAGTCTTCTCCTCGAAAGTGATGCTGTGAATCTTTCCAGAGTAACCATAGAGGGGTTTTCGTCTTGTAGAGCCGTAGCCTACTAAGATTTGGAAACACCCCTCTGTGCACCCTGTGGTACTGTCCGAAAGTGGGTTAGCAGTTACCATTGCTGGCAAATTAGCATTAGACCCTTTTGGCATTTTACGATAAGTATATGGTAACCAAGAGTACTAGCCTACAGTACTCAGCCCTTTCTGTGGTTCTAGGATATACCCCATAAGAACAGATAGTGATTGTCCTAACGATTTTTTTATGGTTTCACAAGAAGGAACTAGTGGGTATAAAAAATTCGCCCAAGTAGGAGTCCAATGAGCTGTGAATAGTACGAAAAAATCCTCCGAAATATCCCAGTTGCCATTTGGAGTAATGTAGCTCATCTTCTTTTCTACATACACATCCCTAATTCCTTGAGCCTTCGACAACAGTTAAAAAAGAAGAAGATAAAGCTCTCAGTTGGTTGTAAGCGCTGGGATGTCCTGAACCTGCCATCTGTTTCCTCGCAGTAGTTTTTTTCGTTTTTTTGCCCTTTCTCTTTTTATTCTGGAGCCTAGCAATGTGAAGGAATTAGGGATCAAGGATCTATCCGTAAAAAATTTAAGGGATAGTAGCTTCACGCCATTTCATTCTTGCTCCCAACCTCGATTGGGTGCTGTTGAGTGCCTCTGAAGGTGCTGCCCGAATCGAGAATTCCTCTGATTTGCCAAAAATAATCTACGTCGTACTTAATTCTGTCCTGAAATCTAGGCTTCCATCGATTACTTAATGATCCTGTTGTACGCTCTCACTATAACTACAGGCCATGCCATCCAGAGACCTAGATGCGCGGTACTGTACAATACCGTTTACCATTTCCTTTGCTTTATCGTCTCATCTCAAACACTCCGTTTTCTGGCCTGGTCAATCTCTTCACCTTTAGCTGTAATGATAACTTACCTATTCGACTGTGAAATGGAGCCCGAATCAACCTGTAAATCAAGTATTCACTGGCAGGAAGCCGAACAACCAGCCGACAGTTTACTGCAAGGTCTTCAATCAGTATTGAGAAAGGTGGGATCTGTCAAACCATTAAACCTCCGTTCAAAGCACTTTCAATGTTTTTGTTTAGGTGTATATAGCCGAAGCAATTCTGTTCAAACGACTAGAGTGCACTTCAACAGCAAAAGAAGCCGAACACCTGCAGTCAGGATTGATGAGATTGAATGAAGTTGAGAAGAGCATACAACTGAGAATTTTACACCATGTGGGTGATTTTTACGATTATTTTTTTGCCAGAAAAATATGTTCCAGTAAAGTAAAATAGCATGATAAAGTGGAGGGCATGACGGTGAGGAGGGGTTCGGATTAGCTTCAGTTTGATCATCCCCTAATCACATCAAAATTTGGGTCGGGGACGGTCGAGTGTGCGGTGAATGCGGTATGCCAGCGGTCTCAAATAGGATGAATGTCATGTTACCCAACGAGCCCTGAAGTTCGGCTGACTCTCCGATAGTGATTCATGACCATTGCTTCCAAATTGGGAGGCCTTCACAAGGGTGCTACTCGATGGTGCAACAATCGAGTCTTATACTACTTCCCATTGAGTTAGGGGATGATTGGAAGGGAGGTGGAAGCGAATGAGACTCTCCAGAGTAGGAGAACGAACGCCAGCCAGAAGGCTCGATGGGGTCAAGTTTGCCTTGAAACTTTGTGATCTTGAAAGTTTTTGGTTCGAGTGATTCTTCATTCTCGTCAAAGCAGCTGGCCGGAAGTTCGAGTAGCTGAAAGTGAAGAGGCTGTCGTGGGCAACAGCTGCTACAAGTCTTTTAATTACCGTCACATAAAACATAACGTTTGGCGCGTCTTAAAATGAGGTATTCAAAGTACATAGGAGAAAAGGGAGATTTATTGCCTGCCTTGAGCCTAATCGAAGGGATGGAAACTTTGCATTCCTCGACACTTCATCCGATTTAGAGGGGTCTCGCAAAAAGTTCAGTTCGTAGAGGTAGCAAAAGGTTGCATTTTCTGAGTGGGACGGTAGGGGTAGGTGGAGTGAGAATTTCTAATCTCAAAATAAAGTTTGGATTTGAGAACCTTCTGTTATTTGTTAGGGAAAAATGCTACAGGTTTGAGTACCGTTACTTTTAATTACTGTCATTTCAGATCCGTCCGATATCGCCATGCAACTCTGAGCAAGAATAATTCGTCTAAATCAATCAATATTTAAATAATATATTGTTTATTCGCTATTGGCTATTAATTGTAATACACACTGTACATTGTTCTAGCACTAATAAATATTATATAATGATCATGTGGAATGACATACCCGTAGCCCAAGGTCTGAAATACGGCTTGGCAGAAAAATCTTATTCATCCTGGAAAATCTACCACAACATTCAGATCATTTGTCTCTATATTTACCTAGCTTAACCTAACAATGGATTTGGATGACTTTGCTTGAATTCCGCAGTGTTTCGAGAACCACAGTCAGGAGAATTCTTCAAAGACGTTCTGCTTTAACTCCAGCTGCTTGCAGACGATATAGTAGAAACACGACGTGTAACTGTGCTGGTAACGAAGTTTCGCTTAGAATGCCCTTAGATTTGGGAACTGGACTACCTGGCGTCTGACGGAAGCGAAACAGTGATGTCTTCAACTGAATCTGTACAACCCCGCCTGCCTTTTTTGTTTTTTTCGAAACAGCCTCGAAAGGTTTTTTAAAAGTCGCACAGTGTAGGGATTTTCGAAGCTAACGGGATAGTTAAGGCAGTAGGTTGGTGGCAGGGACTGTACAGTGGAATGATAACATTGAGTTCAACATAAGCAGCCAAGCTCTACGGTATCAATCCTTTTCATGCGGTTCGAATTTGTTATTCATCCTCAGCCACATCACGAAGGCAGTGTTGAGAGCTTTTTGATGACGGGCGCTTTTACAGCCGTTGGAAGAAAGATGATGTCGCACGATCTGTCATCGGTGAATGTCGGGTCTCCCATGTTCCGCCGCTTTCACACGCCATTGGCATGCGGCTCGTGAACCACCCTCAAACGCTTGGTGGGCAAGTATCAATCAACGGTACCGACAATCCTCCCTCCGCCAATACATCAAAAACCATTGAGAGCAATTACGGTGTCGACGAGAATTCCCTGGGAGCCGAATTATATTGACTCTCAAGTAGTGATTCATGTAGAACCTGATTGTAGGCCATTCTTGTTTACCACTAGAAACTGTTTGCTCCTAAGAGAGGGTTAGTTCCCCTTTGATTTCAAAACTTCTTTCGAGCCCCTCATTTACGTCCCATAGTTTCATATTAATAGATGGTATCACAAACACTTGGCATTAAGATAAACAGGCGAAGACGCTCGAATCCTGGTGGGAACAGTTTGGAATTCTTGCACAAGGTATAATTTTTGAGCGAGTTTTTGAATTTCAAAATTTTGAGGAAAGCTATCTCATCAAGTTCAAAAATAGCTGTAGAGATCCATTCATCAACAGGCTACTGGCGTCTGGTGTCTACTAACCCACGCCCCAGATCTATGAGCATTTTGAGGGGGACTACAACTTAGGCTGGGGAGGCTGGATTGAAAGCAGAACGCTCCGTGAAGAATCGCTTTTCTGAGGGCCTACTACTGAGGACTTGCCAGACCTCATTCATCACATAGCCCTTACTCTATGGTGCTCTTCTGTATGGTTTGAAGGCAAGTATTAAGGTAACGTTATAAGTCTTCTACAACGGATTTTACTAACTCACTGAATTACAATTGAATGGGCGTGAAAGAACGGAAAATGACATACCTGAAGATCTTCAAAGACGACCCGATTATTTTGAATTAATAATGATCAGGACAGTCTTGTGAGCTCCAGGGGATCATTAGGCGTTCAATCCCAATGAACTTCAGGTTTTAAATGCAGCCTTAACATTTCATCTCACCCGCTTACTGGAAGCCTTAGCGAAGCAGAAGATAAGATATATTAGGACAAGATCTGCATGTTCAGCCCGCACTTGCTTCCCTAGCGCAGCTCCGAATACGCATTCGGAACTCACCCTATATTATTCCCAAATGGAGCAGGTGCCAGTTCCAGTTGTCGTCACAGAAAAATACGTCATCCCCCAAAGGGTCAAGCTGTAACGAATGAGACCCTCTATTCTATGGGTGATGAACTGAATCATTGTTGGCAGTGGGGTATGAATGACAGTTGATCGCTAGTGGACACTCGTTTCTGTTGTTCATTGTCGAATTCCTCTGTAATACCCAAGACACTTATAATACCTTTCCAGTTGAAATCGCTCCTCTATTCCGTAGACCAGTTTATCTCAATGTTGTTATCACTGCGCTCTACCACTTTAGATCGACTATGCTCTGCCTCTGCCTCGTCATACATACAGTAGCGCTCGAAAGTCTTCGGTCAAATGCTTCTTCAGTCGTAGTTTTAGCCGTAACTCCTTTCCCAATGGATGGAATCATGCTAACTTTCAATGTGTGTAGCACGGGTGTGTTGTGAATATGTACCACTATTGACGTGCGATCTGATCATGTTCCAGATATACTAAAAAGCTTGAACTCAAAATCAACTGAAAGTACATAGAGATGATGATCCTTCGAGAGTCTCTTTCCTTTTCGCCATGGCTAAAGTGTACGAGCACCTATGCCGAACTTAGTAGAGGAGAAAAACGTACATAAGGTGGGAATGACTGCAAACGTCAATACTTTTGCTTATGGTGAAGTCTACTATCGCATCAAACCCTTGCTCTTAGTCATGTGGATATTGCTGTTCGCAGTCGAATAGTTCTGGGCAGGGTAAAATATGCCCTAGTTAAACCTATTCAGATTTCACGCTATTTGGTGTAATAAGAAAAAATTTATGAACGAAAAAGCGTCAAAGCGTTTGACCGAAGACTTTTGAGCACTACTGTATGTCCTATAGATATTCCTCATTTATCTATCCGTCTCGCTGTCTTCAGAATGTACATGTGTTGAACCATATGGCCGACACAGTAGATAGATACACTTCACAGTGCGCAATCAGCTGCTTTTGCACAAGATCATATGATGCAATCATTTGCAGTGCACTGTTTACCATATATCGGTTTCAAACTAGTTGCTGCTCAATGTTGTTCAACTGCTCCTTATTATCCAGTAATCTCTCTGCCGTTGCGCAAGGTGTATCGAGAATCTGCTCACCACTTCTTTTGAGCACCAAACACTAAGATATTTCCAGGTAGGTTGAGCATGACCTCTTGTTCACCTTACGATACCGTACGCTTTCTTTCCACATTGTGACACTTAATTGACCTCTTTCGGCTGCGTTTCTTCTGATACATGCCTAATGTCTCACCCCTAGTTCTGAAGCTAGGTTATCAGGCGCGAGGGTGCTTGTCGAGCAGGACACCTACAACGCCAACCTGTCTGCTGTCTTATGTTTGACCAGTGTCGAAGTACTGCCATTACAGTACAGTAGAGATCACAATTTGAATCATCCACCTCACTTCATATTACTCGCTTCACTCCGCAGTGCTCACTTTACTCCATTAGCCTACCCACAAAGTGACTGCTTTTTATATAAGAAGAATAAGTTTTCCATATCACTACCTTTATCATAGTCACAAAGTAACCCGGACGGACAGACCGACAAACCGACATACCGACAAACCGATATACTCGTGGTTTCTCTTCATCCTCGGAAACAACGTGCATACGGCGATGTCTTCATGTCTCAGTCAGTCCAATGAGGTCGTACGAGACCTTGCTATCTTGCATAATCAGATCTTTGTGCTTCCGATGCAAACGTTCAATGTAGTGAAGGTACAGAACGCCTACTTAGCTATTCTTAATCTCCTATTCTCGGCTTGCCGATTTCCAAAGCTACTTGCACAGGAAAATTCCTCTTACGCTGCTTAGAATGGGAACCTGCGTAGGCCACGTTGGTGTTCAGAAGATTGCGGGACCACCTTTGCTTTTGTGTAAGCTACTGCGCGATTAATATGGTCATCTTGCATTTCTCGTATACATTGAATTATTTATCACTCACCAGTTTTGCTACGCACGCTAATACGTGCACCACATGCCCGCTACCGCTTACTTACGACTTGTTAGAGGACCAATATGAACAGTGTCGGTTGACTTCCCTCATAACTGTTTCCTCACCGCACTCATTTGACATTCACACTCTTCGTCGTGCCCACGTGACTTTTGGAAGAACGCACAAACGGGCATGCAAAAAGGCACACAAAATTACTGTTTTAACAATAGAGACAGTCGGACCGCCTGGCTAACACCGGGCTTCCTTCATTCTTATGATAGAGTTGTGATACACGGCAAACAGCACTCTCCTTCTTTCGAACGAATGATACTTTTTGGAAATAGGGCCTGCAAAACATATTCAAAATGTGCCGATGCCTATGCCTCTGATTAGAATCTGTCTGTCTCGATCTGTCCCTGTTGATTTTAAAAATGAAGACCTATCAAAGTTAACCGCATTCAAAGCCTTGAATGGTGCTTACAAATGTTGTCGAGCCATAATATTACCATTATCAAATGTCTCCATGAATGTAGCTCCTTTTCTCTACAGATGCATTAAATGAGAATCCAAGATTGTTAGCGGTCGGATAGGTTGCCCATGAATGATATCAAAGCAGAGAGAAACCGTGATCCTTCATTGAATCGCAAACTTCGCCGGGTAGCGGTCGTAAGCAAGAAGTGAACCAAATTTCATAATCCTTTACCCTTTTTGTCAAACGAAACATATCAAAGAATCAAAGCTAGATCGTGAATAACAAAGGCGCTAAGACTCGATTGGTGATTGGATCTTGTGCTCCAAGGCCTCTTCATCGTCAGTGCTCCTATCATCCCCTCTACTCCTGCTGATTTTGCTCTCCAAGTCCACGGGATCAGGAATAGTGGATTTTCGGTCAGGCATTTATTTCGCACAAATCCCGCCTTCAGTGGGCGTGGTCCGGTGTTCTCACCTACCATAAGTGGTCTCATCCTGCCGCCTGTACTCCTGCAAAGTTTGAACGCTTTAGGGCCAAATTAATAATTTTGGTACAAACCTCGCCCCCTGTGGCCCGATCCTGCCACCAAACATTAGTGTTTCCACCCTGCCTCGGGTACTTTCTAATAAACTTTAACTCTCTAGGTTCACAGGGACACGGATTACGATCTTCCCCTGAAACATTTATTTTGCACAAACCCCACTTCCTGTGGGCGGAGTCCGGTCCTGCCACCCACCATATGTGTTCCCATCCTGCCGCCTGTGCTCCTACCAAATTTTAACGTCCTAGGTCCACGGGGACAGGAGCTATGAATTTCCGTACAAACAGACAGACAGACAGACAGGCGGATGGACAGACAGACGCGAGCTCTTTATATAAAGTAAGGATGTTACCTGTACTCCTTCCAAATATGAACTTTCTAGACCCACGGTCACAGAAGCTATAATTTTCTGCACAAACCCCGCCCCCTGCGAACGGAGGCCGGTCCTGCCACCCACCATATCTGTTGCCATCCTGTCGTCTGTGTTCCTACCAATTATTATGGAGCATGTTTGTTTGTACAATCTCTATCGAAACTGAAAATTTCAACAGTCGTGCTTTTAAGCACGTAACAAAAGACGCACTGCTATGGCAAAACAGGTCGCCACTCGGGTCGCCCGGCTAACGCCGTCTCGATCTGTCGCTGTTTTTAATAATGACCTATTGAGATTAACTGGTAAGCACTGAAATCGTCGAATGGTAAATGTTGTCGAGTCATCATAACACCATTATCGAATGTCTTTATGAATGTAGCTCCTTTTCTCTACGGATGCATCATTAAATGAGAATCCAAGTTTATTAGCGGTCGGATAGGTTGTCCATGAATGATATCAAAGCAGAGAGAAACCGTGATCCTTCATTGAATCGCAAACTTCGCTGGATAGCGGTCGTAAGCAAGAAGTGAACCAAATTTCTTAATCGGTCCCTATCAGCGCACTTACCCTTCTTGTAGAATGAGACATATCAGAGAATCAAAGCTAGATCGTAAACAACCTTGCTTTCTACGCCCCCTGTGAGCGGCGCAGGTCCTTTCACCCACCATATGTGTTCCCATCCTGCCGCCTGTGCTCCTACCAAATTTGAACGTCCTAGGTCCACGGGGACAGGAGGTATGATTTTCCGCCGAAACAATCTGTTCGCACAAACCCCGCCCCCTGTGGGCAGGGTCCGGTCCTGCCACCCACCATATGTGTTCCTATCCTGCCGCCTGTGCTCCTGCCAAATTTGAACGTCCTAGGTATACGGGGACAGAAGTTATGAATTTTCGTACAAACACTTTGTTCGCACAAACCCCGCCCCGTGTGGGCAGGGTCCGTTCCCGCCACCAACCATATGTGTTCCTATCCTGCCGCCTGTGCTCCTGCCAAATTTGAACGTCCTAGGTCCACGGGGACAGGAGTTATGAATTTCCGTACAAACATACAGACAGACAGACGGACAGACTGACGGACAGACAGACGCGAGCGCTTTATATAAAGTAAGGATGTTGGCTTCATAGAGCCAAGGTTGATTGGGCTAAATTTTGAGTGGTTTTGATATTTGGGAAGCTGTTTCAAATCATTGACTTGTTCGCCTCCAAAGTTTGCTACATGTTTGTTTGCTCTCGCGAGGTGATGGTTTTGGTCATTACTCTTTGTTGCTTTTGCTACACTACAACGTCTCTTCGCGTAGTAAACAGGTATTTATTTTCTTATCAGTAAGAAGAAAATGAAAGATGAGTTCCTGGAGTTTATCAGTTTTTTTTTGCAGAGCGTTTGGCTACAAACCACAGTAGAACTCAAACGCTCACTTGATCTAAGGGAGAACTTATACGGCTCCAATGTTCACAAGTCATCTTTTAACCTTTCAGGATCACGGTCAACAGACGGGTTTGATATTGAGAGAATTCAGGTCGGCAGAAGAACTCTGTGACACGCTTTTTGAAATGTGACAAGCTTGCGGAAGAAATATACGGCGTGAACGCGTTGACCAGGGTTACAATTCATTACATGAGTATATCGGATAGCGCGCCGCAGCTTTCGGCACTCTGGTGGAAATGATCTCTTAACTCATTTTCGCATCATTGTCTCCGACGAGTGGCTTCAAAGGAAAAGTCCGTGTAAAGGGACCGACGCCATCAACAGAGAGGAAGTTTTAACCGTTTATACAGTCTCTTCGCTGTTGCTGACGCCAGCCTTGAAGATAACGAATGCTATGGACGAGCACGAACCATCCGTGGCAGAATTACTACTTGCTGCCCCAACGAACCCGGAAGCCACTACGTCTGAGTTGTCAATGACCTTTAGATGCTCCCACTTCACTATCGAATACACCCTATTTCCGCGGTGATCGAAAATCTCCTGTCGACGGACAGATAACCAGAAGGAAGCCGGTGTCAAAATCTATGAATAGTTTTCCTTTCAAGGCGAAGAATTCTTTGCGAATCCACTAACCACTGGTGAAAGCTGGATAATTTAGGATAAGAGTGAACGTACAGCCGTTTGGCTTCCTCGCAGCGTCGAACTACTCAGCCAGAGCCAAAACATTACCAGCTCAAACCTTTCCTATCAGTTTGGTAGGATGATGTGACTCATTTACTGTGAGTCGCTCAACCCTGGCAGGACTGTTACAGATGCCTTTTATATCGATACCAGCATTTGGCCGATATTATTCGAGAAACTTTCACAACAATTGAAAGTGTGGCTACAGCATGCCAAATCGCTAGGCTTGGCTAGCACCCCGATGCTCACTTATCGTACTTTCCGAACATTTCTCTTTCTGATTACCGCCTGTTCCAGCTGCTCAAGCGCCATTTGCGAGGAAGGGAGTACAGAACTGACAGTAGTCCGAGACAGTCACTGAAATTTTCTCGCAATCCTCTGAATCTTTAGCAGGGGATCATTGATTTGCTCAGGTTATCGGGAAGGTCACCGATCTTCGTGGCAGATATGTTGTTGATATTTGGTAAGTTAAAGATTCTATAGCTTAACGAATGAACGAATGAAATGTCCTTTCTGCCGCAAAACTTTCTAGCTAACCTATCCTTGAGCCCTGTGTATATAGCGTCAATCGGCACCTGTGCCACCTGACACGAATAGTAACAATGAAGACAAGATGCAGCGTCGAGCTTTCCTCATCAGGCTTGCTTTAGTAGGCTCAAAGCTTGCAGTGCAATACGTTCTATGAGCTTCGAGTCGTTAAACAAAGAAAAAGTGAGGGGAAAAGTTGAGGAATTCAATGACATCACAGGTAGTTTTCCGAGTATTCAGATACTTAGTAAGAGGCGGAGTGCTCGTACAAATAGTTACAACTCATCTGAAAACTACACGAGTGTAGGATTTGGTTGTTGTTTGAAGGCACATTTCACGCCTGATCAAATGACGATCACTGTAGAGAAAACTACTTGATCGTACTATTACTAGTCAGTGCTTCTGTGCCAAACAGGTTTTTTATTGTTGGAACATTTATTCGCCTGACGTTTCGGCCAACTTGTGATAATCAAAGGCCTGAAAGCGTTTCGGAACTCTGGAGTGTTACCTATCACGCTTGACGTAGACCAGGTCCTATTTAGCTGCAAGTCAGACCGATGAACTGACTGACTCTGACTTGCAGCTAAATAGGACCTGGTCTACGTCAAGCGTGATAGGTAACACTCCAGAGTTCCGAAACGCTTTCAGGCCTTTGATTATCACAAGTTGGCCGAAACGTCAGGCGAATAAATGAACTTCCAACTGACCAGGGAAGGATCCCTAGTCGAAGTGGCCATTTAAATGAGACCTACACTGCTAGATGTGTTTTTGGATGCTGAGTTCAAATCTGCTTTCCAAATTTGCCGAGCGTTTCTCCAGAGTTATGAGGGTGGTTTCAGGGAGCTTATCATGAGAATTGATGTTGATCTTGCTTGAAACTCCCACGAGGTTGTTATAAAAATTTATTTGCTAACGTTTCGGCGATATCGCCTTCTTCAGAGCCTGAAAGTGGATCAAAACAATTTGCGGACCTATCCGAAATGCAAAAAAAATAAAATGAAAAAAAATAAAATAAATAAATAGTAAAAAATAATAAATAAAAATAAAATGCATATGATGAGCAATGATGAGTGGGTGCATAACAGCTCCGGACCCACCAACACCGGCGCTGGTGATAGTGGACTCGAAGACCAGAAAGCTATTCAGTGCACCTTAAATCCACAAAAGCAGATGAAGGGATTGACACCCTGCTCGAGGCTACCACGAGTCTAATACAGCCCGCTAAAAGCTTATTTCTCATTTCCTTTTAAAAATATGGTTAAACGCACCACCTCATATGAAATCGCTCATAATCTCAACTTTTGCGTGTACACAGGGGACCCCATTCCTAGCTCACTGTCGCTTGTCCACTTTCAGTTCTGTCCGGCTAGCTTTAGGAAATTTCTCATATATTCATGGTATGCCGCCGGCTACTTAAGCACTCACCCGGGTGATTATAAACTGAAGTATTATCTTATGTGGGTAAATATCAGTAAAAGCATTAAAAGGTCATAAAATGTGATAATCACACTATAAGATTATTTTCTAGTCTCTAAGGGAAAATTCTATATAATGCAAAGATCCCACCCCCCCCCCCAGGAAACCCGATCCCTAGCCTCTCGCATTTGAAGCGTCACGCTTACCACTACACCAAGCCGCCGTTAAGAGCGAGGAACATCCATGTAATTTAAGTTTTCTTATGTTAAGCACCCTCAAACTGCCCTCATATCTCCGTTCACAGAAACGCTCGGCAAATTTGGAAAGCAGATTCGAACTCAGCATCCAAAAACACGTCTAGCAGTGTAGGTCTCATTTCAAATGGCCACTTCGACTTGGGATCCTTCCCTGGTGAGTAGGAATTCCAACAAGTTACGTCGAGTTTGCCTAAACCGAACAGTTGCTCAACTTTAGAGACGATAGAGCGATCGAGACAGCCCAGTCAACCAGGACCCTTCAATAGTATCGATGTGACCCGTACCAGTCTTCATTATCAAAGCTCACACCGGGGGATGTAAGGCAAGAGGCCACCAATTATGTAGATGCAATAATTCGTGTTATTCATGCTTGAATTCGGTGACCGACTATTGAAACGTCCTTTTCCTAACATTCGTTGCCACCACTTAAGGGAAAAGGTTCGCAACCAAACACGATCAAATGAGGTAAGTTGAATGCCCGTCAGTATAATAGAGAGATCATCTGCGGCTACCTCTTCCTTCGCAAAATTCTCGTTTGAGAACGGAAACGAATTTTTTCATTCTCCGGTGACGAATCACCAAGCAGTCCCACCATCACTTCTGTGGCACCACTAATACTGCATCATTTGATGCGGATGTGTATGCTGCCGTTGGATAGTTTTAGATAGTTTTGCCTCAAAATCTCACTCTGATGCATTTATGCACATATAATAGAAATGTAAGAGTCAAGTCGCTTTAGAGCCGGTGTTGGAAGAGAACAGAATTTTCCGTGACAAAAATCGTCAGGACAGAAATCTCAGGTCATTTTCATGCCGATCATAGATTACAATTAATAATTTTTACAGATTACAATAAATCATTTTTCTATTTTCACAGTAACGACATCCAGTACTCTTATTTAAGAACAAGTCAAGAACACCATATACTGCTTTTATTATAACGCGATTTCTTTTTGTATCCCAACATAATTCCTTTTCTTGTACAGCGAATTCTCAGACAAAAGAACATAGAGGATTTACAAATGAATGGGAACGAAATGACTCGTAATGAACTGTTGCATCGGACTGTCTCAAGGGAACGCATGTAATTACAATATGATAAGACTCTATTCTCGTCCTTAGTGCCCCACAATTCAGAGATCAGTCAATATCGCTAAAATGATGTCAGTGTGTGACGGACGGGAATGTTTAGGGACGAATGTGGTGCAGATTCAGACCGGTGAATATTCCAGGAGCTTCTCGTCGACTTTCATGCTGTTACGCTGTCGCACAACGAAACAGATCAACATCACCAAACAGACTCCTATGAGCACTTTCTAAAAGGAGAATATCAAAAAAGATAAAAGAGGCATAGTGAAGGACGGTCACATCTCTCATACGCTTCTCCGTGGGGTACACGGCTTATGCCTGAAGGCTCTTGCAATAAATTTGGGGTATCTAGTCAAAGACGACTGCGGAGGTGAGTGTTCAGAATGAAGCAGACGCTTCGAAAATACGTAGGAATCGGTCCGTTTAGAGAAAATCAGGCATTAAAAGCATAAAAATTAGGGTTCGGATGAGAATGTGGCGACAAAAGTTGCATGGAAGGTTTGTTTCAACGAGCTGTCCACATGTGTGTACCACTGCGTACAGCTTGCTGCAGTAAGCTGCCTACGTACAACGTGCGCGTCTCGATGCGAAAGACTCTACAGTCTCTACTACGCCGTAAGATCTCGTACGCCACTGGGTGCGTACGCCTCGTAGAACAGTTTTCGGAACCATTACCACCCTTATCCGGGCCGCGTTTCAACAGGCAGCGTCCCCGTGTTATCCTTGAGGGCCACAGGTTCATCTAGGGAAAAAGTTTAGAAACCATTTATACTGCGCCTTTCACTATGCCTTCCAAGACGTGAACTCATCTCACGTCGACGAACATGGACATGGTGGTGGTGGACATAGTCCTGGGAGTAGAGGGAGTATATTCAAACACAAGGTCCTTTTTATTAGGGAAGAAATGACAATGGCTGTTGATATTGGCTAGCCGGCTTACTCCTCTAATGCTGATGAATTCAGAAAAATCTAAGGAAGAGCACGTGGCCTCAGCAAAGTTCCATGCTACAGCTTTATGCAGTCAGATCGTCTGACCCCGTTTAGGTATGTGTTTGGCTTCTTGCTTGACACACATGATTAGTGAAAGTACAAGTAAAAGAAGAAGTTGAATTGAATACATCACTCACCAGCATGTTTGAGCTCAAGAAACGGACATTTTTGAAGAAGTTGTGCCAATTGTTAGCTTCTGGAAATTTTCTATTTTTATTCATGTTTTTCTGATGGATAGATGAAGAAAAATAAGATTAACACCGAATCGAGTGAACATTTTCTTTGATGCTCCTTACCATCCAATGCGGCGCTGCATACCTGCTCCACGGCTTCGCGACAGGGCTCACTTCCGTCTACTGAAGCCGCATCATGTAGACATCCGGCCAGTGCCTCAGCACACTCAATTGGCGAATCATCACATAAGTTGTGTTGAAGTGCACAGGATGATGTTGTCGCTGAATAGAAGATTGAGCCATGCATTGCACCACAAACGTTTATTTGTAGAACACAGAATTGTCCTCTGGATAAGTGTAGATCTTCACGAGTAAGACGTGCGGCAAAGTATGAGGCTTCAGTTACTGTTTTATCGTAGGTATCAGGTTAGCCTTGACAGTGATGCATAGATTTTTTCCCCGTGATTTTTGTAAATATCTCAATAACGAACCAACCTGAAGATTAGAAATACGCACCGTCACCTTCCACTACTCGAACCCAACCCTTAGGCAATTCTCGATCCCTTCCTCCCAAAAGGACGGGGGCTCGGACTTGAAAAATCGTATGATGCCTTTCTGGCCTCATCCTGTTTCAACCTTTTTTCCGTCCAGAGATCGCTGCAGGTGACTGAGCAGCCATTAATTGGAAGGAGCGATGTCAGAGCTGTAGGGAGGGGCTGTAAGACAATCAGCCATCCGTACTTCTCCAGCTCGACCTGGGTCGTCTTTTCGGTGAGCGCGTTGTCATGGTGGAAGTAGATTTCCGCATTCGATCCAAGTGTGCGGTCGACGTGATCTCTCAATTTCCGTAGCTGGGAGCGTATGTGAAAGCGTCTGTCGCCTATTCCTTCTCCAGCTCCCAGAACTCAATGCCTCTTTTGAACCGTCATTAGGACAGAAACCTTCTTGAGGTGAAGGTCGACTATGGGGTGGCTTCTGGCTGTTCTCCTCTGTCAACCCACTGCCGCGTCCTCACTCGACATCGTAATGGACCAACTTCTCATCTCCGGTAATCATCGAGTCGAGAAAGTAGAGCTTCTTTTGGAAAGTGAGGAGGGATGTGCAGGTGGCCACCCCCCCCCCCCCCTCGAGAGGTCGTAAGTGGACAGTTCAGGTGGGACCCATCAAGCAGGCTTTGCTACCTTGCCGAGCTGCCCAATACAACCGTCGATTGATTATAGCTGAGCATGGTCGCTATTACCCCGGTGGTTAGGTCTTAGTCCTCATCTTCGGTGCAATGAAGTACTTCCGAATTCAACTCCATCGGCAGACCCGACCTCGGAGTCTTTTCGGGAGAAAAACCTCTTTTTTTGAATTTGGCGAACCAAGTCCTGCAGATTCGGTAAAAGATGACGTCTTCGCCGTATGTTTCCACTAGCATGTTATGAACTTCCTTTGCATTCCAGCCGTGGAAAAAATCATTAACCAAAACCAAGCTGTGGCGTAGGTACATTCTGCCACAGTGGTGATTGTGTCTCATTGTCATCTGCATATGCAGGGTGGGTGAGTTATTGCTACTGTGATGGAAGATTATCATGCTCACGTCACGCACATGTGATGACGAAATACCAACATCCATGCGAATGAAATACGGAAGGATCAAACACGGGGAAAAATATATGCATCAAATTAATATATATAATAGTCGTGCAAGCACGCTACTACTCCTCCTGACCGCTAGTAGAAGAAGAAACAAAAAACTTTCACACGTTGTCTCTATATTTTAAAAAAATAGACTTAATTCTGACATTGTCGTATATACCATCAGACTTATTTGCTCAACCCTGCACGACAATCGCGTCGCTTTCAGCCCTTGAATACATTGCTGTGGAATCAGAGGCACAGTTTACGATAAAAATGGCTTGCGAATATCCCGCAAGGATAAATCCGTGGTCCCTTCGTGTACCATATGTGTCACTGCTGCCAGGTGGGAGAAAGGCCTAGATAGTGCGTTAAAAAGGCCCAAAGGTTGCCCCGTGTGTATGCGCGGACGAGTTTCAACTGTTCGTAGAGGCTGCATCATTCATAAGGGAACCCATGTAGGAAGTTCAAACAACTTGTCATTCGTTTTTTGAGAAGCCTTATTTTTCGTAAAATCGGCATTTTCTCGCTTCCTCGCCACCGATGCACTATTCCCAACCAACAATTCCGCGTTAGAACTGAAAAGTATACCTCAGAACTATCATGAATTGTGCCTTCAAATCTATGCGAATGCGACGCATTAGTAGTATTTCGGGATATTGTTCACTCGGCTTTGCAATTCAACATTCATAAAATGTTGATCTCGTGAAGTACTATCTGATGATTTTTCTCACATTTCCGGCTCATTTGATTGCTCCATCTCTAGACCCATTGGCGTGGAATTCAACCATATTTTTACATTTAGGTAGATTGCTAGACCAACTCGAATTCTTGCAGATTAAAAACGAACCATTAACCGTCCGACATCGCTGGTAGACACCGGCGAGATGAGGCCTCAATAAATCGCTCCGTAACATGTGCTTCACAAGGTCGTCAGGCTCTGTATAGCAAGAAAGAAATGCTTTTAAAGTAGCGGAGGAATCCGACGAAGGGTCGAATGAAACAGTACCTGTGTAGTTGGCACTGTTGTGGTAGGCGCCGAACCCGAATAGCTGTACCAGGGAGCAGCTGGCTTCTAGGAGGTTCGAGCAGTCATGCCTCACAAGAGCAGCTTTCTGAAAACTCCTTTTTGAGCATCACAAATATAGGAATTTGTGACCAAATTTCAGAATAAAAAATAAAGAATAGAAAATAATGTCTCCTTATTGGGCTGTTATATATATAGATACTCTATTTTCGGCATCCATAAAACTATCAGGAAACCTCTTTAACACCCTTTCACATGCTATAGGGTTATTGCAGTTGAAAATTGAAGTTTGAATACTGACCAGCTGATGGATAATGAAAAACAAAAAAAAAAACGATTACTGTCAAATAAAACGCATAGACAGCTTTTTGAATTCGGTATTTGGGCGAATCTTTCTGTTTTGGATCTTTCAGGTTTGGGACAGGATATCGGTCTCTGTATAGTACCCATATTCGTTTTAAAACTTTTTTGGCAACTCAAATGCTCTTCCGCCTCAGCAACGCCACATATTGTCTTCTCTGCCAAGCAAGTTTTTGAGAGATCAGCACTACTCCTCTGAAAATGTTCAGCGGCCCAATTGAAATATCCTATCTTGTACAACAGCCTTTTGGTTGGGTTGTGAGTTCGCCAATTACAGGACCAAGATGAGTTTCTTTCGTAAGCCTGACGGAACAGTTACTGCATCTTGAAGAACAAGTCGGAGAGGGTCATTTACGACTTCTACTTGATCTCTTCGTCAGCAAAGTCTATCTGGTTACCTCGCACCTTAGGCAAGATGGATATGTCGTCCATGAAATTTGATATGCTATCACGCTAATGAAGACTCCTGATAAGATCGGACCAGACTCTGTGGCTATTTCCTTCAAAGGCTCCTTATCAGCCAATATTGACCCTTATAACTTCCTGTTACCTATCATCAGTGCTCGGATCTTACCCCCAGCTTTCCTTTCTAACCGAATGCTGTACGTCCAGGGGGACGGACGTTATGAGTTTTCGGTCAAACACCCATCAGAATTTACCAGAAGTTAATAATTAATAGGATTTGACGAGAAGTCGTCAAAGGTAAGAGCCACTAGGTCTGTTACGTTCTTAACAGTGAAACCTTCGGACATAGATAGGAAGAGTGAGTGTGACGGAATCGTGGATTCTCGGTTATCGGACTGATAACAGCTGATAACGGTTGTTACTGATAGAAAGCAAGAGGCACCAGTATACGTGCCTACAGTGGCACGCTTTCTCCTCCAAAAGTGACGATGTGGTTCGGGACTATGCAACAGATACTTGGTGACGAGAGCTGATAGTAGCTCACACTTGTGATAAAAAACTATGAAAGACAAGAACTACCGCATTCTTCGTGTCGGCAGTCCAGCATTGGCTCTTTGGTGAGCGATAAGAGGTTGAAGATGGTCGGGATCAGTAAGGATCAGTAATTAAAGACGAATGATAATGACTAACGGAGAGCCTCGGAAAGGGAAATACTGCAATACTAGAAGAGCATTGAGAGTCTGGCACGTGTTATGAAGTGAAGGTGCCATTGCAGATTACTGGTAAGTGGAACTGATCACAACCAATCTTCTTTTGTTCACAGTAAAACCTCAACTCGTTACTACCACTTATACGATAAGACTGAATGGAAGGGTAGGAGGACAAAAAATATAGAGGTAGGGACCGATTGAAGGCAGGGCCAACGAGATGAGAGTTTGGTTATTTCTGCCTATCAGATTGACCTTTTGAATTCAATGGAAGATTAAGCTTTCTCTTTGTTTTGATACCAGTTACATCAAAACTTATACGTCCGCCGATAATATGAGAATCTCAGCTAATGATTCACGTTCATGAAAATAAAGGAAGGAAAATTGATAACGACATCTGATAACGGTGACAACAACAACATTATTAAGTGTCATTCAAAGCTTCGGTTGACTAATAATTGAACCTTTAGTGGATGCTAAGATGAAACGCAACAGATAGAGGCTTCAAATAATAAGGGTAAGCACCGGTGCATCCTTCATTGCAGTTTCTTTTGCTCAGCTCCACTCTTTGAAGCCTATGAACTATTTCCAAACTATACTTCCGCTTTTAACCGAGAAGGGTGCCTAAAAAATTATCGTGAACTGTACTTTTGAATAGCGTAAAATGACTGGAGAGTCTCCAGCGAGCTTCCTCTTAAACACTCTATTGACGTTTACTAAATGGCATGTTGCTCGACATACCACCACTCCCAAATACACTATAAATCTTTAACAAATATTCAAAATAACCAAATCTGTGTATTAGATTTGTGAGGAACCTTTGTTGCTCTTCCAAAGGGTGTCCCTCAATTTCCTTACGAACAAGTAATAAAAACAGAGAGACCAGAAGTGGTGCCTCTGAACAACAAGAAGGAACTCACTCTATTGCACTCGCAGAACTCCTCATCACATCGCTCCTGCCCAAGTTGGTGTGTGTAGCAGACATCATGCACTACGCAACAGTGGTTCACGGTCACTATAAAAAACAGCTCTATAAAAGGTTGAACGCTAAAAACACTTCAAAGACAAAAAACATGAACTTTTTAGTGGAGTCCTGTCTGTTTTCGATTTTCTGAGGCTGAGTTTTCTCTTCCCTTGTTTTTTCCATCGTGGCCACACAAAAAGGTTGACGTGACCGCCAAATATTATGATGTGTGAGAGGATATTGCTAATGAATGGGTTTGTTAACAACCCTTCGTCATCTCCTTCTCTGGCCATCCACTTAAGCCCAACTCGATTAGCCTCCACATTCACCTGTCTAGAGAAGGCTTGAACCTTAGGAACGCCGTAAACTCAAGTAAAGCGTGCTCTTCTGCGATACCTATTGAATAGCGATATCTTCGACTGCCTCATGCTTAGGATGGACGGGGCGTGAAAGCCAGAAGGAAAGACGCATTCAGTTGGGCAATGGAAGTCCCGGGAAATACATCACTTTCATAGAATTAAGACATAATATTATGAAGGTATAAAAGTTGCATTAAACTGATGGTATCAGCAATTTGATTGAGACTTTAGGATTTAGCTCCTAACGATTCCTGAGCAGCACTTTTCAAAAACAGCTGCTTAGGTGTACAAATATGGGTAGCTTTCTACGAGCATTTCGGTGTTTGTACAAGTAAGTGCGTCTAAGTCAACCAAAAACCCGTATAGTTGAGGTATGGTGCAAACCACTGCTCGATATGACTTTCTGCTTTTCAGTTTACATAATAGAGCGATCAAGGTAACTACGAGATGAGGTGACGGAGTAGACGGAAGCCCCACCCCCTTGACGCTGTTCCATATTCTTGATTTTCCGAGGAGGGGCGACGCCCCAAAATGACATGAGCTGATTGTTCATATGGACCGCTTGTTTCTCCTGTCTATGAGTTACTGAGTTCGAGTATGACCCCTACCCCCCCCCCCCTCCCCTCTCCCTATCAACAATTCAAGAATATGTTCTCTTGTGTTTATCTCCCATTGACATCTCCTAATGTGTTCACTCTGCAAGACTCTGTTTCAAGGTATGTAGAAAGAAGTGTATCGGTTCGGAGCGAGCAACAATCTACAACAACGGTCACGGGATGGTTTTCAATGTGAAACGATCCCCACTGTCCCTTGCCGTTTCGTTCGGAATTTACGCTCACGTGAGATCATTGCGATGTGCTAATGCGAATCAACTCGATCAACCGTGTCGTTGGAGAAAAGTACACCGTAGTGTTCAGAAGCTCAAACAAAAAGAAAAGGAAAAAACGTAAGCCGCGAAGGTGCTAAGTGAATCAGCGATCTGCAAAGTTGCTCAAGCACTATGTTACCAGCAGCTTCTTCTTACCGATTGATTCAAAGGTCATGAACAAATGGGAACGAAAACCAAATCTCGAACAAATTCAATGCACGCAGTCCCTCAAGAATCCCGTTTAAAAGCATTAATAATTAATATTACGTTGATGCAATAATTGCGGACTTTTTTTCAGCAATTTTTACTTGTAGAAACGATAGAAATATTTAGCAGAGACATGTTCAAATAATGCTCCCGAACATATCCACCATCTACGTCAAGCACTGCTTCCCATTTGCTTCCCATCCCTTTCGGATTCCACTGACGAGGAACTTTCAATTCCTGGGGGCGAGTACGCCTTGACGTCGGCCATCAAGCCATCCACTCCTTCGAAAGTTGTGTTCGTAACCAATTTTCAAAGGGCGATTGACGTGATAATCCATAAGAGTATCTGTTGGTGAATAGGTTGACCGCAGAGGCAGATTCCATTTTTATTCGGCTTTGGCTGACTGTAACATCGCCGAGAATTTCGTTAAGATCACGTTATGAGTGTGCCACCTTCCAACATTTCTCGAAGTAATGGAGCATAGTTTGGCGTATAGTAAGATGACTTTCTCGACATAATTCTGTTGAGGAAAGCGAGATGATTATTTCTACAAAAATCCCGAATTCAAAAGTTTCGTTCTATCAAGAGAATAGAAGCCGCGAAAAATTCCGCAATAAGTATGCATCAACTCAATAGAATTTTGAAAAAAAATTCCGAGAACTCAACTGACACATGATGCTTTCGCACTTCTCAGTTATACTTTCGAAAGACATTTGACGTGTGAAATCGCTGCTTCCACAATGCCAATCATCGAAGGCAACCCGTCCATAGGCTCTGACCAACACCGATGCAAACATGACTAGATGAATCGGGAACCCAATGTTGAGCATTTCCTGAAATTGTAAGGAATGGAAAAAGGAAGACTTCAACACGTTGGAATGAAGAATCAGAAGCAGAATGGAGAAGGAACAGAGGCTTACAGAAAGCAATCTAACGACGATTCATAACTTTCACAAGAAATACGTCGGGGAAAGAAATACGGCTCTCGTAGACGACGGTTTCCCACCTCTCGCGAATTCGTTTCCTCTGCTCATATCCGACCGGAACTTCTCATCACACCTCTATTCATGACTGTTATTTTCAGTAAACCCAGTTGAAACTTGATATTCACAAGGTTTTATTCATGGAAACTTGTGAGAAGTTGCGAAAAACGAGATAACGGTGGGAGCGATGATAAGATAATTTGTCAGAAAAAATGAAGGTTCCTCCTCATCTCCTCATATCGTATGGAAACAATTTGAAGTGTCGTTGTGGAGTAGGCTTCGGAGCATAGATGACTCTGAACTGATCCAACAGGGTGGGCCTGGTGGCTGAGTGTTTTTCTGAGTAGAATACCTTTTTTCTTTGAGCGTACCCTATAGAAAAGATCATGGAATGCTTTTCAGGCCCTTTCCGGTTTCTTGAATGCAGCCCATTGAGATCAGGTGAGTTAGGTGAAGCGTGTACACAACTACACGCACACATAATAAACGCCCACACAGGCAGGAGGCAGGAGCTACAAACTTGGCTGAGCTAGGAGTCGTTCAAGAGGGAAAATGTTGCGCTGTAGAAGAATTCATATAGTGCGACTCCCCGGTATTCAGTGGAATCACTACACGAGTCCATAAAGTACAAATTTCTACCTGAGGAAGCTCGATCTCGTTCGTACAAACCATGAGAGCAAGTATAGTGACGAGGACACTAACCAGTTTTCTTTGTAGCATCGGTATACATCCAAATATAGGCCTAACATCAGCCTTTTTATGTAAAATTGCTACAAGGGACCAGACGTTTGATTTTTTCTCACCGATTCGAATACGATGCGAATAAGGTTGCTGAGTTGGCAAAGCATAGCGATAAGGGACCATTGTACTCTCGGTGTGGTCAAGTTGATGGGAAAGGAAACCACGTGGAAATTGCGAAGAATCAACTACAGAATAAGCCCCAAGTCTTCGTGAAATTGTCAGATTGGAAGCAACTGTAGATGCATATTTTTGGAATAATAAATTTCACCTAGGAGATTACAGGTGATGGAAGTCATAATGATCAGCCCCATTAGTAGGGTTAAGAGAAGGCTCAACATCGATGGGTTTTCGGAGGAGTAGTACATACTGTGATTGCAGACTGTATCGCAGGAGCATTCCAGATTGTGGGTGTGGGTGCAGCTTGGATATCAAGGGGTGTAGGCGGTAAGGGGTCCATCCCTGAGAAAAAAAAATGAAAAGACAAGAGCCCGTGATCCCCACTCTGTGTAAATATTCTCATGTGGGATGCGAGAAGAATGCAAAGAAGTCTTTGATGAACGCTCAGTCTTTGATGATGTTGTTGATATTTGAGGATACCACACTTTTCCCACTGTTATATCATTCTCAACGCATTGGTCTTGATAATATTGCGCTTGTTCGCAAGCTATCATTGTCAGGGCGATACATCCAGTCGTATTGCTGTTTACGTACGCTGACATTTTCGAGCTTAACTATGTCTTTCAATGCTCCGAATTCAACGGAAGCTCTTTTCAATGAGTTTTTTCACAAAGGTTATTTATCGTAAATGGAGGTTTTATTGGAGTTCACAATAACAGGAAAGGGATGTGTAAAGCTGACTAAGGACGTAGTTTAGTAGGGGAGTATTAGGAAAGACGAGGAGTTCCCACTTATCTCGCAGTTCTGTCTTTCGATGTCCATCGGCGGATGTATGCTATGAACCAAAACCACCTACTTACGGGAAGCCTTCTGATATAAGGTCACTAGTACCGCTTCAACTCTTCCGGAAAGGGGAGCTGCAGCGTAGTCTCGTGGACAACACCGAGACTTCACGTGTGACGCTATCAGATGCCATCAGAATACTTTCCAAGCATTATTACGGGTTAACCTCCTTATCTGCGCTCTAGCGCCGCTCAATGATGAAAAAGGGGACGGCCTCCCAACTATGTTTTCAACTCCGATTTTTGTATAGGCATACGCAGTACGATGCCAAAACGGATCAAAATCACAGTTTCGAAATACCCATTTCACATTGCTCACTTTACTTCGCAGTGCACACTCTACTCCATTGACCTACCCACCAAGTTAGCGTCCAAGAAGGAAAAGTAGTATAGAGCTGAGTTCTCCATATCACTACCTTAATCGTAATAAAATGTAAGCTTCACGGACGGACTGACAGACATACCGACAAGCACACAAACCGACACACTACGTTACTGCTTTGCAAATGAGAGAGTTGATTACTCAGGAAGGAACAGGCGAGATGGAGGTATACTGAGTCAAGGGCACGGACTGCTTTAGATAATATTGAGGATCTTCGGAGTTTTATTCTCTGTTTCTCCTACAACTAATGGCATAATGGTCTTTATATGCAATCTGTGATGTTAACAGTGTTCTGTGTGCTTGTATGTAGCCTAGTGTAGTCAAGATGGCCGCAAAAAAGGTGTCAAGTAATGTCCATTCAATTTATGTGCACAAAAAACTCTTATCAGGACATATTGCAACAGTCTATAGTTGAGGTCGCATCATGAGCATCTGTGTTTATAAGAAATCGTCATTAGTGATGTCATTGAGTAGATGAAACTAGAAGATAGAATCGTGGTAATGCTTTATTAGGGAGTGCGGCCATGAAGCTGGTTGAGGACGAATTCACCTACATCAATACTGGAAGGCTTGCGCACGATACCATTTCATTGAGACTAGCGAAAATCTCGGACCGCATTAGGGCAATAGTTTGTGACTTTCAACTGTTGGTGATTATTCAGACAATGACCGAGGAAACAATCCAAAACTCAATATAGCTAATGTGCTGCTGGGTGTCTTTGTGAATGGGACCGACATTGAAAACGATGTGGAAAGGGTGCCGAACTTACGGGCCCAGAGCTATGATTTGAAGTGCTTAGAACTCATGATATAACCTGCCCTTAGTGGATCTCAGAGCTCTTGAAGACATCCAGCAACAGCAGCAACAAGGCGATTACGGTGAAATGCCGTAGAATGGGATGTTTCATATGAAATTTCCAAAGAGAACAATGCAAGCAAAAAATATGTAAACTGATATGCTAAGATCACGAAAAAAAGAGAATCCAAGGGTAAACTTGAGATCCTTTCAGTGGTCATTGAAACAACGACATAAATAAGTTATGTCCACCTTCTACAACTCCACAGTTCCAGCTACTAGAGACGGAGTCAGTGAGTGGAAGGCGAGATTTGGCGAGAAAGAATCACGCCACCTGCTGAGGTCTAATTCACATTAACTTCTTCGACATTGTTAAGCGGCGTTTTATTGCGCCATAGGCGCCGCAGCGACACCCGAACCGAGGTCACCCATCGTGGTCACTACCGTATTCAGCGCCTTTCAGACTAGCCGCTGTTGGTTGGCCAGTGTTTCAAAGACGTAATAATTCACTCTTACGACTCCACATTTCCACGTGGGTGTGGAGTTTACCTTGGGCTCACACTTACGACTCGTTTGGAATCGTGAGTGCCTTCCGATGCTTATGTGGCCCAAACGATGAGGGCAGAGTAGTCAGCGCATCCTCCAAATTAGTGTGTTTCGAATTGGGAAAAGGAGAAGGAATAACTTTTTGGCTAAAGTTCAATTTAGTTCAACTCAGAGTTCGATCCCTGGATCAGAGCGCTATCTGAAAATTTACTACCTCCACCCCAGCTTATTAACATATCTATTTTCCAATACAAAGTGGAAAATCCGACATTCGAAAAGCCCTCAGATCACTCGAATGAAAGCGGATCACTAATAACTCTCTACGATCATGTCTGAAAAATGGGTACCGTAACTCTAGCTCACAGCTCACAGCCTCGGGTATATGGTAGAGGAAAGTCGTTGAGGACTGTTGGAATCGACTAATAAAAATAATGCCGAAGTACCTATTGATGACGTTGTTCTCATTATATGGACCTATTCCCAATTTATGTAGCTGTTTACTGCAGAAGGAAGCTAGCTAGTGATTGCTTGTTCAATCACGCGACAGTCGATATTACTTGCTATCAATCTGTCGGGGAATTACCGTGGCGAAGTAAATGCCTATATCATGATGATCCATGCTGCAGTAACATTCCTACTTTTTGAGTACATTTCCAATTGTACCTACCTCATTTTGAAATGAGTCTCCCATATCACCACCTATGTATATTGTGACTATGGAAAGGAATCCGCTTGGGCCAACCAAGTCCTTCGTCCCTCCGGCGTCGGCTACTTGGCACGGAACTCGTTTGGGAGGATAAATGCACTGACTCGTAGAGCTTTTATCTCTCAGACAGGATTTATTAACGTCCAAAGACTTCATCCTTCATCTTTATGGAAAGTTTTGTTTATCGACAGACAAACAGACCGAGAGACCAACCAACAAGCTCACATACCAGGGGATTACTTCATATATAAGAAGGAGAAAGGAAACCTAAATTCTGAAGAGGTCAGTACCTCTAAAAAGCTCTTTATTCAACATGATGAATAAAAAACTAGAGCAGCAGAGCGTCGCGCTTCCTTTATTTATTGAATACAAGTATAAGACAACGTTAGAAACAAAAGCACAGGAAATAACTACATAAACATTGAGCATTGTGATAACCATAGAACATGAGCTAGAAGGGGACAAATGTTGCCAACTACGTCTGAGGATTCAGCTATTAGGTGTTTGGAGGACTCCCGAGTGTCTGAGAGTCAACTGAATCGCGCTGGACTTACTGAAGTAACACCTACTTACTACTTTACTTTAGTTGGCAGTCCTTCTTTATAGTCACTTTGCTGTGCACTACCTTCCACCAGTGATAGTTGAAAAATCCGGCACAGAAAGGATCTCAGCACATCGCCGCCCTCGAGTCAGGGTTACTGAAACTTGCCATCACTTACTCAACCAACGTGGTTCCGCATGTCCAGATGCGAGAGGATGGTAAATATTCAGCAACATTTTTTTGTCGCTAAATCAACCACCGTCAAAGCATTTAGAGATGATAACTTCGGCGATGAGGAATATATGCCTATCCTGAAGCGATGTTCGACGTGAGATGTGGAGGAAGAAAACGTTCATCGTTGACCATTCCCGTCAAGAGGACTTATTTTGATGAGTACTTCGCCTGGGACGATCAACATACTATCAACAAGAACATCAAGTCAAAACAAAATCAACATATTATGTAACATTAAGATTAGCGCGATGTGCAGCAGACCGGAAACAAACAGTCACTGATGTGTTTAAGATTGTTCACAATGTGTACAGAATTTTCAATTAATCGGTTTTCAATCAGAGTGGTGAGAAAGAGGGGAAAACAGAGCCAGGCATAGTTCTATTAATCATCTTTGATCCGCCACATCCTCCTAGAAAGTGTTGTGCAACTTTATCAAGCCATTGTACATGATGGTGAAGGCATCATTAACGTTTAGAGAAGTTCCATTCAATTGGGAGCAGTCTGTCCCACCGACGATTTCGAGGCTGCAGGATGCTCGCTCTTTAGAAATATTGCGAGAAAGCTTCGCAGTTGATTTTTGAGCTCGTATTTTTGGAGAACCAGTTCCATTATGATGCCTTTCCTCCCTGTGGTCTGGTCTGATATGCTTCTTAGCCTCATGTTCCACTGGAATTCCGCTTCCCTTCTTTGCGATTCTCCTCCACTGAGGCTTCCTGGGTGTGAATACGTGTCCCAACGACGTGCCGTACTCGCTGCACCTAGCACGTGTTGCAAAAAGGCAGTGGGAGAGTAGAGCGAGAGCTGTAAGGGTCGGATCTGAATGATTGCGAGGCAGTTTCATTGGGTATATACGCCATCGCACTTTAATGCTGTGATGTCAAGGATATGTTGGCCTGCGATCATTTGGAATCCTGGAATCCCCAGTCTTCAAGGGTCTTCTCACTGAGGCATCTCTATGAACTAATGGCGAGGCTACGTATTGCACTACCATTTGTTAAATGTGGGGATAATTCGCGGAACAAAAGCCATCACCCTTTCAAGGGAACGAGGGTGAATTTATGGGACACGCCAACTGTCACTGCTGCAATGATCCATTTATTCCCTCATTCACTTTACGTCCCATCCGAGCATGCGTACATGGTGGACTTGCGAGTGTTTTGCTACCTTCTGTTTCGGCCCTGCCAAAACCAGAATAGCAGTAAGTGGGTAGTACTTAGGGAGACCGCAGATGTTTTCAATAAGTAAGCAATCAGTCCTCTCCATGTTTCCTTGGTCCGTTAGACTTAAGGGGATTTGGCGGTTCCCGTCAACGTGCGCTTAGCCAAGAATAAAAGAAAGCCTGACAATTCTGATCGGATATAACTTGTTTTGACTTGATGTTTTCATGAAGCCTGACACAGGACTAACAGGGCAGTGCATATTGCATTCAGTGTAAGCCGGTGCTTACGCTTTTGAAGGCACAGTTCGCGATAATCCAATGGGCGGGTATGTCAATGACGTGTCCGCCTCTCATTCGATGACACGTCAGACAGTCTGATGACATCGAATGAGAGGCAGACACGTCTTTGACATACCCGCCCATTGAATTATCGCGAACTGTGCCTTTAATTGGAAGCCTCGATGTTTTTATCTCGTTCTTAAAGGCACGGTTCACGATGAAAAGGTTACTGAGTCTTTCTTTAGGAATACTCAGGTCCCCCACGGCTTGTAGAAGGGACCTTCTCGCTTCCACAACCTCGGCGCTTGGAGCATAGTGGCCCTGCTGCTGCCGTAATTGGCTTTTCCGCCCCTCGATCGATGTCACATTAGACGAGTGTTGGGACAATACAGATTGCAACTACTCGCTCTAGGACCCACACACAATCAGCTGATCGCCGAGTGATGAGGCGTATTTTCTCCCATTCTTTTTTCCTCTGAATTCTTTTTGCTGCCGCGATCCTTTATTTCATTTTCTACTCCTAGAGGCTGAAAAAGGTAAACTACTTTTACTGTTACTAGGGTTTTGTTGTTTACCTACGCTTATAAGTGAATGAATTTTTGCTTATCGTAGTCTGTCATTCGCACCAAGACCCACACGTACACAGTGAGACACATTGTATAGCTCGTTCAGACGCCCCACTCTTCTTCATTTTTCTGGTCTCTTTTTCGTCCAGCCCCCTTTTTAACGGTTTTTCGAAGCCTTTTGTTACTATGGAAACACCGATTCACGCAGTTTCTTCACCTTCATCGCACTATTTTCGATCTTGTCTTCCATTTTTCATCATAATCTGGATTAAACGAAATTATCGTGAACTGTGCCCTTCGGGATACGCCTCGCATTCGATTTACGTCCAGAATCCCAGTGGATTTTTTGATGCGTATGTATAATATGCGTATGTGGCCACTTACATAAGCCCCTCTTCGAATTACTACGAGGTCGGAAATTCCTCTAGTTTTCATATGAATCGTCACTGATGAAAGTGCACTTATGCCTCATCCCCTCCTCTCCTCCTACCACGCCCTACAAATATGTAATTAATAGGGTTGTTGAGAACGACCTAACAAGTCCGAATGGATTTCCGCATTTGATAAAAAATGATGATAGCGGAGCATTTGCCATTCATGCTGTACGGGAAGACGTTCCAGAATGACATCCAGAAGCTTCGCTCTCGTGACATTAGCGTGACCTTTTTTGCACTTTCCTGTACTCGAGAGTTCTTGAGGCCTTCTCGCAATGATGCTTTCCCAGGGCGAGGCAACACAGTTCTCATCCAGCAAATACCAATGGAATGTGCCATGTTGAAGTATGCCATTCCGTGGGGGATCTGCTGAGGGGGTACGGCTCCTACCCGGTGATTGTATCAATTGTTTCGGGACATGAAATGTATACTATTTGCAATTATGCGAATTCCTCTCAGCACATTCCTCTTGGAGTGCTGGTTAGCTTATGGGCTGATTCACAGGAAGGTGAGATTTTCAGGAGCTACCTGACAGGGAGTTTGAGGATTGGCATTGCTTATGCTATCCTGGTCAGCCATCCCGAGCGATGAAAATATGAAAAAGATATTACTGTTACCTACACGACTCTGTCTTTGCACGGCATCATTTGTTGTCGGGATTCGACAAAGTAACACGTCGAGCTCCTGACAAGAATCGAAGAATCCGAGGAATAGCCTTTTGAAATCAAAGGCACAGTTCGGTATCAATTTTGAGTTACCTTTTCCAAGTCGAAGTCAGCAAGCAGAGGCTTTGGCTGGTAATAGTGCACTAGTAGTGAACAGAGCGAGAAGGTCAGACATTAATGTTACAATTTTCCCATACAAATTCAACGTAAAAACATTCGATTTCTCTGTATAAGCATCTGTCACCAACATGCAGTACCACTTTTAACAAATATTTGAGGCAGCTGTCATTGACTGTTGATTTGCTGATGCAAGGACTAGGAATGGAAAGTATTGAGAGGCGGTTCTGGATCTTTTTGACAGATATGCACCTCCTACACTTAAATATGACCCGGCTACCTGAAGTCAATGCGGAAATCGTAGCGCGCTCGATTCTTCCAAGCCTTTCCCTTCATAGCGTGCATGCAGATGCGCGCTCCCGTGGAACTACTGCCGGTTACCGTAAGAATTCAGAGAAAAATACCACCGCCCGAGTCGACCCAGCTCCACATCAAAACCTCGCAAAAATCGCTATTGCTCAGAATCCGTAAATGTTCGTCTTATCCATTGCGGCCAAAATGGTGCCCAAAATGAAGCATAAAGAAGAGCGTCAAGATGTCGACTGGCATAAACAAACTCATGAGGAACTTGACTACCTCCCCTTAAAACACACATAGAAGTCAGTAAATCAGGGTAATGGAATTGATTATATAGCAAATATCGGAATTTTTTTCAGCGACCGTTTTGTTTAATTTCTTATGTTCTGTCGTACAGGCAGCTGTGCAGACGGCAATACCCCTTTAAATAGCTGAGATGCTTTAAATAGCTGGGGTGACCGGAAAATCCAGTCACATCAAAAATGCGTCTTATCTTCCTTGTGCTATACTTCTTCGTGGTAAGCGCCGAATTGAACGGTGAGTTTCTTTTTGAGTCAGCGGCGAAGCGGCATATCTCACAATCTCGATATCTTATGACCACATTAGTCAACGCTACCTACTAACGCTCAAAAACTAATTTTTCAGAAATTGAGAAAAAAGTTTTCAAAAAGGTCCACAGATGGTACAACCCAAAAATAGTGAGTCACTCGGTAGGTTCAGCTGAATAGAGCAAAGGTTGTAAAGTTCGTTCTCAGAGGTGGAGTAAGCAATTGGAAGGAAAAGCACTAGAATATTTGAACTCGAAAGATAGTTTGGAGGAGGGCATTATGGTGATCGATGGAGAAAAGTTTGCTTTTCTTGATTAGAATAATCCTTTTATCTATCTAAGTATGTGTTGTCATATGTTCAGTACTTACCGAAAAGATAACTCTCTTACGCTAGGAGCAAAGCTGCTTGACACATTCAATGGCCCCATGTGGAACGAAACAGAGAAGGTGAGTGATATTGGTGTAAATAAGGCTAATAAAATATTGTAAAAAATGTTAATTAGTGGGTTTAGGGAAAGATAATCGATAAATTATTGCATAGAAATCTACACCCACTCTCCGTGTACCGTTGGTCCTATAAAAGTATGTGGGATAGAGCCATTGGAATTAATCAATCCCGGGTCTGGGATGGATCCCCTCACATTCGACTTCCAACTTCAAAATCTTAACGGCTTATTGCTATACAAT
The DNA here is from genome assembly GCA_000469685.2 of Haemonchus contortus. NCBI lineage: Eukaryota > Metazoa > Nematoda > Chromadorea > Rhabditida > Trichostrongylidae > Haemonchus > Haemonchus contortus. Next base: position 17,265,545 of record LS997566.1, read on the forward strand.
GCCTTGAGATGGCCAGTCGTTGTACAAGCCATTGCCTTTATCCTGCCAAACGAATTTAACCATTTGACCGAACCCGAAGAAATTGAACACTTGATGGTCTTGGTGGGTATGGATGGGTCCGACTGTACGTGCATGATAATGCACCACTTGCAACTTCACCGCCACCGCTCCCTTAGTCACATTAGAACAGGGCCAATACGCTACCTTCCGATTTTCATTCAAATGATCCTCTTTTCTTTAGCTTCACATATCACTTCTTTTTTGCGGTGTACATAGCATTTTTTATTAGGTTGGCAAATAAGTCCTGCGACAAAAAATTTGAAGCGTTGAAAATTTGCATTAACAGCGTGAACACGGTAGCAAGGGTGATAAACTTGTAGGACATTCCCCGGGCAATCAACGCATGAGTGAATAAGGGCACGCGTGTGGGCTTTCACAGTATTACGGTCAATGAATGGACAACATCCGATTCGTATCATCACCTTCTACCAAGCACGCCAAGGAAAAAACGCGGGTGTAGCGGCTCGAAGTATCAGCAATCTATTCGATGCCAGCACTGCTCACCGATCGACGGTCAACAATCGGTTGTATCGCTTCATTGCAGGAGATACTAGCCTTTGGAGTAATGTAAGCATTGCCCTTTAATTTGATGGAAGTTGAAGGAATCCATCCACTGTGAGATGCTAAACGTGGAGTAGTTGGACACAGCTATCGCTTGCAACTATGACCCCCTTTATTTGGCCAACCGGTTTAGAGAAGGACGATCAGACCGTAAATCAGGTCCCCACAGAGGGAGAACGCACGTCGAAAATTCGCTTTAGACTCACGCCAAAAGTTCACCGATCCCGCTTGGTCCCAGGTTACTCATCAGTCGTGCTCCCGGAGTGTTCCCCCTTTTAACTACCATGTGCTCCGCCTTTTTGAGCACCCCGTTGGGGAAAGAAAATTCGTAACTTAATGCGATCCAAAAACGGCAGTCAATTACTTCTTCGAATCACAGCTCCCTCACTCCTGAAGAGATGGCATCAGTGATTGGCTCAAAGGATAGAAGAAGGTTGTTGACTTCTACTGTAAATATTTTTCCGAAAATTGATTGGTATGAAAAAATTTAGAAATGATTTAAAAAAGGTCTCCATTTTGTCGCAGGACTTATTTGCCAACCTAATAGTATCTTGAAAGCGGCATACTATAGTGTAGATAGGGATATATTGGCTGGTGAATATTACGGTTAGCAAATAACATAGTAGTGACTGTTGTTTCTGAATGATATTTTTTTGATTTTTTTCAATTTCTAAAATCTCACTGAATTTTTATTTCTAGATTAAGGCTAATATTGTTTCACATTCAGCTTACTGACCTACCAGAAGGTTCGCGATACGGATGCAACATCATTTACCAAGAAGAGTCGACGAGAGATGTTCTAAGATACGCCTGTCTCTACAAGAAAATTTAACTGAGCTGCTCACACGCTCACTAGGCTTTCTAATGAATCGGTCTTTTTACTGAAAAACAGCAGCCAACAGAAGTAGAAGTGTACTGTAATTCTACATTGATCCAGACGTGTTGTGCCCTCCAATAGTATTCTCATTGTCAGTAAGGGTTCAATGAATAGCTTAGATCGAAGGCACAGTACGCGATAATTTCTGAGTGCCCGGTTTTTGAAGGATAAAGAAAGATACAGTCTCGAATAGTACAAAAATGACGAACAAAGCACAGAAAAGGCGTATAAAAAGAAATATGAGGGCACAGAAAGCCAGTAAAATGAAGGGTTGGACGATTCATCCACTCATTTCAAATTTGTTAGGTCGTATTTCCTCTATCACATCATTGTGAAGTTTCCAGGAGTTCACCAATTTTGTCTGTATCATCAGACGGGAGAAAATTTGAGATACCACTTAGCAGTTCTCCTCACAAATGGAGTAGAAGCAAATATTTGGACTCTTTTATCGACGAATCCCATGATTCTGTTGTAATCTTAGATGATTTGCGGTTTGCCGAACTTATGGACCCATGATGTCTTGTAAAAACCGTGAACAAATCGCGTCTATCCTTCCACTTCAGATACAGTACTCCGTCCTGGTTTTGCTGAAAGTAAACTTGCCATTTTTTAAAATCCTTGTCCCCAACTTTCGTTGGTATCCTTCTCGAATTTTCCTAAAGTCCCAAACAGGTGGATGCCGCGTTTCAATAAGTTATTAGGCAGAGTTACGCCCGAAATAGCTATCGGTGCGAAGATGTCTACCTTGATAAAACAGACCGTCCATTAGTTTCATGACTACAGACAGCTACCGTATCCTTCCATTAAGGCTCTCTCCCGGGGCAGATCTTGGTCCTCCACGCAAACCACCTTTACAACATGGCTCGGAAAGTTCTATTCCATATTTGTGCCCCTTGGAGGGGATGTATTGCCTGAAAACTACTCTGCCATGGAATTGTACTGATGACTAATCAATGCAAGTACTCTTTCAAGTCTGCAGACTTCCTCGCTGTTCGTGTTGAACAGTACCAGGAAATTAATGAGCTTGTTAAGCCTGTTGCCATCAAAATGAATATTATCGGCAAAGTGAAGAGAATTCAATATCTTCTCGAGTCCAGTGCATCACTTTCCCAGCAATAGAGTACCCAAGTTCCCACCAATACTGGGTCCGCTACTCCAATAATCTCTCAGCTTTGGCATCTGCACCATTCCCATTCGTATGCATAATCCAACGAGTTCTTTGATCGCGACATGACAAGTATATTGAAAATTAGAATCCTTCACTCACCCACGCCTATTCATTTTTCAGACAATCAGTGAAAATCTATCTCCGTTCAAATATACTCCAGAACTTGCTGAGCGAATACTAACAATAAGTCGTCATGAACATCTGCGTCAGTAATCCATTCGTCTTCACCCTCGCTGCCATTTTAATTCCTCTTTCACTACCCAAGTTCCACATTTTTCAACCTAATGAGAACCACACGCTCCCCCTTCCCCCTCCCCCCTCTGTAGCTGGACCTGGCTAGCTGGACCTGGCTGATCGGATCTATCAGCGTTCGTTATAAACAACCAGAGTTCAATATTGTTCACTTCGTAAAGGCACCGTTTCTGTAGATACCATCTGTTATACATGTCGGAAAAAAAACCCGAAAACTTAGCAGATTCACCAATTCAATTAATTAAGCAACAGTAGAAAACAGCATAACAGAAGTACCAAATAACAAACATCACAGAGAATAGAATATGTAAAAGAGGCAAAACTGGAACAACGAGAAAACGAAAAAAGCACCTATTCAACTTTCAAAAGGGAATCGAGTACGAGATAACTCCAATATTAATATGAAACAATCATATATAAAGCTCAGCTAAATAGGTTCCGCCCACATAGAAGAATCACAGAACGGAAATCACTTGTAAGAAGCTTAAATAATTTTTAATCGTGTTCAACGAACGGAGGAAATTTATTTGCACCTCGGACGTAACGGGCTGTAGGCGGTGACTCCTCCATCTAACCTTCCCAGACTTGCCAGAGGGATGAACCCAATCGGTAGCACCTGTTCTAGAGCTTCAGCCTTTCACTGAGTATTCTCTTCTTTCTTTAGGAAGTAAGGGATACAGAATAGCATGAGACCAGACACCTAAACAAAACATTCAGTATTCCTTGCCCTTAACAACAACAATTAAGCATTTACCAGTAAATTTACGCCGCTGAAAGCAAATGACAACGCATAACTATCGCTGATATCAGCAAGGAGCCCAGCTATTGGTGGCCCACCTACAGTGCCAACACCCTTAAATATTGATTTTAAGTCTCTGATGGGAAACCGAACCTTTGGATACTCACCTGCCAGAAAAGCAGAAGGCCGAAAGCATTGGTGAGCTTATCCAATCCAAGTAGATCGACAAGAATGACACTAGCAAGGCAAATGTAGGCAGCGAGAAAAAACCCATGCAACGATGCGTAGATTATTAGTGAAATATAACTTTCGTAGAGGAAGCAGAAAGCTGTGAGTAAACCGCATATCTGAATAAGATTAGTCAAGCTGTTTCTAGGTAGTTCCTTTTCAGGATAAATAAATTATCGACAAAATAGCCGACTCGTTAGACTCAACAAAAACAATACCGAGAGTGATATGTTGTATATCCACAGTCTATTCCGTGGTCTATCATTGCCCCAGCCATAGGGAAGCGGCAGTTTGTGATCAGAGACAATACCAAACACAAGACGACCAATGCTATTACTTAATCCTTAAAAAACGTAAAAAACACCACTGCACAAAACAAAAGTTGGCCAAACGAACTAACCATATGCAGAAAGCGCAGTTGATGCACTAGTGGGATCAAGACCGACACCACTTTCTGCATGCTTTGGTAGAAAATACAGTGGTGAATTAAAACCGACCGAAGACAGCAAGTTTGAGATGGCAAAAAGAAGAAAGATGGGATCAAGAAGAAGGGACACCAACCAATTTTCCGAAATCCTCCTGAAATTCCATTTTTGCTGCTGTTCAAGAAGCCTATGATAATATAATGCTTCTTGATATTGCCATAGAAAACTAGTGCTATGAAATGCTGCAAACGCTTGCAGCCAGCCTGTAGCGTCTACACAATAACAAAGCCAAACCTAACCAACCTCCACATGCTTGAGCCTTCCTTATTGTCAGCATTTTCTTGTGCATCTTCGAAAACTTCGTCAGGTGAGTCCTTCATGGCTTGCAATATTTCTGGAGACATAGTACTAATTGTAGATCTGCGTAACGACTCAGTCGACCTAAATCGTTATTCCCATTTAACCAAACTCCAATATGTGCTCTCGCGACCAACCTGTCATTCTCTTTGAGTTCTCCACGGTTCTGTTCTTCGGACTTGATCATGGAACTGCTTTCCTGAAGCTTAAGACTTGGAGCGTAAACAAAACTTAATGACTGAAAAGGTTACTTTCGGAAGGCAATGAGATCTATTCACATCATCCGATGTTTCTTGGGTGTTGTCTTCCTCGCTTACTTCACGAACTGGCAATGGGCGAAAGAGAGCACCGCAAGCAACACAAGCCAAGTATACTCCTAAAATACATGAAATTTGCGAGAATTGAATAGTAATTCTAACAAAACAAGCTACTAAAAAAGATTCGCTTTCACTTAAAAGCACAGTTCATGAAAATATTGGGTATATAACATTAGTCGAATAATAGAAGTTATGGTCCAGAACAGTGCGAAAGTGAAAAAAGCAAAAACCGGCGTATTCAGAAAAATTAAAACCAGGGGCTGGACGAGGATGCGACGACAAAGCCGCACGGAAGGAGGTTCAGTCGGGTGTGGTGCGTTAGGAACGAAATGGTCGCGTCGCCGTGAGAGGGGCGTCGCGCGCGAAGGAATGTAGCAGGATGCAGCAGTAGGTAAGAAACATACAAGAACAAAAGTAGTAATAGTGGAATCATGCATAAAATAATGATCGCATATCGATTGAGCTGTATGAAGAACGCTAGAGCTGTAATAACCGCCAGTAAGTGGTCCGCGATAGCCGCGTGCGGCAAATCGATTACCCAAAATCGTTCCTAACGCCCGCCTCCCGGTGCAGTCGAGCTCTCAGATGTGTGCGCTGTTTACAAATGGCTACAGTAAGCTGCCTGGATGCAACGTGTGGGTCCCTGTGCGAAAGTTCTTCAGCCACTACAACGGCTTCATAACTGTCCGCCTTCGTGTCTGCACATCGGCTAAGCGGTTTTTGAGCCCCTATTACTCCCTATTTAGGCCGCTTCGACCTGTCAGCGTCCCATATGCTATCCTTGGGAATCACAGCTTCATACCATTCCATTCCAGAAACGATTTTTATCGTTAACTGTGCCCTTACAGCTAACGTTTTGCGCGGCATGTAGGGCTGTGCGGGCCGTCTCCCTCTAAGTGACATGAGATAAGTATAACTTTGCACGGGTCTCCGCCGCAACACCCAGCTGCCGCATCAATTAAACGACGCTTCGCCCTAGCATACCACGACTTTCACCATAGCACCTCGGCACGGAAACCTGAGGCTTAGTAAAAAAAAAGCAACACTGCGCCGTACCTCACCTTTCATCAAGACCCGGCATAAATCGACTACGGCGAAATGTGGATATCACGCCCAGTGAATGCTAGTCTATGGTCACTGCGTGATTAACATATCTCCAAGGGAAGCCTCAACTGCTATACTGTCTGTTAGTTTCCTCAAAGACTAAAGAGGGACGTGCTGTGGGCTACAGAACGGAACAAAACATATTCTTCAAAGGTTGCTGGCACAAACAATGTCAGATTTAGTCAATCTCATGCGAGCTCACCAGTGAATAAAAGAAAAACAGCCCTCCATCCAAATCGATCGATGATAAACTGATTGATTGGCGAAAATACCATTGTACCGACTCCAGCTCCAGTAATAGCAATTCCAGTCGCTAAAGAACGACGCCTAAAAGGTTGCGCATTGTTTATCTCCCGTTTGCCGTTCCTTGCAATCACAAATTCGGGAAATATTTAATACTATCTTCATGATTTATTACAAGATCTGATGACTCTCAGTTGATGGTCATGGTCAAAACATTGTTGGGCAACTCATGTTTGAAATAGAAATGTGGTTGTGAAGTAAAAAACATTAGTTATCATGTTGGGCTAGTTTGACTCTCTGCCGTTCTTTGCTAGATAGAGTTGAAGCAGAGCACCAATTGTGTGAGAATAGCAAGATATTAAAGTTCAAATGGCATTTTCGTTCATGAAAAACAACTGACTAACCTTTCGAAGTACTTTGTTACAGAGACAATCGCTGGACAATACATCAAGCCGGAACCGATGCCAATGATAATTCCCACGGATACGATAATGTGCCACATTGCAGTGGCAAAGTAAGAAGCTGTACATCTGGAAGAAAAAATAGCATATCATTCACAATCAACGCTGTCCAGGCAATGCTTAATCAAGCGCCATGCAGTGCGGAATGATCTGTCACAACGATTACGAAGTACTTACCCAGCACTAGCTATAATTGCGCCAATGATAGCTGTCGCTCGACAACCATACATGTTGCACACCCACGATGCTAATGGCCCTGATCCAAGTGTGAATCCGGCAAGAAGAGAGATAATCAACGCAACTACGGTGTTGTCCGAGTTAAACTCCTGGAAGCTAATTATTCAATAGCTTTAGAGCAGACAGTTATAGCACCATCTAAGACCAATGACTGGTTTTCTTCAGCTTTCTTCCAATACAAAGCTTCTGTTTCAAAATGCAGGCCGGAGGAAGAGCTGGTGGTCATCCATTAGGTTAGGTTTCGATAGCTCCGAGATGGAGTTTTCTTACAGCGATATTTCGTTACCCATGGATTTCTCGGCAGGCAAGCATGGTCATAAAAAGGACTTTACATTACAATTACGTATCATTTACAGTTTTATTTACACCTTGTAGTACAGGGCAACACGGAGGGACGGAGACGGAATACAATGAAGACGTGAATTCGCAGCACCATCGCCAACCTCGGATCTCCGACACAACCAGGGCCTTGACACCGTTATCCATTGCATATCTTCGCCTTTGGGTGTCCATAAAAGCTATTCGAAAAACAAGGTCCAGAACACCTCAATAAGGAATTGGAATAAAGGACATGAAAACCACCGATCAACGGAGCCGACAAGCCTACCAGGATAACGGAGGTATGCTGCGTAGCAGCATATATACTGGCTATTAAGTTTCTGTTTTTATGAGAATTGTCCTCAGCGAAAATATAGGAAGCACCGGAAATCATGGACCTTGGAAATCAAAATATACGGAATGAGAATCTGCTCACAACTACGCGATCGAGCGGGATTTGCTGGCCTTACAAAGTTACAAAGAATATCACTACTCACTACTCACTACTAAATCGCAAAGAAAAAAAGATCTGAGAGGTTCTACACAGAAACAGAACTAACTTTCATGAGTGTATCGACGAGGACACCAAATGAGTAGGTGAAGCCATCGGCAACTACATGAATAAAAAACGTGCCTATCACGACCATCCAGCCCCAACCACCATCGGGTGAATACGGTACCAAACGTTTCTTTTTCGAAGACGGAGAGTTTGCTGTCATTCTGAAAAATTAACGGTTTTTAATGAGGAAATAGCCAAAAACAAAGTCGTTGCAAAATGACGATGTAGTAGACTTCAATGAGAGCTCAATAAAAGGGTAGCAAAAGGGTATAGCATGCAATAGCTCGCGGAAACATCATCCAATAAGCAGCTGAGCTAACTTTATTGAAAAATGATGTCGATTTGCCCGAACGCAACGATGGGACCCTATGGCCACGCATGCTTAGGCACGATGGTCATCGATATACCGTTCTAATAAATCAATAGATCATTTCGGGATGATAACACATTATTTTGATTCCTTTCAGGGGATTTTCATAGTACCAAAATCGTAGGATTGTAAAACCAACCATCTGTACCAGAGATTTGGCGATATCATGAGACTAAAGAATAGCGGAACCCACTAAACTGGTACCAATTAACTGACCCTGTCCTACCCCATCAGTGATTCCAAAGGTGCATCATCAAATCCTCAATTCCACATTACCACGATTTCCCCAATCGCCTAGTGTTCAAAGCTGGCGGTTATGCTTTGAGACTCTATAAACTAATTCAAATGATCACCTTTGTACGAGAAGCGTCCGATTCATTGTCGAAGAAATTAAGTCGCACGCAAGTCGCGCACGGCGCAGCCAACTGCAATCTCGCGATGGGCACGTTTGAATTCAAAAGCTTCGCTATTGAAACTATTTTCCCGCGCGCGGACATTTGAATACAACATCAGTGCTGCCAGCATCCTATTTAAAAACCTTTTTCAATCTAAACGCTTGCTATTTAATTTTCTAGTTCAAAGGCATGGAAGAGATATTCAGATAAAATATCAATTCTTGCAATTGTACAAGAGTTGCCCACATCATGTCAAAACTTTTTAAAATTGGTTTCCACTGTCGCCATGTGTTGAACTGTTGTTGTTGAACTGACATGGGTTGGACTTGAACAAGTTGTTCGAACTTCCAACATGGAAGTCCCTTGAGATAGTGCAACCTCTACGACGCCGGTGAAACTCGTCCGAAGTGGGTGTGGCACTCACATGATACAATGTCTGTACCCTTATTGTGCTCTATCCCGGACGTTTCTCGACCTAACATCAACACATATGATATCAGGAAGGGTATCGAATCCATCCTATGCAGAAATACGAGAAATCATTTTTTCGTGAACTGTCCCCTCAACTATTGCTCACCCCATATTTTGGCTCCCTTGTTAAGATTTCTTATCCATGCTCTGCGCCTAAAAAATGCAACCTGTCGTAGGTTCTCGTATAGCGTTTGAGATCTATCGATTGAAGCTTTTATGGCATAAATGTCGGATAGTCATCAAACTCAAAGCCTGCTTGAACGAGGCTGATGACTGGGAGTCACGTGATTTGCTCACAAAGCCAGTCTGCTTATTCCAGTTCAAAAAGGGTGAAGAATATGTGAAGTTAGAAGCCTACTCGAATAGAGGGAAAATTGAAAAGAAGGCACATTAAAAGAAAAATCTAAAGATAATAGGTAGGAGGTCCCATTATATCAAATCTCAGCCGTCTGAGTGATTTGGGAGGAAGAACACACCTAAGAGATTCGTGGAGCAGTTTTATTGTCAATATTTGCTTCACTAAAAGTGCAATTGATTACCTCTCTCGAGTAAAGTTAATTCCCCGGAAGCCTGAGAGTTTATGCATCGACTCAGTAGTTTTTGGAAAAAACAACTTGAAAATTTTGTTCAGTTGAAGTGCCCTTAAAAATATTCCGGAGCCTGAGATTCTGGTGCTTTTCATAAAACGATGATGCATAACTTCTTCAAGCTTTTGGGCTATGAAGCAGACAGGTGGCACGGCCCGCACTTATCCGGTGAGCTGAGCCGAACGTGAGCCCTCGAATGCAGGTGCAGCCCTTCGTGTTGGGCCGAACTGCGAACACCATGTTCTGATCTGAACAACTGACGTCTAGCCAACTACGATTTCATGCTATGACGTGTGCGTTAGCCGATGCGTACTGGCAGAGCCCGGTAGTGTTGTCCGAAAAGTTTTCCGAAAATTCAATTGGTTTTTCCAATACACAATGACTACAGCAGTAAACTTAGATCACTGATTAAGATAGTGGCCTTTTTCAGTCACAATATCTCCCTATCAACCGGACTGGGCATTGATGTCATTTCTCTACAGGGGGGCCAAAATTATGATTACACAGACATCACGTCACAGAAAACGAATAGAAAGCCAATAGAGCAAACTAATTTCATTAAAGTGCTTATCACTAATTTCTTATCAAGACTGAACATTAAAACTGGGATCTGTTGCTTTCTGCTTTCACACTACCCCAGAGACGACGATGGACGGCATTGACGGTGGCACGCAGCTAGGGTCATAGAAACGGTCCCGGCTTTTTGCTAAGCATTGTCGAGATTATTTCTTCTCTCGTTTGGGCTAAAGGATGTTTTCATCTCAGAGACTGACCACATCGAGACATTCATGGGATTTAGCTCAGGGCTCCAGAGTGGTCACTGATCGAAGGTTATGAAGTCAAAGAACCCCTTTTACGAAATTCCTAGATAATTTCTGTTCTGCGGTCAGGAGCTTCATCTTGACAATATGACCGGTTCGAATCATCAAAGTGTCCTCTTGCGCACGAACAGATCAAACAGGCCTCCAAACCAGCTTTCACTCCATAATTTACAAGAATAATCGGTGTCTTTGCCTCGGCGGTGATGCTGGCACAGGAAATCACAGAAAGTTAGTGAGCCAGACGCTGTATCACTTTCAATTCTTTAAGCTTCATATAAATCTTATCGCTCCACTTATTGAGCACCTTTTTCACTGTCAATCTCTTTTCGTCGGTGAACAGGAATTCCGTACGACAATTTTTTCGGATGCGACAGGGCAGCTTTTGATAGCCAACCTTTCTCTTCTCTTTAACCTGCTCACTTGGAAATCACTTTCTGATCGTATGAAGGTCTCGTTGTGCAGGTGATGCTTCACGATTTCACGAGAGAATTTCGTGAGATATCCATTCATATAGCCTTTTTGGACTCAGAATGAATTTTGCTGCTACGTAGACCTTTGCCCTGCTTCCTTAACACTTCCCTTAAATATAACCGCAGATCTCCTAAGTTTACCACTCCTATCTGCAATAGTTCCCAACTCTCGAGAGCGTCTTATGGTTGAATGCACCACCTGCCTTGTTACGCTAGTTCGTCTGTAGATGCACCGTGCCAAAAGTGCTTGTAAATGCAAAGCGACGTCTGTTTCACGGACTAATTACGCTTATATTATGTTCAAAATCTACCAAAAGTCTAGTATCATTAGAAAGGTAATAACGTAGGCTACCTTGTGAAATGGAAGGAATTCAATGAATTGTTATGATCTCAGAAAAAAAATTGCTATGAACGTCAGCGCGCGCTGTAATCATAATTTTGGCCCACCCTGTAATATGAAGAGAAGCTTGGCAAAATTCATTCACCTACCACTTACTTGACTTCTCGACAGTTGATAAATTTTTCTCCTCTAGAGCAGGCCTATGGGATTTTGAATGTGTGGCAGTCCTATGGTCTAGGTAAGGTCAGATGAACATGTGAGGATCGTGGTAGCCAGGTTATACCAAGTCTTTCCACCTCACGTCCTCACCTGGGCTGGTGGATTAAGCACAATCCATCACAATCATGGACGTTAACCATCACAATCGAAAATTTCCCTGTAATCGGTGTGAAAAGGGGCTGGAAACACCATTTCTCTCACCAGGGAATGTAGTCTACTTACCGTGGGACTTTGAATGGAGACCCAGATAAATCGACAGAGTTTTGAATGCCATTCACGAAAATGGAGATTAAAACTGCTAAATGGTTTTCCTAAAAAACTTATGGGGCTGGAAATTCGCTTGACAGTAGTATTATTTGGATGTGCGAACTCGTCGGCTGGGCCCCAAGTGCCGACGTGCCGTAGTGGTAGTGGTCTCGCTTCATAGGCGTACGGTACGGCTTTGCTCCCCGCCATCGTCGATATTTTGCAAATTGTTTTTTGATTTCATTGAAGACTCTCTAAACCTTTTCTGACATTTGTCTAGGTAAACGCCTTATTTCTGCTTTCTTTTTCACTCGTCACCCCTGTCCAGGTAAAGTGGCTCTGCACTTCAATTGTACGACTCTGTTTTATTTTAAACTCCAAGAAACATGCAATAAAAAGATTCTAGAGATAAAATAGATGTCAGCAAGAAACCCAACATTGATGGAAAAACTTTTAAAAATACGTGAAGCACACATGATGTTCGCACACTGCGCATCTTATATATGCTGATTCTCTACATCCGGTGACGAAACAGTCAATCGTCTCAGGCTGAAAAAGTACTCGGACGCGCTACGTCAACGGTTAAGCCATTGGACGTCTTTCTCTTCGGTCCTATGAAGAACGTTATGAAGAGGATTCGAACTAGAGCTACGTTGGATGCTGCGGACTTCGATATGACGCATAGAGATAATGTACACCGGCCGAGTATTTTTCCAGTCTGAGATGATTGACTGTTTTGTCACTAGTTGTAGAGGATCAGCATGTATAAGATGCACAGTTTGCGAACAACATGTGTGCCTCACGCAATTTCGTAAGTTTTTCCATCAATGTTGAGTTCCTTGCAGGCATCTTACACATCTCTGGTAACTTTCTGCTGAATGTTGCTTGAATTTCAAAATGAAAAAGAGTCATACTATTAACGTGCGGAACTACTTCCCTTGAATAAGGGCGACGAGAGAAAATAGAAGCAGAAATGAGGTGTTCACTGAAGAAATGTCAGAAAATGTTAAGAAAGTCTTTAATGAAATGTAAAAACACTTTGCAAAAATGTCGACGATGGCGGAGAGCAAACCCGTAACGTACGCCCATGAAGAAAGACCACTACCACTATGCCACGTCGCACTTGATACCGAGGCGACGAGTTTGCATATCCAACTAGTACTACTGTCAAGCAAATTTCCTGCCTCCATAACTTTTTAAGGAAAACCATTTAGCAGTTTTAATCTCCATTTTCGTGAATGGCATTCAGAACTCTATCGATTTATCTGGGTCTCCATTCAAAGTCCCACGGTAAGTAGACTACCCCTTCTTGGTCAGTTGTAAAGAAAATACTCTTGCGTTAACCAAAGTGTACGCTGGTAGGTTCTTATTGTAGAACGCTCGGTTGAGCGAAGGAAAAATGAGCTCATCTCCTTCTTGACTTAAGCGCATCGCTTTATAGCGGGTTGTGGCCTTATGTCTGCTGTTAGGCATTGCAATTTTCTGTGTGGATGTTCAAACAACATCTACTTTTTATCCTGGGCAATGATGAAGTCGGTTGATATCGTCGTTCGCTTACAGTCTGCGCGTCTGACAAACATTGGCTCGCACTCGACACTCCTGCTCAGTCAACGATGTGCGATATTTATTTGCAAAAGTCCTGCTTCGAAAATGACTTTTGCGTAAAATGTTGCGGATGATGGATTGAAGAACAGACATGGTCTTTTACATTCCTTCCCACTTCGAAGAGGAACACTGACGAGAGGTCGGACCATATCTCATTCCAATCCTAAGTGTCGAAACGATCAGTTTCGTAATGGAGAAGCAGAAGACTCCGGTAGTAGTATCGATGGCACATTGTTCGGTCAACGATTACTTACCTCGAACGACCACGTCAAATACGATCAGCTACAGTACTGATCTATCAACAATGCTCTTTTCCCTGCTATCGAACCTGCAGTCCTTCTTTAGCGCAATCGTCGAAGGTTTCAATGACCGCCTGATGGAGATAGTCTGTTGTTTTTTTGTTGTTTGTGTCCTCACAAAGAGTTGTTGCCATAGGTGAACCAAATGGGTACGTTGGTACTACGGAAGGTGATTGCAACTGTTATGGTAGGTTTGAATAAGGGACATGCCATGCCAATGGTGAGTGTTTGAATGAGCTTATAATACGCTCATCATCGTGAAACAAAGGTTTGGAACTGGCTTCCGGGTTAACCATCTTCCACGTAGCGAAACCAGTGACTGCTTTTGTCAAGCTCCGCCATCATGTGCTCCTGACAGGTGCAATGCCGCAGAAACGGTCGTCACTCAGCAAAGACCACTGCTCGCCTGAGATGCTCCATCAAAACAGAAACACGTTGACCGAAGTGAGTTTGCAAGAATCAAGTGATGGTGATCAAATGAAAGAAGGCAGCTGTAGTTATTCGAATCCAACTGCCGTCTGTTAAGACTTTGAAGTATACTTGGAAAGGTGCTGCCGAAGCAGTAACAAGTTTGCAAACTGCTTGGGTAAATACCAAATTCTCCCATTAGCAAAGTTCTGTAGGAATTGTAGACAGGTTTATGCGGAAACTCCCAGCTTCAATGACCTGTCTGGTATTGTCACCGGTGCAGCACTACTTCAATGCATGGGTGCTAATTATTGTTGCTTAAGGTAGCAGTGTGTTGATACACTCGAAAGGAACTACCGTAACATCATGCCTACTTTCATTTCATACTTTTTCATTATTTGCATTTGCTTCGAGTAGCACCAGCGACCACTGAGAACATACGCTTTCTTTTCGTTCTTTTCAGGCAAACTACGCCGTGAGCTTAAAGAATACAACGTTATCTTCAAATTTCACTTTTTTCTGCCGTTTAATCATAGCGATTGCTACTGGGTTGCCCTTATTTGCCTATGTGGTTTGATCTTTGCTCTCTTCACTAATCTGCCAATAATTCTGAACTAGGAGGCCTCGCCCAGAAGACTAAGTTCTAGGAAGCACTGTACATTTCACGGTGAAGTTGATCCCACTTTTCCATTTAAGGTTTGGGAGCAGACTGTGCTGTGACCGCAACTGTCTCGTCCATGGTCATGATGTTTATAGGAAAGGCTTTTATTGTCATCCGGAGTTGAAGGGCAAACATTCTGGGAAACACCGCCTGCGAATTCAAGCGAGTTACTGCTAAAGGTCAAGTCTGATACAAATAAGTTTGTAAAAAACTATAACATACCGTATTAGGCATTTCCCTAAATATCCTGTGGGAACTGAGCCATCAATAGAAATACCCTGCAATCTTGTGACAACCTACTCGAGAAACTGATGTGGTTGCCATCACAAAAGGAAGAGCGTTGCAGGTAAAGTCTCATTTTATTGACGAGCAGCTAGGAAAAGGTGAAAATGTAGAATGAAAAAAAAACCTATAATAGAATCCTGGTCAGGTGATCGATGATGAAGAAAGCTATGCCATGGATCATCGCACTCCGCACTCGGGAATCAAAAGTGTTTATACGAAATCGTGCTTACGAGAATTACATCCGAGAAAAGGACACCTCAGTTATGCTTCTGAATCAAGTAGAAGTAAGCGTAAGGTTACGGCAGTTGCTGTTGGAAA
Organism: Haemonchus contortus; assembly: GCA_000469685.2. Classification (NCBI taxonomy): domain Eukaryota; kingdom Metazoa; phylum Nematoda; class Chromadorea; order Rhabditida; family Trichostrongylidae; genus Haemonchus; species Haemonchus contortus. Next base: position 17,280,946 of record LS997566.1, read on the forward strand.
TTGCAAATTGCCAAAGTCCCAGACGAGCACTGATGTACTAGCAGCTAGACATGTACTTTCAGAGGGCTGTAAGGATGATGCAATATTCTTTCGCGTCATTCTGTTGCAATAAATGATGTTTACTAGTTAAAAAGGTAAAGGTAATCGTTCCCTTCACCGCTCAGGATAAAAAAGAACGGAAGGGCAATAATTCAACGGTGTTTAGGGTGTCCTTTTCCCAGAGGAGAGTTGTATTAGCCAAATGGAAGTATTGCATTACCAGCAATAATGAACACTTCGGAGAAAGCTATGGACTTGGCTCAATTAGCAAGGGCTTCCGTGACTTCCTGGACGGCTAGAGGAGGCGGTTTGCCGTGTCTCAGTATTTTACTATAACTGTGAATATTGACATTAAAGGCATATTTCACGATAATTTTGAGGTACCCTTTTTAGGTAGAAAAGTGGAAGGGTTGATGTAGAGGAGTACATCGGTGTCGAAGAAAGCGAGGAAAGGGAGAAATCGCCTACTTCAAGGCTTTTTAGAATTAGTGGAAGTGGAGGTTGTACGAGATCACCGTGATGTAATGGCATGTAAGGGAAGTTTGGACGTGATTTCACTTGCTCCCATTGCGCAAAGAGATGACTACATCGAGCCGACATTGTCCGAAACTGCCTTTCATTGTCGGTATGGGTTATATCAAGTTGTTTGAACTTTCTACATGGGAGTCTCTTGAAGTAGTGCAGTCTCTAAAAAGCCGTTAAAACCCACGATGGCTGTGGCATCTGGCCCCTTGTTGTGCCCTATCTACGACATTTTTCGAGAGAGGTACAAGCACTGGCTTGTACAACACTGGCCACCGCAATATAGGCTACATTCGCATTGAAAACGCCATTACAATTCTGAATAGAAGTCGAATGAAGGGCCAATCCCAAAAAGGGGATTGATTAACGCCAAAGTCTTCACACTTCATTTTATTCTTTGATTGTGGACGGTACTTTGGACAGCAATTCAGTTCCCTTTACGAAATCAGCCAACCAACAGAGGGATAGCTTAAACTTTGGCTTTACAGTACTCTATGCAATATAGTATATTGAATATAAACGGATGTTTTAAGATAAACAGTTTTCCAAAATAAACGGCTTTCATGATTGGCAAACATCTGGGGGAAACTTTCATTGCTCTGGTACTTCATGTTACTTCAGCTTCATCTCGTTCAACTGGTCTTGAAGACTTTCGTTGCACATCCTTGATGACATTTCTTTTTGACTCGTACTATTTGTGACTTTCACCCATCGTCTATATCCTACAAAACCAGATTCCTTTCAATAACCAACACTTGGTTAGTGCTTATTCTTGAGGGCATGCGCCTCTAATTTCTACCTCCAGAACCAGTTCTCAAGCTGTTTCCGTGACATACGTCTTCTTTCCCCCGACATGCATGATCAGCTTTTCCAGTCGGGACCTTGTGACTTCGTTGTATTTTATGAATTATACATGAGTTATACTCGGATTTGAAAAAGCACTTTGCGCCCCTGACATTGTAACTCGTCTTTTTCTTTTGTAGCTATTCATAGAGATTAGTTTTCTGTCTGATAGGCATTCGTCAAGCCTTCGAATGAAGCCTGTCTACCCCTCTTGCTTTTTTCCCTGATCAACTCTATGATTTTCGCTATTAAATCTGGGTAAAGCCTTTACAGCCTACTTTCCGTTCGGAGCATGGAAAATTTGAATTCTGTGGCGTTGTTAAACGCAATTTCGGATGCGCTCACATATTCGACATCTACTCGGAATCATGGTAGCCTTTGTATGCGTATGTGGTCTACACAATCCCTGGCAGAGGCTATCCATTGTCCAAGACAGTAGTGCTTCAGTCTTCCCTATGGAACCTGACACTTATCTACCCTCCACCAAGGGATGGAGCCCTAATCACCTTGGGTATGGGTCCTGAATTCGATCCCCAGGACAGGCGCATAGTATGTAGAGCGTCACAGGCAAAATGCAATTGAGAAATCATAAATGGAAGTAAAGACGGTCAAATTTGTTAGGTAATTTCCATGATATGCTTAAAGTGAGGTCCCCCAAGTTTGCTGCAAACTAAGTGGTCTTGATGAAACAGGAAAGTTTCAATAATCGGTCGTCCAAATCCAATTTGAATTTGATTGAACCGTTTGACCCTAGCACTTTCAATCCGTATTTGGGGTTCTGAATCACGGCAACCGTTATTTTTTTTATTTAGTAGAGAATTTAGCATTTACAAGACAAAATGGTGGATCCACACGAAGTATGGAATGGTTACATCGTTTCTGCATTAGAAGAGCAGAGTCTCAGTGACTGTGGAGGCTATTCTGGGAGATGTAGCTAACAAAACAGGGAAGCAGGTAAACTATGCCCATTATACGCATTTTCCCACAACCTATTTCCCTCGATTTACCGACATCCTACTCTGACCTGTAACTGCGCTGATTTGATTCAAATTTCATGAATACATATCTGAAAAACCTCATTGAATTCGGAAACGTGGCCCTTTTCTGGGCCACGTCGTCTGGCTTAAAACCATTGCGATCATCGCATTGACTTAGTTTTGCTCCAACGCTGTTCTACTACTTTGTTTGGCGAATCCTCCAAACCCTTCAGACGTTTACTTTAATTTTGTTAACATAGGCGACATTGTTGAGTGGACAGGAAAGATGTAAATTCGGTTGGTTTTTTCAATACACAATATCTACAGCAATAAACTTGGATCAGTGATTGAGATAGTGGCCCTTCCTAACCACTATGTCTTGCTATCTACCGGATTGGGCATTGTGTCATTTCTCCAATATGAAGAGAGGCTTGACGCTATTCATTCATCTACTACCTACATGACTTCTCGACAGTTGGTTAACTTTTCTCCTGCAGAGCAGGCCCATGGGATTTCGAATGTATGGCAGTCATAGGGTCTAAGGTTAGATGAACATGTAGAATCGGGTAGCCAGGTTACACCAAGTCTTTCCATTCTATCTGTCGATGTCCCCACGTGGGGTGGTCGAGCGGTAACCATCACAATCGAAATTTCCTTGTAATTGGTGTGAAATGGGGGCTCGAAACACCATCTCTCTCAGTTGTTGAGAGAATACTCTTGCGTTTATCGGTGTGCACGTTGGTAGGTTCTCACGGTAGAACACCCGGTTGAGCAAACGGAAAATTAGTCCATCTCTATCTCGACTTGAGCGCATCGCTTTATAGCGGGTTGTAGCCTTACGTCCGCTGTTAGGCATTGCAATTTTCTGTGTGGATTTCCATATAATATCTACTTTTTATCCTGGGCAGTGATGAAGTCGGTTGATGTCGTCCTTCTTACAGTCGAGGAGCGTCTTACAAACACTGACTCGCACCCGACACGGGTGTGGTGCGATTCGTGCGATTTTGGGTGCGCGCGGCAAACTGCGCGGCTAAATTCGGTGCGATTCGAACGACTCTGGCGCCTATTATTGAGGCACAAACTTGAGGTAGAATAGTTGGGTATGGTCAGCTGATCCTACTGATCTACTCTGCTTCAAGTTTGTGGTCCAATAATAGGCGCAGGAGTTGTTTGAATCATCACGAATTTCGCCGCGCCACCCGGAATCGCACGAATCGCACGTCCCCCACCCGACACTCCTGCTCAGTCAAGGACTTGCGATATTTGCAAATGTCCTGCTTTGAAAGTGGCTTTGCGTAGAACGTCGTGGATGATGGATTTATGAGTAGAGACCGTCTTTTACACTTCTTCCCAATTTGAGGAGGATCGCTCTGACGTGAGGTCGGAACAGCGTCGGTATTTTAGGTCAGTGGACGTTCGCTTTGACAAACTTAGTCGAAGCAAATCTCCTCTTAGAGAAAGTGATCGTGCCATTTATGGTAGGTGACAACATTTACTTGGGGACAACATTTACTTGGGGGGGGGGGGGGGGGGGGGGGGAGGGCGCTGTGTTATTCCAGAAATCCTGTATTGGCCGTGGTTCAAAGCCACTGCTGTGACGCACTTGCCATTGTTAGAGCAATCGCTTCGGAGGTTTCCGCGATTCGTCGCGTATTGCGCATTGAACGCTTTAATGATCGCCTGATGGAGAGAGTTTGTTGTTTTTTTTCTGTGGTGTCTATGTCCTCACAAGGAGATGTTGTATGTTGTCATAGGTAAACTAAATGGGTAATTTGGTACTACGGAAGGTGATCGCAACTGTTACGGTAGGTTTAAATAAGGGACACGCCATGCCGATGGTGAGTGAGTGTTTGAATGAGCTTACTCGCATGGGGTGTGGTGCGACTCACGCATGAATATAATGAGGTCACTGGAGAAAACGCGCTAAAACATCATACTATCATAACGGAAATAATAAGAACTCATAAGTAGAATAAGTAAAAAAATGACCAACTGTACACGTTTACAGAAGGATTGCCTTTACTAGGATCAAAAAGTTTGAAGTTATTCGTATTTTGAATGTTTGACAAGTAAATTGTTGACCTATGAGCTGAATTCTCAATCTCGAAAGGGTTTTTTCGCCATAGCGAAGAGATTTGCTCTATTCATGGTGAAGCCGTGCACTACTGCAAATTTATTTGGTCCATCTCAACAGAAAGGTGCTGAAACGATGCTGCGCGCGCGAAGAGCTCTAATGGGATCACGCGTGAATCGCACGCCCCCGACTCGCATGTCCTCATCATCGTAAAACGAAGGCTTGGAAGAGGCTCCCCGGTTACCGTGGCGAAACCAATGACCGCTTTTGTTAAGCTCTGCCATCATGTGCTCCTGACAGGTGCAATGCCGTAGAAACGGTCGCCACTCAACAAAGACCACTGCTCACCTAAGATGTTCCACCAAAACAGAAACACGTTGACCGAAGTGAGTTCGCACGAATCAAGCGATGGTGATTAAATTGAAGAAGCAGCTTTAGTTATTCTGTCTGTTGTCTGTTAAGTCTTCAAAGTATACTTGGAAAGGTGCTGCCAGTAACAATAGTTGCCGACTGCATGAGTAACCACCCAATTCTCCTGTTCTCCCATTACTAAGGTTCTGTAGGAATTGTAGACAGCTTCATGCGGAAACTCCCAGCTTTTTACCAACCTGACTGGTATTGTCACCTCAATGCAGCACAACCTCAATGCATGAGTGCTGAATATTTTTGCTTATGGTAGCAGTAAGTGAGTACTGCCGAAAGGAACTACCGTAACATTATGCCTACTTTCATTTCATACTTTTTCATTCTTTGCATTTGTTTCGAGTAGCACCAGCGACCACTGAGAACATACGCTTTCTTTTCGTTCTTTTCAGGCAAACTATGCCGTAGAGTTAAGGGATGCGACGTTATTTTTAAATTTCACTTTTTTCTGCCGTTTAATCATAGCGATTGCTACTGGGTTGCCCTTATTTGCCTATGTGGTTGGATTTTTGCTCTCTTTACTAATCTGCCAATAATTCTGAACTAAGAGGCCTCGCCCAGAAGACTAAGTTCTAAGAAGCACTGTACATTTCACGGTGAAGTTAATCCCACTTTTCCATTTAAGGTTTGGGAGCAGACTGTGCTGTGACTGCAACTGTCCCGTCCATGGTCATGATGTTTATAAGAAAGTCTTTTATTGCCATCAGGAGTTGAAGAGCAAACATTCTGGGAAACACTGCCTGCGAATTCAAGCGAATTACTGCTAAAGGTCAAGTCTGATACAAATAAGCCTGTAAAAAACTATAACATACCGTATTAGGCATTTCCCTAGATATCCTGTGGGAACAGAGCCATCAATAGAAATACCCTGCAATCTTGTGACAACCTACTCGAGAAACTGATGCGGTTCCCATCACAAAAGGAAGAGCATTGCAGGTGAAGTCTCATTTTATTGACGAGCAACTAGGAAAAGGTGAAAATGTAGAATGAAAAAAACTTATAATAAAATCCTGGTCAGGTGATCGATGATGAAGAAAGCTATGCCATGGATCATCGCACTCCGCACTCGGGAATCAAAAGTGTTTATACGAAATCGTGCTTACGAGAATTACATCCGAGAAAAGGACACCTCAGTTATGCTTCTGAATCAAGTAGAAGTAAGCGTAAGGTTACGGCAGTTGCTGTTGGAAATTGCAAATTGCCAAAGTCCCAGACGAGCACTGATGTACTAGCAGCTAGACATGTACTTTCAGAGGGCTGTAAGGATGATGCAATATTCTATCGCGTCATTCTGTTGCAATAAATGATGTTTACTAGTTGAAAAGGCAAAGGTAATCATTTCCTTTACTGCTCAGGATAAAATAGAACAAAAGGGCAATAGTGCAACGGTGTTTAGGGTGTCGTTTTCCCAGAGGAGAGTTGTATCAGCCAAATGAAAGAGTGCTCAGCAATAATGAACATTTCGGGGAAAGCTATGGACTTGGCTCAAGTAGCAAGGGCTTCCGTGACTTCCTAAACGGCTAGAGGGGGCTGCTTGCTGCTTCTCAGTATTTTACTGTAAGTGTGAACATTGACATTACAGGCACATTTCACGATATTTTCGAGGTACCCTTTTCAGATAGAAAAGTGGAAGGGCTGATGTAGAGGAGTACATCGGTGTCGAAGAAAGCGAGAAAATCCGCCTACTTCAAGGCTCTTTAGAATTAGTGGAAGTGGAGGTTGTTCGAGATCACCGTGATGTAATGGCATGTAAGGAATGTTTGGACGAGATTTCATTTGCTCCCATTGCGCAAAGAGATGACTATATCAAGCCAACATTGTCCGAAACTGCCTTTTATTGTCGATATGGGCAATAACAAGTTGTTTGAACTTTCTACATGGGAGTCTCTCGAAGTAGTGCAGTCTCTAAAAAGCCATTAAAACTCGTCCACGATGGGTGTGGCATTCACACGATACAATCTCGAGAAAGGTTTTATTGCTCTTCTGCTGGGAAATGGTTTTAACTGGACTTCTGCACAGAAAACCTGGTTCTTCATCAGAATGCCAGCGGGCCAGGCCCATTGCCTCAACTCAAAACACGCAGTTCGGATACATTTCCTACGTATGTAGTGGGCACGTCGTTTACACTACGAAGAGACTTTTACCATTTGCTACTGTTCGTGTTGCCACTGTTTTGTCACCTCGTGTCTTGTAGTATGGAGGGAAAGAATACATACCAAAGCGGGTTGCAGTTGATTACTAACAAGCCAACCATTGTAGGAGCAAGCTAAGGACAAGAAACATCGTGACTGAACTGTTCTTCTTGATGAACAGTGGACCGAAAAACGGATAAGCGTCCCTGAGTTCTGGAAGAATTCACTTTCATCAAATGATTATGAGTTGCCGCACACGACTTAATTAGGCTTCCAGAAAAAACAGTGAGAGTCCCTACGGAATTCATTTACTCTTCAAATGAGACCTTCCCTAATCAGAGAACAAGGATAAAAGATATACGGGTGTTGATTAATCCCGTATGAGTGACACACCCTCACTTTCGTCTTCCATTCGGAATCGTATTGGTATGTACATACATCGTACGTATTGAATGCTCAGGTGGCCTAACCAAAGAATTACGGTGGCCAGCCGATGTACAAGTCAGTGCTTTTATCCTTCCAGACGAGTCTGGTACCAATAACCGACGCCGGTGGGATGGAAGGCTTGGCTGGCCTAATCGGGCATCGATCCGGGATTCGAACCCTTGACCGTGCGTGCTGTACGGTGCGCCACTTGCCACCACATCACCTTCACCATCCGCTCAGACATATGTAAGTCAGAAAATGGTCCCTACATGCAGGAAAGTGAGTTGCGTTTTCACGTAAAATAAAAACTGAAGAATAAAGTAAAGAAGTTAGGATGCAGGCTACACAAGTAGTTGCTCGTACAGAATCAGCAAACAATTTTGCACCCAAACATTCGAGATCTTATGGATCACTTCGGAGAGTAGACCGTTATCAGTAGATACACGAGATATGCTGGTAGACTGATATTGAATTAGGTACCAAAGGCTGCGCATTATCAGATAGTACCTCAATACGAGCCAACACAATGAAGTCGCCTCTTTCGTCAATAGGATTAACTTTGGTTACCACTTTTTGAACCCCAAATCATGATGGGAATCTCATGTTCATCATTAGCATTAATGAGACAATTAGCTGAAAACATGTAAGAGCAGCGCCATGCAGACGGTAATAGAGGGAAGGGGGAGTAGAAAGGGATCGTTGAGGCTAGCACGGAAAAAACTAGTTTAAATGGACAGGAAATCAAGTTCATCTAAATTATAAGGTGGAAACTACAGCGACAACGGGAACCAGTTATAATGCTCAAACATCAGCTAAGAATAATTAGGCCAGTAGTGTCTGTCGCATTAGAAATGATCATTGCTTTGGTCGAGGTATTTTAGGCGGTAGGAAGGAAGATTGTTGAAGAGCATCGCTTTCTTGAATAGCCTGAGTGAGGCTGTAATCAAAAATGACAGAAGCATGGGCGCAGTAGCTGGTGTAAATGCTCGGGTCAGAATTGAAACATCCTCAGGTCAGTTGATCAAACATTCTCAGCAGATCCTTCAGTGATTGGGATCTGTTTCGAATCCGAAGCATGAGTCACAAGACACCCTCCGTAAGGGTCGCCATAAATTGTCTCTTCCAAGGGATAGCAGCAGTTCACGATGTCATTGCAAAGTAATCTCGTGGAAGATGTGTGAGCTAATCTCGGAGAAGATGTGTGAGATGAAAGAATTTCGATAGTTTTCTGGAATTTAGTGAGCACTCAAATACATGCAGACGATCACCAGACATTCGACAGCGTTCAAATATGCATGCCAATCGGTCTGGAATCAAATGCTTATAGACCGGTGCGGTTTTAGTTGTGTCGCTACTGTTTTCTTATCAGAATTTTCTAGTGCAAAATAATATCTGTCAGTATCAATCTGTCAGTACAAAGAAGAACCTCGAAGAACGCGGCGTCGAACCAATCCAGAAATTGAATTGGCCTAGTCGTTGTTATTAATGGCCTTAACAATTCTGCTGGAGGTAAGCAAACCAGCCCGTTTGGCCCTTCTGCTGAGTGCATTTGCTTATTCTGCGATTCTGTTTAAGGGTCTCATAATCCCACTCAGGGAAAGTACTTGGGGAGTGGCTTCTAAATCCCAGGTGGGAGTTCTTTATACGGTGTACATAGGGCTGCCGTGCAATTATGACAGTATGGTGTGCTTTGGCAGTTGCTTCATATATTCGCCCAATGTCTTCCACATATAAACAAGAAAGGTCTTCCACTTGGGATTTAGAAGCGACTCCCCACGTACTTTCCCTGGGTCGGATTATGAGACCCTTGAACAGCATCGCAGAATAAGCAAATGCATCCAGCAGGAGGGCCAAACGGGCTGTTTGCTTACTTCATTCTGCTGTCGTCAATGCAGTTTATGATAAGTACAGTGGAAGTGCACTATGGTGGTCCAATTCTACCATTGTCACTTCTTCCCAGTTTTGGCAAAGAAACAATGGCTCCGGAAATGAATGGAGTTTCACCACCGTTCCTTGATCATCTTTGATTCGCAGGTGTCGCAAAACAAGTTTGAATGATGGGAATATCAATGTGATTGTTGTGTGCGTTGTCATTCTAGTCGAAAGTGTATTTTATCACATGGTCATTAGTTCATCTGCTTTCTCATTGCCGGTACAGTAAGGTTTCCACGTTTAAAGGATTGTAGCGAGCATTAGCCGCAGCCGGTAAAAGCCATTTAATCTAGACAGTGTCTATCGAGAAGCACAAATGAAACGTCGATCAGCCGAGAATATCGAGGTGAAACAAAATAACATTGCAGACAAACCAACCAGCCCCTTTGTCCAATACTGGTTAATTTTGTGGTTAACATTCACGAGACCCATTGCAGACCCATTAATATCATTACGTGCAACCAAAAATAAATGACAAAAAGGGTGTTCAACTAACAGCAATTATGGTGGTCTCCGAGTGGGTGGCGCTTCAGAAATTTTGATTGCCTCTTTGAAAAAAGCATCAAACGAGCTGGAGCGTCTCACAATGTTTAGTTCTCGGAATTGTCCTCAACAATAGCAGGAACAGAAGCAGTTATGTACACAGACTCTAGAGATTAAGAGAGTAAAACCGGACGATGTTGCTGACATTTTCCCGCTCCGAGTCGATCTCTCTTTAGGAACTATCATGCTCCTTTGAAGGAGAAAGTATTCAGTACATACACAATCCCAAACATGGTGACTTTCCTAAAAATGCAGTCATGTTAGGCCCCTACTTCTCTTCAGCATGAGCGTCTGGATCTCATGGAAACTCTTAACATAGTATTACTGAGTTTATTGTTGTGTTAAACTCTTCACGAGGTTTGTAAATATTTTTTATTGGGCTGACGTTTCGGCGGGACCGCCTTCTCCAGAGCATGTAAGAATCATAACAATCTGTGACTATCCGATCAAACGCCTCCACCAGGTGATAGAAAGGAGAACCACTCACCGTAACTTTGTGGATTCTTCGAAACCACCCAGCAAATGAAGGCACCAACCGACCAGTGTATGCTGGGGTACATTCTCATCAAAGTCTCTGCGGGAAGGCCATTCTCATATAAAGCCTTAGCTCCCGCGTGATTGCGGGACATTCTTCCCTACGATTCATTTTGGGTCTGGTGACGTGAATCCAGAAAGTCTCGAGGGTTTTACGCGCGCATAATTGTGACTCCTGTGCTACGACCTCCACGGTGACCTCGAAAACGCCTCCGTTTTGCTTCTGAACTCGGTGACTCCCTAAGGCAATAGGCTTATTCAATCGTCTCATGCCATTTATGTGCTCCTTGACCCTCACATGGAGTGGTCTTGCTGTCCCTCCAATATAATCATCACCACAATCACGGCAAGTAATTTTGCACACCACCTCAGACATGTTACAATCACCTTCCCTTCCAGCTGGGCAGACCACACAGTTTGAGGTTGTACAAAGGCGATCGTATAGGCTGTTCCGAACTAGGCGCTTCTTCAAATTGAAAGGTGGTACGTTTACAATGGCAACTAAATTTCCCAAACCCGATCTCTTAGCTCATCAGAATTAAATGGTAGTATAAAAGGAGCCTTTCCTTCAATCGAGGTAATACCATGTTTGAGGATCACACCATCAGAAGAACTCAACAATCTAATAATCTCAACATGGTACTGAAAGTAAAGTAAAGCCATGCAGTACATAGAAGCAGTCATCCTTCTTAAATAGGTGGAAAACTGTTTCGATCATGAAGAACTCCTCCTATTCTTGTGCTGTCTTCCTTGAAAAATTCTTGTCAGAAGCAAACGAAGTTCCGGGTTGTAAGTTTCTGCGTACGGTAGCTCTAGTTAGTGCTTGATGACGGTTTAGTGAGTACTCAAGCAAGAACAGGCTTGAACTTTCAATGAACTTTTGATAGAGACTTAAATGTATCGATAGAGTTCATAATGCTGTTAATGGATATAGAAGTTGAAAAAGGTGAACGAGAAGTTATGAGTCTCAAAAACTGCTTTGGAACAGTTCCAGTTGAAGTGCGCAGCACACACAGGGTTGAGCGTTTGCTTAGTGCCGATTTTGCATAGCGTAACTTTTCCCCAATAACAGCTTCCAAAGCCTTTTCTGATACAATTGAGCGATTTATTTAGCTCAATGTTAACGCTCATCGCACTTGTTTAGAACAACACCTTTCTGCACGTAATTTATATGGCTTCTCTTTTGTTTGAACCATTTTATTCAATCATTTCTTGGTTGTTTCGTCAATGGTAAGCTTTTTGCATGGTTCTAGTTCGAAGCGGATCTTCTCGTAAGAAGATCAAAGCTCAAAACTGAGATTTCCAGATTTTTCGAATCGCGGCCGCCGCCGCTCTAGGCTTCAGGAATCGAAAAACTGCCGGGTCTTCGAACATATGTTGAGGACAACGATGGAGACTATATCACCAATAGAGATCCTCTTCTAATGGGAATAAGACTTCTTGAAGTGAAGATGAAAAACCGATCAAAATTTTTACTCAACCTAGAACGAGTAAGTGAGGCATGTGAATTCGGAAATTTCATGGCAATATTCATTTCCTAATTTTGTTCAATGATTAATTTCTGTTCAGTGGTCCAAATTTCCGTTCCCTACTAGGTCTTCTAGTGATCGCTCATTCATTGTTTCCTCGAAGAACGTGCGGTCATGAGACAAGACGTGATAGTCGAAAGGGATTTGTTCTATGACAAACCATGGCAAGTTACTAATGCACAATACTTGGGAAGATTTGCACCTATTGGGCTTTTCGAATTCTCCTAAATTGCTGAAAAAAATGCACGAACTCCTTTGTGCACTCTTTCTCCCTGAAAAGAAAACTTGCTCGTGCTTCAGAAAAAGTTCCCGAGCAATTCAAAATTAATACATTGCGTACAGAGTGCACCATCATGTGGCGCACGGCACATCCATCCCGTGTGGCTAAGTGCGCTAAATGATGGCGCACGATTTTCGGAAATCCCTCTGGTACAACTCCTAGGCTTTTGATGTAGGGATGCAGTTTTAGTAGCTTATGTTTCAAAATTCTAAAGCAAATTATCTCTGTGGGATGCCAAGTAAAGGATTCCCCACATGATGTAAGCCATTAGAATGATCTCCGAAACTCGCTGAGAACATTTCATACACGAAAATGCCAGATTCAATAAAGCTGTCGAAAAAGGTTTTAAGCAAAAACAGTCACCAATAAAATAAAATAAAATAAACAGTTTGAAGAAAATTAGATAGAACATCTTTTCTGGTGGTTTTGGGAGCACATCAAGCATCAAATATGTATGTGCAGAATATTAATAACACCAATACACTGCGACATCACGCGACATTTTGGTGTCATTTATGTTTTATAAATATTCGATGGTTGTTTGCCGCATAAGAAAAATAAAGTCCAGCAGCGCGTCAAAGGCTGACGAGACGAGTTCGAGTACTACCAATTCAATTAAGAAAACCATAGCATTTGAAGATCAAGTAACAACCTCAGAAAGGGGGATTCCGTGATATAGGCTAACGCAAGGACTATTAGTTATGCGACGTCTTCTTCTCATAGAACTCCTCTAATGGAGGACCGGCCGATGATATCCTTTTTCAAGAATTAAATTTATCCATCTGATCAACTAGAAGTGGATAGAACTCTATATCAGAAGATTGTCTCCTAGCAGCTTACCTTTCGCGGTTCTTTTCTGTGCATTTGTAATGGCATTATAGGTATTCATAAGGTATACACGAGTGACTTATGGTTCCGTGCGGGTTCGTCATTTCCGCTTGAAGTTATGGTTTCTATAGTTGTTGACAATTGTAGACCCCGAATTGCTTCCATCTATTTAGTTAAGGATATGTTGTGTCTCGGTCATTGTCTTCTTGCATTAGCGTGTTTGTATTTGGCTTCATTTGATTATTGCTCCAACCGTTGTTTCCTCCCACGCTTTAGATATGGATGGATTTTCTTTTGAAGATTTAGGGTACATGGGAACTGGCGAATCGACGAGACACCATCATCTTCTCGTTCATGTGATTTTAGACTGATCCATTAGAATAATTTTTCACAGCAGGCCAAGCGAATTCAGAAAAAGCGGCGCCGTCACAGTGGCCCACCCATACAGCTGAGAAGAAAAACAAGAAAACATTTTGAAATCGACGCGGAACAAAGTACGTTGTCTGCCAAATGGGACAAAATATCCTTATACATATTTTTATTGATTGGATGGATGGCTATTTGAATGCTTCAAATATTTTATGGTCTTCTCTTATGAACATTACAGACGTGGAGCGACGATGTCGTACTTCTGTCAAAAACAAATGCCAAAATGCTGAGGCTGCTACTAGAGCGGGCAAAGCCCACGCTAACCTGTACTTACTTATACTTATACTCATACGGCTCATCTTCAATCATGTGCGAGTAAAGTAACAAGCCATTCGCTTTTGTCTTCGCGATCGCCATCTACAGTAGACTTAGAATTCGACGAACATGGCGATGTGAGAAGTAGTTCAGCTGCTTTCGCAGCTGGTTCACGTGATTGATGAGCACATTCACCATCTTGCCGCGGACCTACCCTTAGATCGTGAAGACCCTATGGGAGCCCACTCGACTGTTCTTGTTGTCCATCTGTCATCATCTCTTCTCATTATAAGATCGGGCACCCGTAATTTTGCGTTCTTCATGTTTTCCACCGGGTGCAGAGTCGAGACATTCTTCGCATATGGGAGCTGCGGAGTTCGGCTCTGTGTTGAGTGAGCCGGTCGAACCTCAAAAGACGTCGTTCGAGGGCTCTGTGAGTTGTGCTCGAAGCCTTTGACGTTTATGAACTGGTCACCCAAGTCTCCGACCCGTAACTAAAGTGCAGGAAAAAGTGTGAAATCGAACATAATAGCGCGAACCATTTTCAGAGGTCCGAAGGTCTGAAGGCTGCCCAAGCTGCTCTCTGCCGTCTCACCAGTTCTACTCTCATGCCGTTGGCCATATTCATGGAACGCCCGAGATAAACCTAGGACTAGGTCTCCTTGATAGGTGTACCATGAGGAGGGGGGGGGGGCGCGATTCACGCGTGCCCCATTAGAGCTTTTCGCGCACGCAGCATCGCTTTCGCACGTTGTTGAGATGAACCACATGAAATTTGCAGTAGTCCACGGCTTCACCATGAATTAGAGCCAATTTCTTTACCATGGCAATGAAGCCCCTACGAGATTAAGAGTTCACTTCATAAGTCAACAATTTACTTGTTAACCGTTCAAAATAAGAATAACTTTAAATTTTTTGATCCTAGAGAGCGCAATCCTTTTGTGGACGTGCATAGTTGGTCATTTTTTACCACTATGTTGCAGCATGGCATGATGTTATAGCGCGTCTCGTCTGATGACCTCACCTTCTTTCCTGCTTCATTATGCTCAGCAAGCATAGTCTAAGCTTCCGCAATGCTGCTTGAAAAGAGAACGATGTCGTCCGCAAAGCGGAGATTTGAGAGGGACCGTTCCTCAACACGAATGCCCTTTTCGTCCCAGTCTAGCGACTTGATAACCCACATAACCCACTGCAGCGCTTCGGCAAAATAGTGTCAACTTGTCTCACACCCTTTCCTATGGGAATGGGAGAGGCACGTTAGCCTATTCCTACTATCAATACTATACTACTTTATATAAATCGCTTTGTGTGTGCCTATGATGTAGGTAAAAGAAAGTGGTAGCGATTGATGGAGACTGGTAAAGAGCCCATTAAGAAAAGAGCCTCGAGATCCGTTATGCTTCTCGTGTCAACAGTGCAACCCCGGCACTTTGGTACATGAAGCAAGTTTAAAGGAACCATACATGGTTGGGAGAGGATAACAACTGATAGCAGCTACGAGGAAGCCATGGAAGGCAACAGCCAGTGGGTCTGTGACATTCTCAACAGCGGAGCTTCGACACTAGGGAGGATGCGAAACATATCTAAATTGAGTGTTCACAGTAACCGTGACTGATAATCATGCTAGGGAGCCATAAAAGGCATGAGCCGCTGGGTCCGTTACGCTGTTAGGGTTAATGGTAGAAACTTGACACCTTGATAGTTGACGTAGGATGTACACCCTAAATGGCTGGTGACAATGTCTTCTAGTAAGTGATAAGGACTGTTAAAGAATTATGAAAGGCAAGAGCCACTGGCTCCGCATCACCCCTCGTGCTGGCAGTGAGACATTGTGGGTAGTGATTTAGGATTCGTCGGGATCGTGGGTTGTTGTGACAAGTACTGATAGCAACTGATAAAAACTGACAATCGAACTATGTGGATCACATTCTCTTTTCGCTCGTCAGCGGACCATTGCTGCGCTAGTGTGTGAAATATGATATGATCGCGGAAAACGGATTACAGAAAATGGCAATTGCTATTAAGACTGACAGGGGATCATAAAAAGTTCTCAGTTTCTAACTCCTTTTGTATACGCTATGCAGTCTCGAAATTTCGATATATTTCTTAGGAAATTACCAGATTATAGAGTAGGTTGACGAAAAATCTCCACTATAAATAAAGCGCTTGCGTGTCTGTCTGTCTGTCTGTCTGTCTGTCTGTCTGTCTGTCTGTCTGTTTGTATGTCTGTCTGTCTGTCTGTCACAATTCGATACTACTTGAAGAAACACTTCGAGAAGTCGGGAGCAAAGATGAGCCCAGTGCAGCCTCCAGGATGCGAGCATGCGCAGGAGCTGGGCGGTGCCCTAGGCATATCTTCCTTATTTGGCTTCATAACATTTCAGACACCGGGAAAAATGGCAAAAGTAATGGATAGGTCGACATATGAGATGAGGAAGAATCAACGGTGGTGGACGGAGCGTTCTCGCAGTGAGCGGTACTTCCCACATAGGTTCATAACACTATTCAAAGAAGGCGTAGAGGCGAGAGGAAAAGACAGCCAGTCAGCCGACCAGATAGACAGACAGACGTAAGCGGATTTCCTAAAATACAGCTTCCTTTTCAACGTACGCCCCGCCCCTCGTGGGCGGGGCGTGCGTTGAAAAGGAAGCTAGTTTTCTGGAAAAGCGCTTGAGTTTGTCTGTCTGTCACGATACTACCTGAAGGAACACCTGAAGAGGTTGAGTCGAGTTTGAAAGCATAGGGCAAGTGCAACAGAGCACATGTGAGCCCAGCGGAGCTTTCAGGACGTTCAAAGGCACTACACAGGCATAAGAGTAGGCATCATCACATAATTGATACCAATGCATTGCTCTGTTCATGCAGAGCTCCCCTCTTTCATAGCCCTCGTCAAAAGTGCAGCGGCCGCGTAATTAATGCGTTCCTTTCAACAATTTGCACAATCGGACCAACACTCCGACTTTGTCACAGGAACGAGTTCTCACAATGAACTCAAGGATCTGCTCGATGTCATTCTAGGAACGAGGCGGGGAATAGTTCTGAGCTTAGCAGATGCGGAACGAAAAATAGAATTTCGACAAACGAGAGAAGAGGGTAAAGCGAGGAAATCGAAACTCTCGCCAGTGAGAGGAAATGCCATCAAAAAAGTGCTCCATATTCAAATAAAACGATCTCACGGTTATCAGTCATCCTCTGGAACAAAAACTTACAAGAAAGACAGCCAGCAAGAGAGGTCATCAATTTCAGTGTCTAAAAATTCTTTGGCGTATCATTTGGGCATCTTGCCTGTCACTTGATCAGTATAAGGCTAAAGAACGATTACAAAACGGACGTGTTTGGCAAGGGGGTCTGATGAAATCCTCCGAAAGTAATTATTATCAATGCACTGAAAAGGAGATTGCTATGGAACATAAAGAAATTTGGGTGACGGGGATTCGGTCAGCAGGAGAGCTGGTTCAAACATTGCACTGACCGCCCTACCCAAAAGCTCCTCACATGTCCGCGTGCAAGTCGATATTTTGGGCTTCACTGTAGAGTGCATCCTTTCCACGAGGGTGCACGCAAGGATAACAATGTAGACGCGACTCAATGGGGTTGATCCATTTCACTGGGTAGTGGCCTTTGCTGGCCATAGATCCAGTTCAATAGTTAAGGAGAAATGAGTTTTTGGCAAATACTCAGTCTTCCCGATGAAGTTTCATGCAAAGATCGCTGTATCTAACGGCTTCACAGGGCAATGCAATATAAATGAGAACCTTCAGCTTTCCATCATTCCCCCCCCCCCCGTTTTTTGGAGCGAGGGGCAAGATGTCAAGCAATATAGATCACGGTGGCGGAGAAAACGACAGTTCGCAGAAAACAAATATCAGAAACATAAGAACTAAGATCTAATCAGATTTAAGACGAGGTGAGGCTATGATGAAGAAGGACGTGTCGATCTCATTTACTGTAGTACAATGTGTATGGCATCAGCCGGGTGTCAGGTGACTAAATTCACTACAACGCGCTCCGTTAAGGACGAAATCAGCTCTGCAAGGCCACTGAACACATCCTTCCGGGAGCATCGAGCGACAGTGGCCGTTGAGGTCGAGACCGGTTCTTGAGTCCTTGTTGCGTACTGTCAAGGCTGCTCTTCGACCTTATAAAGTACTGTCTGACCTTGTTGCCAATGAGAATTCCCCGAGGACGTGGTTACTGCGAAATGAGCCTTGAATGAGTCTTTTTGAAGAAGTCATTATCCTGGGGAAAGTAGAGTTTTGCACATCTTCCCATCAATTCTAGGGCCAAGGGCAGCCGCGTCCTTGACCGCAACTCCTTTTTGTTGCTTTCTGTCTTTTGTTTTTCATTTTGCTTCTCTTCCTTTCTTTGTGGTACATTGTTGGTTATCTCTTCAAAAATCATGTTGCTTGCTTCTACATTGTCCACGAACTTTTCTCAGACTTTTCTCTGTCTCAGCTCAAGCCCTCATCGTAAAGATTTCATAAAGAAGAATAAATTTTTGCTGAACTTTTTCCCCTTTCCTTTGCTCCCTCTCTCCCATCCGTGCCCCGTTACCCTTATCACGCTAGAGGTGAGATGAATGAATGAAAAACAGCTACATACCGTCCATCCGTATTGCTAAAGGAGGAAGGGCAGTCAGTGAGTGCGCGCGGTTTTGAACAAGCTGTGATGTGATTTAGGTTCATTGAAGAGCTCTTAGTGTGTGCCGTGTATCGTGTTCGTCGTTTCGAGAAGTCTTTCGTCTCTGTCAAGATGGGCGAGGCTTTTTGGATACTTCGCGAAGACTCATCACAATACTTGGAGACATTTCCAAGGTTTCAAGGATACTACCGAACAGACCTCTTCTCGCCACCCACAAAAACGTGCGGCTAATCGGGCCGCTACCGATGAGTTTCTTGACCACTCTGCACATAGCCTGGATAGACTTGGACAGTACTCAGCCCCGACAGCCCTGCTACTCGTGGATACCAATTTATCAGAAACAGTGATTTAGATAAACCTCATTTTCCTGAACGTGAAGGACTTTCCAATACGGCAGCATTGAATGAGACTGCTCGGTAAAGGCTCGTCAATTCACGGGAATAGAACAGGCTTGGCTGCCCAGAGGAGAGTCCTAAGTGGCGGTCTGTACTGTCAATGCATCGCATGCATTGACAGTACATGTATCGAAAGTCTAAGGATGCCAAGCTAGAAAGATCAAGTACGTCGTCATCGGATCGACCAAGACGAGACGGTGTCGCCTGCTGCACGTCGTGTTCGAGACCGAAGACGTGTTCCTTGGAACGCACGGTAGAACAGGCGCTAGCAGTAAAGGTGTCCTTCTCAACTCGCACTCGGCCATGAACAACACGGAAGCTAGACAACTCGAGAGTACGTTTTGCAGTTGGGAAGATGTGGCTCAACGTTAGCTCTAACAATATTCGTCGCCTACGCACCAAAATCAAGCTACGAGGAGGGGGAGCTAAAAGCGTTTAATAGGAACCTGGAAGGGCCCCTTAGAAAGGACTACTTTGACATCATCGTAGGTGATTTCATCCCTAAAGACGGCCCTAGAAGAACGGCTTAAGAGCTACTTATCGCGGCTCAGGGTAAGGAGAGGAGTGAGCAGGGTGCGAGGCTGTCCGAGTTTATTATGTATGGTACCAGGCGGCTACGCGCGCTCTCGCGTGCGCTAGGGCTCTAGCCATGAGAAACGAGCCCCATGAGCTGATTTTCATTATAGACCTTTATCGGATTAATGAGTTTCCGCTCAAACCTCGCCTACTGTGTTCGGAGTCTGGTCCTGTCACCTACTATAAGTCTTTCCATCCTGTCGCCTGTACTCCTATCAAGTTTGCACTTTCTAGGTCCATGGAGACAGGAGTTATGAGTTTTTGCCCAAAGCCCGCCACTTGTGGGCGGAATCTGGTTCTGCCACTCACCATAAGTTTTGCCACCATGGCACCTGTGCTCCTACCAAGTTTGAACTTTCTAGGTTTATGGGAACTGGAGTTATGGATTTTCGTATATAAATGTAAAAAGGGATGTGAGCTTCGAGGCACGCTCCGCCCATTGTGGGCGGGCCTCCGCTGACATCATTTATGCTGGAGACTCACATCAACTTTTTCCTGCTCTGTTGGCTTTCTCCAAACCGAGTTATAAATGTTTTCATAAAGCATTGCATTTTTGGATCATAAAGCATTGCATTTTTGGAGAACGCCCCGCCCATCGGGGGTGGGTTTCCCCAAGTTGGATCCAACTTACCAATGCACACCTCCAGCCACCTTTGAACCCCAGTTTTGAAGCCGTCTTGTGCCTGAATTCGAAATCATGGTCCCCAGTACAGTTCATTTCGATGCACGCCACGCCCACTGTGGGCGGAGCTCTGCCAAGCCGATGTGTGCTTCATACTTCTCGGGGCACAGGTCTGACCCGGTCTCTTCAGGCAGATCTAAAGGAGCTAAGGAATTTCGTGACAGACATACAGACAGACGACAGACAGGCAGACTGAGCGCTTTATAGTAAGTAGGGTAATACCATCCATTCGCCAGTTCAAAAGCCCTATTCTTTGCCATGGATATGAGAGTCAAGTGGTGGTGTGGGTCAACATGATAAACTCGTACAGTCCTTCATTTTGCTCATTCCATTCCACAATGAAATAAATAGAACAAACCATCGCCATCAAACGTTTTGCCTTACTGATGTTGTTCTTGAAGTTCTACATGGGCTCGGATCATCTTCTCCGCGGCAGACTCTCTTTTTCAGCGCATGGAGAAAGAGCTGCGAAGTGCAGAAAATAATGCTCTGAGCCCTTCATCAACTGGGACTTCTTCTGTTCCCTAGCGAGTATACGGGAATATTCGATATCGACAACATCGATGAAGATTACAACAGAACATCTACACGATCGAGCTAGGGAAGCGGAGGGAAGTCTCCCGTCGAATACTCTTGAGCGGTACGTCAGCAAATAATCGCATGAGCTTTAGGTGATCGCCAGTCAAATTCAGAACATGTGAAGAAGCGATGAAGAATGATCTAAAGGAGAGATGAGCAGCTGTTTATTCGGGGCCATGAGGAGGGAAGAGCCTCCTACAGCTTTTAAACGGCCACGTCCAGCTGCCCACCTACTATCCTGGGAAGGTAGTAAAACTACAGTTTCTTCCTTCCGCGATTCGACGTGCCGTCATGCCAATTAAGAATTGTACGCTCGCTTATCGTTAGAACCCTTTCTGAGCTCTCGACGCGGCACGTGTAGCAATGCAAAGTGCCCACGTGGAAAACTAGCAAGACTATGCTGCTGTACAGGAAGGGAACTTCATACAATAATGTCAACTATCGCCTAATCTGCCTGCTGCCTGTAATCTACAAACTTTTCGCACGAACCATCCTCAACAGTACTGGCAGAATATAAGATGAAGGACAGTCATGCGAGGAAGCAGGGTTTCGGAGAGGGCTGGGTATGATAGATTATATCCACAGTGTTACAAGGCTAACAGAAATGGTACATGAAGCAGGCAGTCAGAGTGTATAGAAAGGATGCTTCGTGACCTTAATGACAACTTCATGACCAGGATTTCGCCATTTCTTAAGGAAGCCATTGTCAACAGGTAGAGAGGGGTCGTGCAGGGCAATACCGTTTCGCCCGACTTTTCAATGTTGCTCTCGAGTAGATTATGCGTCACTTAGAATGGAAAGTGTTAGGAGTATAGATAAGCGGCAGCTTCTCAAATCATCCCCTCTTTGTGGACGAAATCATGCCGATAATACCGGAGCCGGTAACAAATAGCAGATAACAAATGCTAGGTGAGTTCGGCAGCGCTTAAGGAAAGATCAACTGAACCTAACGATGACGATGTCGAGGATTGGTGCATTAAGCTCATCTTTTTGCCGTGAGAAAGAATATCTCTGGATCCTACGGCTACTTGTATCTACGTTTACAGCTCAACATGATAGACGACCCAAGTGTAGAGCTAAGCCGGAGAGGACCGCCCAGCGAGAGTAGTGAAGAGGACAAAGAAGATCCGAATCCACGCTCACCTTCTAGACTCTGTGGTCCTTCTTGCTTTGATGTACGCTTCGGATGTACCGTCGAAAGCATGATGAAGAAGCGGTCAGTGCCATACAACGCAGTGTGAAAACGATGATGCTCGGACTTTCCGACACGCCTACCCAAGAGTAGATAGGAATTCGAAGCTACGAGCTCCGTCAGAGAACCGCTGCTCACGTCAAGTAATAATTGGCGCCTAGTATAGTTCACATCGAATCTGTGCTGATTTACCTTATTGATTAATCATAATTTGCATGGTACGCCTCAGAGTTTACATACTCTTATTACGTATGCCTGATACCTTCGCGTTTTCTGTCTGCCGTTCTGTCCCTTCTAAAATAATGCTGTAAGTAGAATTAAACACTTCTGATGTATCAGTATGCTGCGAACACATTGTGACTACGCTCTACTGCTACCACCGATAGAGCTATGAAATTTCTAGTACATTCACAGGCCTAAATTTGGATTTTTTTTATTTGAACAAAGTTGCTTAGCGTAGACACGAAGAAGGAAGGCGTTTACCGCTGGAAAGAAGGGCCCCTACAGTACATAGTGACTATGGCGAATCAGTTAATAAGGCCCTGTGAGTTAGTTAGTCAGTTAGGACAATGGATTGGACTCCATTACCGTGTAAGTAATTTCCTCAACCTACTCAGAGCCGCTCAGGACTGTGTTAGCCTCTCACAAGTAAGCCGTCACTTGCAGATTGCATCCACCGTACACAACAAGAGGGGACGGAAACGATTGTCAATCAAAATGTAATTTGAATGAAGTGTTTATTCGTCAGTATGACCATTTTCGTGGATTTTCGTAGGTTATAAATGTTTCCCTCCATGGGCTTATCGTGAAGAAATTCAGGGCCAATCTATCAAGACAGGTGGTTAC
Source organism: Haemonchus contortus (assembly GCA_000469685.2). Lineage (NCBI taxonomy): Eukaryota > Metazoa > Nematoda > Chromadorea > Rhabditida > Trichostrongylidae > Haemonchus > Haemonchus contortus. Next base: position 17,303,623 of record LS997566.1, read on the forward strand.
ACACCACCTTTTCCTGCGGCGCTGTATTCAATCAATAATATAAATAATACATTTTATTCAGACAAGGCGTAACAAATGCCATAGAATATGTTGTCGAACCAAAAGATCGCTGGTGAGTGAACCCGACAACTGACCTCACAATTGTGTAGTATGTGCTATCCTAGTGATGGCACAAAAACACATAGATGAACGAGCAGAGAATTATCAATGCACACAATAGATACGATAGATTTGTAAGGGAAGGAAGCGAAGAAAATAATTGATGAGCAGTACCTATTTATGTGAATACTATCAATGAAAGTTAGTAAAGAAGTGATTCAAAAGTGATAGGATTCCATCAACATTCCACTAACTTCTAGCCAACTGCCAAAACAAACGGTCTTGGCCGCTCAGAACACTATCCACCCCTTTGGACGACATTGGCAGCGATATCAGGCTACATGGAAGTCTCTGAGGAATTTTGAGGTTGACAGCATTAACAAAACTGGACAAGGTTCGAAGACATGGCGCACAGCGCTGTGTCAGTTTGTTTGCAACTGACTAAAGTGGTCAATAGTGCCAGATAGCGGCTACAAGTATTCCGAGCGTTGTTGCAGTCTTGTAGAGAACGGAAAAAAAACGAAAATCTCCAGTGAGCAGCTTTTGAACGACTTTGTGACGTGATGGAAAGTGGGGAAAAGGCAGGAATAGCCCGTCAAGAACGAATCAACAACCACTCCGGCACCTTGGCCATGTTCAGAAAAACAGAAATACATAAATAAGTGCCAATGAGGAAAGGCATGATGATGGATACGATAAGAGAAGAAGCATTAGCGAAATATATGTTGGCAAAATCGATACAACTAGAAAGATACAATTATCACACATTAAAGATAGAGGAAAACAAAAATAACTTGAGGAATGTACTTAAAGGAATTATCGACAACACAAGGCTGAATGAATCGCCCAAGGCGGCCGAAAGACATACAGCTTGGCCTGTGCACTTGTGAATCGGAGCCAAAACTGAGGTTATGACATATACATCAAAATATAACAAAAATAGAATTTCTTCATATAGATATAAATCATTCCAGTTACTTGGCTTGCCCTTGGGAGTCCTTGGCAAGAGCCTGAGCTTTCGCATGTTTCTTTTGGAAATATGGAATTGTGAACAGCATAAGGCCAGATATCTGAAATAATACAGAATGGATTGAGCTATATACTAAGAACAATAGATGGAAAACGACGGTAGAAGCCTTGGAATTGAACCGCAACACTTCCACAGCCACCTATTCCGAAAATCGTGGCCTTGTTTCAAAAAGAATCCTTAGAACATGAAATAAGTTCACTGCATCATTGGTAAAATTCTATCTCACCAGCACGGTCAGGGGTTCGAATCCCGGATCGATATCCACCTAGGTAAACCAAGCCTTCCATCTCTCCGGGGTAGGTAAATTGGTACAAGACCCGTCTGGGAGGTTAAAAGCACTGAATTGTATATCGGCTGGCCCCCGCAAGTCATTGTATAGGTCACATACGAACTCATTACGCCACTGCGATTCTGAATGGAAGTCGAATGCGGGAGCGCATCTCTCAGACGGGATTGATTAACGCCAAAAACTTTATCCTTTCATCCTAACCGGTAAAATTACTCTGCGAGCCCTGCGACTGAGCGAGATGTTCGGGAGGGAGAAGAACTGACAAAGTTACTCATGGGATGGTATCACTTGAATTTTCGCTCAGGTATAATCGAACTTATCATGTTATTGAAGTATCATCCCACACCCCTTCCTTACTTTAACTGGTGATGTCGATTCCAGCGAATTGCTTACATATCGCTTTCGCCAATCATGCCTTCAAATCAACCTATTCATGACAGCTTAATGCTTCGAATGAATGAAAAGTCGACGAGATATTCTGACAGAAGCGGAAGTAATTTCCGTAAACGGCTTCAAAGAAGAACCTACGATAACCTACATTTTTCCAGAAAAACTTTTCTTTCGTTGAAGTTTTGAATTGATATCTTTATCACGTGTTCACGGTTCCACCTACTACTTTTTACAATTATGATACTGACGAACTATATTAGTTTTTCAAAAGTACTAGTTTCCCTCTATGAGAGTTTTATAGGTGGGTACTCTACACGTTATAGGTGGTCCTAACAATCTAGTACCCAATAAGAAAGGATGACCCGATGCATAGTTTGTTGTCATCGTGGCCTTAGGAAGTCTCCTCTTGAGGTTTTGCTTGTCAATTTGGTCTCTTTTTTTTACTTAATATCTTTGCAGATGAAATTTTCGATCATGTTGAAATTTCTGCAACCTTCCAAACCATTTTTGGCCAAATTTCAGCAGCTCGCGAAATCGCGAAGATATAGAATTGAACCCGATCTCTTGGATTCTGAGAAGGAAACCTATGCACCACCTGAGAGGACTCAGAAAAACTTACCAAGAGGTTTGCACCACAAAAGACAAATGACCATACATAAGAGTGAGTGATGTCAGCAAGATATCCAGAGATGGGAGGTCCGAATACGGTTCCCACACCCTAAAGATGTTCAATAGAAATGTGTGAGTTTTGAAGGCGTCTACTACGACCGCAGAACGAAACCTAGAACGAAACAGCCTACCTGCCATAGCAAAAGAAGTCCAAAAGCGTTTGTAAGTTTGTCCAAACCAAGCAAATCGACAAGAATAACACTTGTTAGACAAATGTACGATGATATGGAGAAGCCGAATAATCCAGCATAAACAGAAAGTGAAACGAAACTCGTGAACAGGTAGCAGAATGACGTGAGTATGCCGCAAATCTAAATCCATATTTTACAATTTTACAGATACTTGGATACTTTCCTTTATTGGCGCACTCAGTTGAGTGTATAAATAAATAAATAAATAAATAAATACAATAATTGAAGGCACGGTCACGATAATTTTGAGTTACCCTTTTTGGGTTGAAAAGTGGAAGTACCGAGTAAAGGATCGGTGGCGAAGAAAGCGATAAAATCCGTCTACTTCAAGCTTTTTAATAGTAGTGGAAGCGGAGGTTGTACGATATCACCGCGACAGGAGTGCCATGTAGGTTTTTGGACGAGATTTAATTCGCTCCTGACGTGCAAAGAGCTGACTACATCAAGCCATAACTGTCCAGATATGCCTTTCGCTGTCGCTATGGGTCATGACAAGTCGTTTGCACTTCCTACCTTGGTTCCCTCGCGAACGGTTAGCCTCGACGAAGCCGTTTAAACTCGTCCACCACGGGGTGTGGCATTTACACGATACAATCTCTGGCTCCTTATTGTGCTCTATGTAGAACGTTTCTCGCCCTTATAACGACAGCCGTGGTATAAGGGAGAGCCTCGAATTCAGATTATAGAGAAGTCTCAGAAACCATTTTTATCGTGAACTGTGTTTTCGAGCTTTCGGCGATGCAACAGTTTGAAGCTTACTCTTAATCGCCGCATATTTGAAAAAAATTGCACTGGTACTTCATTTCTTTCCAATGTGTAGGGCGCCGGCGGTGGTAGAAGGGCGCGGGGAGGGGGGACGGTGGCTGCTATCCGTGCCAGCAGGACTAGCAGGTTTGCAAAATTTCAAACCCCAATACTTATCCCAGTATCTCGAGCACAATGCTTTGGTCAATCTTTCTTCCGAGGTCTTTTCCTTTCCCTTCATTCCCCTTACTTGAATTCTCCCATTATTCACGAACTAGGACATTACCACGTGCAACATCTGCCTTTTAAGAAACTAATTTGTTATTTGAAGGTGAACTAATGAACATTTCCATCCGGTTCCGATCATGTGACATACCGTATGATCTGTCAGTTCATGCATCTTCATAAATATGAAATTCTCGACGATAAAAACTTGCAAAACTCACCGAAAGTGATATGTTGTACATCCAGAGACGATTTCTGGCAACGTCTTCTCCGAGACCATACGGAAGTGGCAGTCGGTGATCTGCCACAACTCCAAACACGACTCGACCAAGTGTGTTACATAATCCTGAAAGTCATACCATTCGTATCAGGGAGACGACAAGATCCAACAGTGACCTTAGTGACTCACCGAAAACGGACAACACTCGGGATGAGCTGGCTGAATCGAGTCCGACACCTTTCATAGCGTGAAGTGGCAGGAAATATAATGGCGAGTTGAATCCAACCGAGGTCAGGAGATTGGAAATAGCAAATATAAGGAAGGTGGGATCGAGGAGAAGAGACAGTGACAACATCCTCGATATCGTCCTGAAAAGGTTTCAGGTTTCTTGCTGCGTTTCCAACCTTATCTTCTGCTGATTCAGTGAGTATGCAAAATGGAGTTGGCAATATTCGTAAGTTTCCAAAAGTGAAAAATAATCCTGAATATAAGGGGGAGGAGAATAATCTCGCGGGGTGCCCAAAGCACTTAAATCGAAGAGTGCTTCAGAAGGTTGAAGATTTGAATGGCAGAACAACTTGCTTATAGCAGGATAGATCGCCTGCCATCACCAAAACACAGCAGCGATGCAGAGTATCGAAGAGTGAGGATGTATTTCAGAGAAAACTACTAGAATTTTGGTTTCTTTGCCCTAGATCACCCGCTTCAAACAAAGCTTGAAAAGCTTCATAAAGCTAGTAAACATTGGATTATGTATTTTCTGAAGAAGAAGTTCAGGAGGTTCAATCGCGAACTTCAAAAAAGAAAAGGCTTCGAAAACGGTTGGAAAGGTAACCCCTTTCATGCTCGCTCTGCACACGAATGTTGTGAAGGAACGGCTATCACAGGAATGCATGGAACCTCCGACGAACATTTGAAGAAACTTGTTCACGAGAGTGGTATTTTTTTAGCAAGTTTTGGCCTTTTGCAAGACATTTGCATTTGCAAGCGCTGGTCAGCCACTGAAGCGTACACCTACAACAAGTCGTCTCAGTTTTTGGAAAGGAGGAACCGCTAGGCCATCAGATGCCCCCAGACACTAGGACCGGGTTATCGACAGCTATAATTTTCTTGTTTTTTTTTCCAGGATATTAATTGTCTATCTCTTTTGATACTAATATACTCATTTTTCAAGTACATCTGCTCATTTCTAGACGATTTTATTAACTACCACCCATTAATTAATATCCTACCTACTTTTGGTGGCATCTTTATTATAGGAAATGGAAAAAACGAACTCATCAAATTCAAATTAAAATGTAGCAGAAAATTAAGCAAATAACAAGAAAAAAGGAGAACAAAGAAGCCATCCGACTAGAAGCACATACTTGAACATATGGGAGCCTTCCACATTGTCGGTGGTGGTATCTTCCGAGACCTCCTCGCTAGTTTCCCTGACTTCTCGTAATTTTTCCACTGAGACCGATAAAGTTCCACTGAGCGGGCGTCGTTGCAAAGATCCAGTTGACCTGAACACATTTCGTTGGACACTTCGTAATGATTTGGCCCTGGTAATTAAACAGAATCACAACTTCTCAAAGTACGCCATGGGTAAAGGGTTACCTGTACTTGTGAGGATGTTCCTTGAATTCGGCAACGTTTGTAATCGACCCAGTGTAGAACACATCCTTTCTGTTGATATAGCCAGCATGTCTCTCCCCCACCGTATCGCTTCGCTTTCTCCAGGCACCTGAAAGAATCGTGTTTTTTCAGATGGCTAGTGAAACGCTCAAGGAATTTTCACTTAAAAGGTTGATTCATACACAGGCAGCGGTTATCACCAGGTGTTATTGAAGCCTTGAACCAAAACACACAACAGGCTGAAATAAATGCAAAGTAGATGAGGATGGCCCGCTCAAGTGGACCAATGCGGCAGGAAGGAAGCGGAATTATAAAACCATCCCTGAGCTAACGACCGCTTCAGGAACTGGGACAAGTGAAAGGGGCGATTTATTCGAAAGGAGACGACGGGGTCACCTTACAGGGGTTTACACAGGACAATGTTAGATAAATGGTTCATTTTTGACCCGACTGGCGACAAGTTCTTGGTGAAGGGAGGGAAACGTGACGGGAACATACCGACCGTCCCGCCTGGGCGAAAGGAGAACACGTTCAATTGAGTGAAACAAGTGGCAGCAGACAGCAATTCAATACCTACCTACCTCACCGTCAATAAAAGCTGTGAGGAAATGGAAGTTACAAGTCTGGCCAAAAAAAGTGAAAGATTTCGCAAAGAATTTACTATCACTGCAAACAGATAAGAAAGCCGAGCACTTTTAGCAAACCACTTCCGATTTTGGTCACAAAAGGCTTAGGTCTTAAAATAACTCCCAGAAAGAAAAACGGTTCAACTAATAAAAAATACCTACAGTTGGATGAGTGAAGAAGCGAGCTGTAATATATTCTCTCGGGTCCCGCTGCACTTTTTTTATAGTTGTTAGCATGATCATTTGAACCTTCTATATTAGCATTTCTACCTTAAACTAAACAGCACCGTCGGATGTTGACAGATTTCTACCACTCTCCCGATGCTCACCGAGAGGGTGGTAGAAACCTTTCTGCAGGCCCATCATTAACTCTCCCTCATGCCTTTATGGTACCTCGGTGCCGTTATTCATCACTTTAGTTAGAAGTGTTTTCTTCAGTGTAGATGCAAATTAGTGTCAACATCGAACACCAGCGATCTTGTCTAAAATCTACTGCCTGCACTCCAGCAATTTCAATCCTTACTCGGTGGAGATGACATAAGAAAACTATCTCGAGCTAGAACCATGTATTCTAGCACACTAGTCACCGTTGACACCTTCTGTCTAACAGGCCCACTAAATGTGCCGAATTCCTCCTCCTCTTCTCCTATAAAAACCCTTTTCAGTGAAATCATTAGGGAAGGGAGAGGGACAACAAATGTAAAGAATCGTAGTAATGTGCTTCTCCTTAAAACCAGTCTAAAGACCCTCCGATGGCTGTAAGACAACCACGGAAGTGTGCCAGTAACAATACGAATAACACTTCGAAAAAAAATCTTTTGATCAATGCAACCTTCTACCTCCTCATAAAAAGGCAGGTAGTTGGAGGGACCACATTTTTTCTATGATTCGAAAAGGAAAACGAGCTTAAGGACCATTTTGATAAATCAGAATCAGAAGAAAGAAAGAGCTCAAGAAAGGGAGATACGATATATGGAAGATTGAAAGAAATTTTAAAATGGAAAAAATAGAATAAAAGTGGAAGAAAAAATAAAAGATAATTGAAGGAAGCCAAAGCAGCTGACGTGCTTTGGAAGAAACTCTACGAGAAAGGCAAAACAGTGCACCTGAAACCAAGCCTCGTGCCCAAAACTTTCCATTCCTTTTTGTCTGAAGTTTCAAGAAATAAAAAAACACTTACGTTCTTCCTCAGAACAGCTGATGTCTTCCAAAGATTTCGCTTCTCGAGGGAGTTTCGGCACAGTAAGGCTATTTCCAGTTGTGAGAAGAGCGGCGTTTTCCTGAAAAAGAAAAGTTTTCCAATTTGCCATTGTATAAGTTCAACCACCTCGCCTCACCTCAATGGTAGCTTCTTTTGGTTTCTTCATCTCAATGCTGTCTTCCGCCTCTTCTTCTTCTTCTTCACTTACTTCTCGGAAATGTAGTGGACGGAATGTCCAACCACAAATCACACATAGGCCAAGAACACCTGAAACATCACTGTGCTTCCACTTTATTAGCAGTGACCATGAAAATCTTGAACTCGATAGCGAATATTGCTGCAGGGACAAAAAATAAAACGTGGCAATTGAAGGAGTAACAAAGGTGAAGTAATGAATCAGAGTGTGTGGATTCTTTAATTGTTCTCATCTTCCTTGAACGTGTAATGACTGACTGGCGACCGCTATTTGACCCTGCTACAGAGCTCGCTTTATATTTATGAAGAAGTGTTCCAATTTTTGTTATAAATCGGTTTTTCTCGACAGTCTCTGCAAAGGTTTTCGTATCTTTCCACCCAAACCATAAACCCTTCTGGGAAACACAGGAAATGTAAAGATTCCTCCACCCAGCATGTCAATGTCCGGTTACGACATGGAAGTCAGGCAAATATCGAAAATCCCATCAACAGACTATGAGTGGGTTTTGAGCCGTCGAACGTCTTCTTCATGATTCCAATGAAACTATTAAGACAAAGAGAGTGCTCAAACTTAGAATTACTGTATCCCCTCCCCCGACCTCGAACTAGAGACTGCTCTGACGGAGAGATACAGCTATATACATAAAATAGCTATACTGCAATCCTAGACTGTGCCTTAGCCCTAAGTTCCCACGTGGGAAATGGGCTAAGCAACAAGGTACTTCCAATTACACTCCCTTTTTTGATTGGAATTCGAGTATTGTGATTGTCTGGAAGTTTACTAGGTGGAAGGAAGAAGTCACATTATGTGAGTTACTGCCCATACTTACATTCCTGTACGAAATAAATACATAGTAATCATTGTTTCCTTTAAAGTATGTAATGCTCGATGAAATGAATGCAGTAGGACACAAATTTTCACAAGGGCCGCGTCGCAAAGTCTCTGAAACCACGTCAACATGGAATAAAAGTGCGTTAGTTTTGAGCCTTTTTCGAAAAGTGAGCGCAAGTATTGTAATAACTTTCAAACTTTGGCGGTATATTGCAAGAATACTGGCAAAAAATGTATGCAACCAAGTACTTGATCAGTTTTGGTTCAAATGAATGATGAATGACCGACCTTCGAATGCAAGAAATACCGCTCTCCATCCATAGTGACTGATGATGTATTCATTTATTGGTGAAAACAGTACTGTGCCAACGCCAGCACCAGCAACAGCGATGCCCGTAGCCAATGATCTCCGCCTAAATGAAAAGTGAGTTCGAACCGTGAACTTGTCCAGGATAAAGGCAAACTCATACTCATAGAGATAGGGATGGCTGTAGTATGGTTGGGGAGGTTGTAAACTGAAAAAAACGATCCACTTACTTCTCGAAGTACATTGTTACGATGACAATCGCTGGACAGTACATGAGGCCGAATCCGACTCCCATGATCACTCCTACGGAGAACACGATTTGCCACATCTCCGTAGCGAAGTACGATATGCCACACCTGCATTAAAAAGAGCCATTAGATGAGGAATATAGGAAGGCATGAAGGTCCTTTTCTTGGGAAGAGCAACAGTATGAGCAATCAAGGCGATACTATGAAATTGGGTGCGGGTGAGAGGTAAATACTCGACAAGTCAAGGGAGTGGAAGTCGCCCATGCAGGTCGTTCTGCGATTTCCCGCGTGAAAACCCCCATAACTATAGAAGTTGAAATGTATCCTCATCTTAGTCCGTAGCTCAAACGAATCAGTGCACTTCCTGTAGGGTTCCATGACAAGGCAAGCAGTACTGGGGTTTGGAAGGAAGAAAAGGTTTACTTCTTTGAAAACCGAAGACCTCAAACCCCTCAATCGTTGTTGGATCACAGATCTGCACTAATCACGAACATTGAAAGCGGCTCAGAATGGCTACAGTAGGCGTACTTACCCAACAGCGGCAATGAGAGCTCCAGTGATTGTTGTGGCTCGACATCCATACTTGTTACAAATAGCCGAAGCCAATGGACCACTTCCGAGCGTCAGCCCAGTAAGAAGAGAAATAATCATTGCGCATACGGTATTATCAGAGTTGAATTCCTAAAATGGATTCAGTTGAGGTCATGAACGAGAACCAGTGGGTTCTTCTTTGTTAACAATCAGAGGCACATTCAACGATAAAATAAGTGCTTTCTTAGTATGATCAAAGCTCCTTGGCAGTAGAGACTGTGCCAAAGTCCCTCCCTGAGTGGCGGAAAAAATGGAGTCCTCTGTAATGTAGCACGTCCGACACACGAGTTACTGTTATCCAAGTAATTAAAATCTCTCTTTTCTCACTGACAGTATGAAGTATATGTACCTTCACTTTAAAACGTTATAACGCGATTCGCATATCACAAATCAACTACTGAGGTGAGGACAGTTCAACTTGGTTTTGTCTCAACGTCCATAGCTTCATTTGCCAAACCACAGTTGACTTCCTGGTACTACGGAGAGCCAATGCAAGAAACTCTGCTGAAAGGCCTTATTATTTTTTGAATGCGGTTCATTTTGGGGTTCGAACACTGGGAGAAAGGAGTGGCGCTTCTGCTTGAACCACCGTCCAGGCTAAGCAGTCCCCCATCCACTTGGGGTAAACCATTTGATTAGGGAAAATTTTTGATTTTAAGTGACATTACTATCGTTCTAGTGCTATTTATCTAGGACCAGATAGATATTACTAAAATCAATTTTAGAGTGACGATTCATTTGTGGCGACATCTGGAATAGTCAGCTACGACTGCTTAACCCTTCCATTGCTTATAGCTCCATAGCTTGACCAACTCAACAATGATTACCTGTTCCAGGAGACCACACCACTGGTCTGATGGTCTGAGTGGGATGTGATTAACTGTCCTAAATCTTTTGTCCTAGCATGGGTTTGATATTAATGAAAAATGGCAAATTATCTTCCAAAGTGTATCATTCCACTTTTCTCTCCGAATATTTATATTCGCATTAATTGGAACCGACACCGTAAAAGAAATTAATTTGGTTAACGCAGCAAACACAGTAATGATCACTTCTACGTTTCCCTCTGCAGTAGCACTAAGGATAAAAAATAGAAACTACATCCTTACCAAGGTGAAATAAATATTCGGTCGGGCGGACTAGAGGAACTGATATGCTGGATAGATTCCAATGTAAAGAGAAAAATTTCGAAAATATTGACTCAGAAAGGGTAGTATAGTGGCAAATTGCGTACCACTACATATACGCGCGTGGTCCTGGGTTCGATCCCTGGATTGATATCAGCTCAGGCCAATAGAGCCTTCCATCCTTCCGGAGTCGATTAATTGGAAACAAAGTCGTCCAGGAGGTCAAAAGCACTGACTTGTTCATCGGCTAGCCACCGCAAGTCATTGTATAGGCCACATACGCATCCAATACGCTACTACGATTCTGAATTGAGGTCGAGTCCGGGGCGCATCTCTCAGATGAGATTGATTGACGAATAAGGCATTATCTTTTATGGTTTCATCAAGACAAGAATCGATCCTCTTTTCTAACGGTTAAATGGACAAATAAACAAACAAACAAGGAGCAAACAAAATTAATCGTAGGTGATGTAGCCTCTCTACAAAATATTCTTATCATTGAGTTTTCAAATTAAACTGGCAACTGGCCACTACATTTTTATGGAAATCCCCACATGATGCCTTTACAGCTCTTTCACTAGTTAAGAAGTTTTCTAAGAGTAAGATTGTTAGACTACACTGATCATCGTCTTCTCTATGTCAATCCAATCGTGTCCTTTGACTTACTCAGCGATTATTCTTCTTGTTCTATCAGTTTTGCCTGGCTATTCGAAAACTTCTGCAAGCCTTGTACCTACGGAACATCACTGAGTATTTTTAACCAGGCATTGAAAAGGGCGGCTGCACTAATCTAGGTGGGGTCGAGGCTGCTCAGCAAAGGAGGCTCATAAACAACTATTGGGAGTGTACTGACTACTGTCAAGACCTCCACTTCTATCGTTCCATGTAAGGGGTGGTTTACTTCTCAGACTCGTGGCCACTGAAAACTTTTGCTGGAATATGATCGCATTCGATCCTCTTAGATGTACGCACAGAACGATTCCTGGCCAATTCTTATCGCTATAACTCTGGCGCCACTGAACCCTAGGTAAAAAAGAAAAGACAAAAGAGCACCTTCATGAGTACTTCAACAAGTACACCGAATGAGTACACGAAACCATCAGCGAAAACGTGGACGAAGAACGATCCCAGCACCACCACCCATCCCCAACCACCGTCAGGTGGAATCGGCACCAGTTGCTTATTTTTTGATGGTGACGCAACTGCCGTCATTCTGAAATAAAAATCTTCTTAGTACGAAAAGATAAAGGAGTAACTGGCTTTAAAGCTAAGGAAAAAAGCGATGCCACGTGAATTCGACGAGGGAAAGTTGTGATCAAAGAGCTGCTTATGAAAGCTTTATCAAAAATTTCGCGGCAGAAAGATATGGCGCCATTAAACGAGATTCATTTGAGAACGGAAGGTCAAATTGACGGTGAGGGCCCGGTTCCCTCTACTACCACACAATGTGAAACCGTAGTGACCCTCTCACGATGGTAGACAGGGGCTTGGGTAACTGAATTCCAACATGAATGTTTTAGAAAGTCGCAATCCTGATCGATGAATTTAGCAATTACACCATGAGGACCAAGTATGGGACCAGTATTTAAGCGCCTTCCATGTCCTAATCGTATCAACCTCCAGTTCCGATCCATTGCCCTTAAAAAGCGGTGGCGAGATGACTTGAAACTAACAGACATGTATAAACTCCCATGTGGGAGCATAGCGACTAGGGGTATGTGGTTAATTCAAAATTACTTACGCAGCGGACCTAAAACGTCTGAGAGGAGGAGGAGATAAGTGACGGAAGATCGGTAACAAAAGGTGACGACACTCACAGGTTGACGAGTTGTAGGTAAATCTTCAGTTTGGTGGGGGGGACTCGAACCCGTACTTGTGCTTTCCGGGCACGGTGCTCTATCCCTTGCACTACCGAGACCCGCTTGCCCTCGCCTTCTTAATGGGTGCCGACCCTGAAAAGGGGCATCTCCATCACACTCCTTGCCTCCCGTACAGTAACGCGCTGGCTCCCACAAGTACTATGAGGGTATAAGCGTACTATGAGTGTAGTGTATGTTATGAGTGTATAAGAGATGGAACTGGCTCTTAGAGTTGAAGACGATTAGCGAAAATGATAACAGTTAGTGAAAGTGATAACAGATAACTGTTAAAGAAGGATAAGAAATGGTAAAAAGAAGTGTCACGGAACGCATTAAGTCTTTGCCTGCAGAGGAGACTCAATAACTGATCATAATTCACTTTTGTTCCGATTTCAATAACAACAAGAAATCAGCTACTTACTACTTGGGTTTCCCATTAGTGTGATATCTATGAAGATAAGAAGAGCAGTGGGCAATAAATTCTTCATCAAAAAAAGCTCAACATTCGTCATATGTCAACGACAACAATGGTTACCAACTGAAACAATCCACAAAGGGGCACGTGATACTGCCACCAAGTGCTGAGCTCAGCCAAATGGTTTCAGTAAAAATCAGTTTACCCGTTTGGGAACATTCCATCAAAGCAACAGCACAGGAATAGATTGCCGGCCGATCTAAAATTGTGACGAAATAGGTGAGAAACCTGGTGGGACCCTTCTGCCTTTTTCCAGGGAACTTTCCCACTTCTTTCGCAGTCGGGTATGGGTCGAATGGGAACAACTCGTTCTCTGCTAATCATTCATCGTTTACTCAAGAAGGGGCTCCTTTTTAAAGCTCGTTGAGATGCCAAAATGATCACTGACTTGCGGAACCTAATTTGAGAGGAAATAAACCATCTTTGATTAAGATTGAAAGTTATCGCCTAGACCGAAACTTGGCTTATGGCCAAAGAGAATGGAAGTGAGCGAAGACAGTGGCGATGATGTTGCATGACGACAAGAAGAGATACATCACTCGACGCTGATCAATCACATTGTTAACTCCCACACAGAATCATTCAGTTCTATTCTAGCCAAATGTTGATGAAAAAAGGAAAAAGCACTTTGAACAAATGTTCTAATCTCATCAGAGGGCTCCAACCCATTATCTCACTGGTGGTGCGTCTACCGGAAATGTTGAAAGAGTACTCAACAACTGTGCACAACTTTCTGTACGCATAAGTACAAATTGGGTGCAATTAAATCTTCGACTGCAATTAAATCTTCGACTCTCGACGAGAAGATCTTCGATTTCTTCATTGAGAGTTCTTGAAGAATTTCACTCTTCGAGAGTTTGATGTTAAGTAAGTAATCTCGAAGAAGGTCCAGCAGCTCCAATAACAAAACATCCAATCTAAGAAGTTGAATAGGAGAGAAAACTTTGTCCGTGGACTGTTTACATACAGAAATCAAAATGAAGAGAACGAGCATTAAAATAGTTCTATGCATACTGGATGAATAGCACTCAAGACAAAGAGGTGTGGTGGGGTTGGATTGGCCTAGGTCGACCTCTTCAATGAGAGCTCCGATTAATTGGGCACGTGACAAAGGTGAGAAGGACCCTTAGAATGCTAATGAGTAGCAATTATGAGTGAGGATCACATTTCCCTTTTAACTGATTATCGACTGCTCGAGTGGAAAAAATAACTCATTGTTGAGGACACATGTGAGTAATCCGGGAATTTCGGCAGAAAAAGTTTGCCAACTCGTAGACTTCCCTTCAGAGTCCCTGAGTTTTTTCGCAGCCACCATCACTGAAGCAAAGCTACTTCATGAACGGAGAGGCCTTCATTTAGCAACTGTTCCTCTTTGCAAATCACTTCGTTGCTGAGCCATGAATGAAGTAACAAATGACAGAAGCAATTTCGAAAATGTTTGACTCACGAAATGGTGAGTAGATGATTCGGATTAAGTCGCATGAGAGTACAGAAAAGGCAACAAAAGGCAGGCTATCACATTTGAGACGTGCCATGCACTCTAACGTTAATCGACGTCGCAGAAGTAAGGACGCCTTATAAAAGAGCTCTATGGTCGAGTAGAAGAAAAGTTCGCTCTCTAGCTGGCGAAGGCACCCCACCCGGCTTCTCAAAACATTAGAGTAGTGAAGGCTGTAAAGGAGATGGATGGACCTAGGGCGATTTCTTCATTGAGAGTTCTTGAAGAATTTCACTCTTCGAGAGTTTGATGTTAAGTAAGTAATCTCGAAGAAGGTCCAGCAGCTCCAATAACAAAACATCCAATCTAAGAAGTTGAATAGGAGAGAAAACTTTGTCCGTGGACTGTTTACATACAGAAATCAAAATGAAGAGAACGAGCATTAAAATAGTTCTATGCATACTGGATGAATAGCACTCAAGACAAAGAGGTGTGGTGGGGTTGGATTGGCCTAGGTCGACCTCTTCAATGAGAGCTCCGATTAATTGGGCACGTGACAAAGGTGAGAAGGACCCTTAGAATGCTAATGAGTAGCAATTATGAGTGAGGATCACATTTCCCTTTTAATTCAATATGTCCCCGATCCCTAATTCGATTTCTTCTCATACTGAAGCTATTTACTTAGATTACGCTCCTGAAAATGTCCCTGTCTCTCACAATTCATCGGTAGGTGAATACCCCGAGGAACACCCATTGACTGACAAATAATGAGACACATTTTTGACCATTTTAAATGAAAATAATTGCCGTGAGCCAGTGAAAAATGCCGATTTGCAGTGAGATAGTTGGCCATGACTGGTCTCTCGGACAGACGAATATGGTTGTAGAGGCACCAGTGTATGCCCATATAGTGCCACACCTCCACTCACTCACCTGTGGTGTGACCTGAGTCGATCAGCTGTTAGTACTAAAGGCAAATCAGTGAAGGTCAAGCCGGGTCATAAAATGATGGGAGAAATGAACGAGTGCGAAAAGTAGAATGAAGAAGATGTTCGGCAGTAGTAAGGATTTTCCGGGGTTGTATATGTAAATCTAAGACTTATTCAGACATCTACGGACAATATTGTGTTTTGCCTCCACAACTAATCAATGTTAATTCAGAAATGAGTTGAGAATCCTGGTGAGTAGTCGACAACCAACTCATCTAATTACCGGGGTGACCTCAAGGATGAACTTTGGGGAGCTATGAGATGACAAGCAAAGAATGAAGAATGACGGTTATCTCGAGTAGAGTACTCCTTCATTCTCGCTCACAATTAGGGACCTAGGTGTCCGATAAGCTGAAGGCGTACCCGTAAGACTTATGATAACACCAATCTAGCAGAATGTCGTGTGGCTTGACTGACCTGATTGCGCTTTACTGAAGGCACTTACTACTAATTTACTGAAAGGTAGAACACACTTGAAGGACTGATTCGGTCTGATTTGGAACCCAGATAGATCCCCATTTGTGGAAATTCGTAGTATCTTGCTGTGATAAAAGGTAAATTAAAGGTGTCCAGGGTCGGATTACTTCGATGAAGACAAGCCGTATCACGAACGCGTGTTCAGAAAAGTAAACTAACTACCAAAACAAATGTAATAACAGTCACAAAAGCACATTCCGTTACAACTCATAAGTGGACGAATCAATTAAAATTGATCAGCGATTACCATCACCTCTGCTATGGTTTGGTAAATCACAAGAACGTTCGAAAACCAACAAAAATGGCCAGAAAATAAGCGAGAATAGGAGGAATAAACGCCAGGAGCCTTGCTAACCTTCAACAGTTGCCGAATAGGGAAGAAACGCGGCACATACAGAATCGAATAGCTGTCAGGACGATGTCAGGCTGATAAGGGTCGAGTGAGAGCTTGGGAGACCACTGATAGTGCAGTGAACACCTCTTTATGACAGCATCTCAAAAAGAATGTGGCGCACCGAATAGCTACTGTGACTGAATTCTGGCAAGTGATCTAAAAATTGCCAGCCTAGAGCTCAAATTGAGATGGAAGCTTCTTGAGAACCCCTGAAGCCCTGAGGGAATAGAGGAAGGAGGGGCGAAAAGAGAATGATTGGAAAGGTTTAGATTTTTTGCTAAAAGTGGGTCCTTGTCACTGAATAGAAGCTGAGGGGATCAGTGGATGAGATAGAGCCCAAAGCCCAGTGCAAGTGTCCTAATGGGATGAAGCCCAAAGCCCAGGGAGCCCGAAGCCCAGGGCAAGTGTTCTAACAGGGGAAAGGAAGGACGGGAAACAGGCTAGTTGGGCTGAAACAGAAACAGAACAATGCTGGCAAATCGCCGAATGTCGAACCGCCCACATTCAATGGGCAGTGTCTATGATGATGACGAATGGATTGGAACAGACTTCTGTACAACAGCGAGAGAGGCGGGGAGGGGGAAAGGAGGGAAAGTGGGGGAGCGAAGGACGGAGGAAGGGAAATTGTTGGGACCGTTACAATGGGACCTGAGCCTTAAGGATATACCTTCTACCTTCAAAGCCCACCTCCACTGGCACTTCGGCGCCTTAATGACAACTACTTCAATTAAATTTCCTCATCCAAAGACTCATAGCAGACCTTATTTGACATGAACACAACAAAGCAAAGAAATATCTCAATCATGTGACGGATTATAACAAAAAAGGATGAAACGGATGAAGAGATAACGGCACGAGCATGAACAGTTGTTTACACCATCATCGACATCAATGTACATCTGAATCCTCTCTGCAAAACCGCCAGTAACAGTAGCGATCTCGAAGTCTCACGTAATGGACCAGAAAGGAATAGCAGACTGAGTCCGCGACGGAGAATCCAGAGAACTAGCAATGGAAGAAAACTGGGAAGCAAAGCGATTTTGGCAATTCGCCCAACATCGAATTGCTTACAATGAGTGGAAAATGTGTGAGCTGGGATGGCTCTAACGGGACAGCGACGAGTATCAGACGGACTTCACGTGGGTGCCTGTCCTTAGAAGAAACCGTTTCAATGGTACCTGAGCCTTAAAGATATACCTTCTACTTTCAAGACCCACTCCTGGCATCTGACCTTTCTGCTTCAATTACATTTTCTCATCCAGGGGCAACCAGCTAATCCTATTCAACTTCAACAGAACAAAGTGAGAAAATATCTCAATCATGTGACGGATCTCAACAGAAAAGGATGAATACGGATGAAGAAATAACGGCACGAGCATAGACAGTTGTTTACATCGCCATCAATGCACATCCGAATTCTATCTGCAAAGTCACCGGCCCGAACAGCGATCTCGAAGTCTCGCGTAATGGACCAGAAAGGAATAGGAAACTAAGTCCGCGACGAAGAAAAAAGGTCTCCGGAGAACCAGCAGTGAGAGAAAACCGGGAAGCAAAGAGATTTTGGCAATTCGCCTGACATCGAATTGCTTGCAGTGAGTGAGAAATGTGTGAAATGATGACTCTAACGGGACAGCAATGAGGGTCAGATGGACTTCACGTGGGTACGCTAGAACAGTGGTCATGAAAACATGTGGTTTGTATACTTAACCTTTCAAACCTGTTTACTCATCTTCGAAATAGCCTCCGACATCTTCATTCGCTCTCGGCTGAGCCCAATGGAACGGACTTCGGCCGTTCGCTGTCTGGAGATGACGAAGCGGCTCGGGTGAGATCAGAGGCAAAGGGAACAAAGGAACGGATAGAAATTCTCTGGATACATGCTATCGCGAATGACAACATTGATCATCAACTGATGATAATGCCAGCTGAGACGACCAACATCATCGTGGTATATTGAGAGAATGTAAATATTACAGTAGAAATGATGGCAGAACGCCATCGAGACCATGAAGCCAGCCATGCACATGACCAACGAACATCGTAGATGACACTGCTGTATGGCTGAGAACCAGTCGGAATAAAAAGAGTTCTCGCCCGACACTCGTTCTCGTCATACGCAACATGCACTCCTCCGTTTCCCTTCCGAACGTCTGACGGTGACGGAAAGTTGTGGTCTTTCAGGCCAATACGTAGCAGTAGAACTTCGTCGAACAGCCTCCCATGAGATTTTTCAAACTGCCATATTGGGCCCGGGAGGGGCCGAGTCAATCAATCTTCTTCGAGTCAGTAACCAGCTCTGAGTGGAAGGCGATAGTGTAACGTAGGAGGTGTCACCCCCGAAGGAGGCGTCACCAAACACCCAAAAGAGACGGCACCAATGTTTGCTTAATTTACACTCAAATTCACATGATTATTTCAGACATTGTTCATGAAAAAACCGAAACAAAGGGGAATCCTAAAAGGTGCTGGAAGTGAGCGCCCTCGCCTGCAACTACAGCCAGTCAAGAAGCTGCATACCCTCGAATATCGCTGCCAAAGCACCAGGTATCACTGCGTTGGAATCAGAAATGATCATCTCCCACGAATTCTTCAAACTTCGGGGTTCGCTCTATGGTGTATTCTTTGCCTACTAACTGAATCAGAGGAAAAAGTTCTTGGTGCCAAATCGAATGACCTCAGGGGCAGCAGCCCTTTTCGAATTCTTCCGACTGGGAGGAAGGACTTGACCCAAGCCGTGGGCACCCGAGAGTGCAGTGTTGCCAAGTTAGACATCAAAAACAGCCTAATGCGATTTTAATGGAATAACTACTCAAAAACTTGATTGTAGGGCCACTTTTGAGTGGGACATCAGGAAAAAACGATAAGAACTTGTTTCTCGCATGGTTGGCGATTTATGGACAAAACTTCAGTCTCGGACGGGATCCGAACCCTACTTACTAAAGTCAAAACTTGTTTGTCATTTATTTAATGTCAATAGAAGTTTTCTCATTACAACTGTAGAGTGTAGTCAAACGCTTAACCTCCGTCCAAATAGAACTAACACTAAGTGCACTTATCAGGGCGTAAGTGAAAGCCCCTTAGATTGCAGTCAATACCATCGATATGTTTATCTTTGCCATGCTGTCAAACACTTCAAACACCTTCATAGAGTGCTCCCAATGGTCATGGTCCAGGCGTTCTGAAAGTTCATTAGGCCTTGAGTTCCTGTTATTCTTTTCGCTGTTGCAGAAAGAACGTAACTGTTCACGTGCAACTGACGAGCGAGGCCCGTCGGAGAATTTTCGGGCTCGATCTGTACGATAACGGCAGCTCTATCAAGATTTGAATGGGCTGTGGAAGTGGAGATGGAATAGAAAAAAGACCGAGGAGTTCAACAAGGCCGTTGCTTGGCCCTGAAAATCAACGATCACCTACAGAAAGGACGCTTGGACTTTCTGCACTACTTATAGAGCAATCTGCAAACATACGTACCCCCGTTATCAAGAAGTCTTGAAATACTGGAAACCCCATGAAGAACAAATTGCTTAGTTGAAAGAAATCACCGACTAATTAGGCCATGCATATTCAAATGGAAGTATGGAATCTGGGAGGTGCCCAGAATGGGAGGGTACGCAAATGACCCCATAGCAATTTCTACGTTGATTTACGACTTTCCAGAAGCAGTCTCGTCCAGAACTAGGCAAATCTATCGAGAATATCTCTAGATGGAGAGGCATTTCTGCCCAGTAGTCATAGCTAAGTATCACACTGAGCTGAGGAATGCGGAACGGTAGCAAAACGTCTTTCAAAAAATATGGAATGCAAGATAGGATAGCTTTCTGGTCCATGTTCTTCTAATCTGATTCCCATGTGGGAGCTGTGACTGAAAGAAGATCAGGAATAGACTCCCTCGTTATCTCCCCATCCCGTTATCTCCGTGGAGCCATTCTTAGAACACTGACAAGAAGCAAAAAAGCATAAAAACTCTAGGACGGAAATTAGATCCTGCTTAGTAAAACCACCGTGTTAGGCATTTGCTAGAGCTTCATTTACTCCCAAAAGGGCGGCTGAGTTGTTTATCACCAGAAAACTAAAAATACATACACCTCGTTATACTAAAATGGACACTGCTGACACACCAAAGACGGCCCGCTTGAAAAATTCCGACGATGGTGTTCTAGCAAAAAAATATTCTATTAAATTGAAATAAATAAAATAACATAATATAAATAAAAAATAAATAATAATAAATAAATGAAATTTTCAAATATCATGATGATTACGAGTAACTTATGTTTCAAATCACTCACGTAGCAATGAAAAGGACAACTGTATTGTTCACAGGTGAGAAATTTCGCACGTTGGTATTATCAGGGAGGGATCCAGTATGGCGACACCAACCCGAAATGATTGATAGCGCAAGTAAATAGCATGCATTCGCAGTGCCGCGATCTGATTATGAGCCATAAGTATGCAACAAAGGCCACATAGAGCGTAGAAATGGGGAGAACTTCACAGGGCACGGGGAAGCGATGTGGGCACCGTTTCCCCTTGGCACGGATCCAATTCGCGATTGTTCGTGCCAGAACGAAGTGGATTCGTTGAAGGAGGGATGTGGCCTCGACGCAATAAAATGAAAAAGCACCACCCCATTGGTGGCGGCAAGCCAAAGGACAGCCGACCTTGGCTGGCTGGCCTCAGGAATCTGATGAACACAGCGTAAACAGCACTCCGGGGCGCTAAGCGGTCAACACACACAGACATACATCAACAGAGGGATCGATAGGTCCACTATGAGTCTGCTCCAGGGTAGTACGCCAGATGGTGGGCAAAACCATTTCGACGGACAATAGCGGCGTCAGTTACGTAAGGCCATAGCTGCTGCCTCCACCACAACGGGCAATCAATAATGGTGGTAACGGAATGAAATGTTGGAATACCAGACATCACTCTCGCACTCGATGACGTCTGCTCTCGTCTCCCGTGTGGGCACGCTCCTCTTACACCTTCACAATCGACTGAATTCCCCTGCAGGCCACGAGCGTTCCTGACCGTCGCAGAATTGCTGTAAACACTTCAGGAACAGAGATGGAATTCGAAGCTCGGAAGCTTGGGGAACTACTCGATCCGTTGTTGCCCTGGCGAGTCCCACTAAAGTTCCCGAACAGCTATTCTTGACTATGGACGCTTTTTTCCAAGAATCGAGCGCAGCGATCTTTAAGATAGAAGCACGCCCCTTCCGAGTCTCCGTTTTTTTGTCCTCCAACCGGAAACGAGTAGACGCTTATGCTGGTTCTATTTCTGTTGCGGAAGTCTTCATTGTAAAATGACACAAAAACGAAATACGTAACTACGAAATAACTCTCGATACTCTATTTCTATCGCTTGCAATTCCGGATTCCCACATTTCCCACCTGGGTATGGGAATTTCCAGGTCCATATTAAGCAGTAATAAATAGTAACAAATAACTATAGCTCATAGAGAAAGTGAATTAGCCCTCTGAGTTAGTTCATGGGAATCTGGTTGAAGAAAATGATTTAGTAAGACTGAAAGATCTTCGTTAGTCTGTATGAGTTCCTTTAGAGGAGCGACCCTGACGTTGTTATGTGTATTTGTATTGATATATTCAAATCTTTATTTCATGTTTATATCTAAATAAGGTTCCAAGAAGTAATTTGTTGGACTGAAAAAGGATGGGACCACTTAGCTGAGCCAATTGATGGTTACGGTCGCTGCCTGACCATCGTTTTTTTTCCGATGGAACTCTTTAAGGTCTGTTCCATGGGCTGGCAGCAGGCCATAGCATAAACGACTGCAGTCGTGCTAAAAATCGAATGCTGGGAGTGTTGGAAGCCAGAAGTCGAAAAAGTGAATGGAGACTTTGCCTTCATCCTAGTTCACACCTAGTTCCTCCTTAGCACTGACATGCTCCTTGGTAGTTATTTGGTGCTAGACCAATGTGAAGGATAAAAGGACTTGACTCATGAGTCGTTTAGTCCCACAAGTCATTGTGTAGGTCACATGCTTATTCAGAACACCACTAAACTAAATGGGAGCCGAGTAAGGGGAGCATCCCAAAAAGAGGGATTGAGCAATGCTAAACTACCCTTAGACTTAACCTTAAAAAAGAACAAGGGGTGAAAGCTGAAAGGGTGAAAGCTTCTTGATTTTAATAAACACCCATTTGGAACGGAGCAACGATGATTCAGCTATGTTAGACTGTTTTCGTTTGGCGCCTAGGAACAGAGCGTAGAAAAAAGCAACGAACCATCACTAGTATCGAGAAACCGTAAAACAGCTCTACATTCCGTTGAAAACCGACGCCTGCTTCCTTCGCAGATGGCAGAGACACACTTCAGTCTTTTTGTTACTATCAAAAGCGTGATATTCTACCAGCCAATGCCCGCGATTAGGCGAGGGCACCCACATCAAAGCAAGTGAGAGCGCAAAAAGACTTTTCATAATTGCTCTTTATGGAATCCCTCTCACTTCAGCTGAACACTGCCGTGCAGCTATTGCAACAGCACAGTCGCTATACAGTTACCCTGGTCCATATGTATAAACATCGACCCTCCTGTCGGAGATGGATTGCATCCTGACAGGAGACCACACAAAACCTTCGGAATTATCGTTGAGGAACGGTGTGTGGAGACGATTCCAGAACATGGTTCCATCGTTGCAAGGCACAAAGGAGAATATGCTACCTCTGTTTGGCTTTAAATCGCGAACATAGTTCTTTGATGCCTTCTCTTTTTTCTAGAAAATTACGCCTTTGACGGGTACCTTCGATGACACAGCAGACACACCCGCAATATGATTAGCCGATTAGCCGATATTAAGCTGAGCTGTTAAGCTGGAAGACGTGAGAGCTATAATAAGATCCCAGAAAAACGAACTCAGAAATTTATGAGTGAAGGCACTTCCACAAATGCAGATGCGAGAACGTAAAAATAGCAAAAAATCTGCTTTTTTTTTGCAAAAAGCAGATTCAGTTCGCCAAGTTCACCGCCATTTTGGTTCAACTCTGATCAATTTCTTTACCTTTCAAGTGTGAAAAAGAAACGGGATCGACATTGGTTGTACAAAGTTTATGAAAGTCTCCCACTAGTGAAATCCTGTCCGTCCGCACATATATGAGCGTATTTTTTCGGAACAGGTGGGATAGTGAGGTGTGCCAAGTAACTCAGTCCCACCAGTTCGGTCAAGGGATCAACCTCTGATTGCTTCACGGTTAAGCCATCCAAGCTATCCATTCCTTGGAGTCCGCTGAGTGCCACCGGGCTATCCCTGCTCCTATTATAGAGCAAAACCATTGCTTTCTATTACACTACCCTGCCCTAGTGAGACAATGCATAGGGCAATACACATTCAAATCCATTTGCAGTTTCGAATGAAGGTGGAATGCAAGGGCGCAACCTGAAAACAGGGCAGATCTAAAAAACTTGAGACGTTGTCCTTCAATAGCCTGAGAAACAGTCATTGAATGTAGCCGCATGATTGTGCCCCAGCGCAATCGCCAATTTGTTGCAACTCACGGAACGGACGATATGAAAGGCAATGAATCCAGTTTGAAAAATGACACCTTTCTAGAATGTATTGAACGATGTGGTCTCTGCCAAACCGTCACGATATTTCAAATGACACTTCCCTATGTCCCCTAAGAGCCCATTCATAGACAGATTTTATGCGTCTAGGCTGGAGAATTTCAAATGAAATTGATGAGGGGGAATTTCCATATATAGCAAACGTATTTATTCAGCTTATTCATCTGAATGCAAGCTGTCTCACGTGTAAGCTATCTTCAAGCAAATGCACGTTTTCTTTACTTCTATATTTGCCCCCAAATAAATTTAAACACCACAACTTGGGGAACATGGCGCAACTCCATCTGATAAGGGCCGAGACGGCTTCAAGCTAGGGCTGACGGATACTCCTATTAGGGCGCGTCAACCTCTAGAAAATCTCTGAAAACAGATGTTCATGAGAGGTTGAAAAGGCTTTAATTAACAAAAAGCTGTAGATGCTCGTAAAATAGTTGTGAAAGAAACAGAGTTCTCGTGAACCGTTGTGATTGCTGTTTTAAAAAGGAACAAAGAAAGAGGAAGCGGGCGAGGTCGAAAAGAATGGGTTGATATTACTGCCCGTCACTACACACTGTTCGACCTCAAAACAACCCTCGTCAGACCGCCGGGCCAACAGCTGTGGCACCCTTCGTCCGACTCCGACTGACCCCGCAAATAGGTCTCGTGCTGATCAGCTGATTCCGGCCCAAGGTGCGTGGTGGTGGTGGTGGAAGATGGCAAAGATCATTTCGTTCCGACCCGCTGATTTCCTCAAGCCACGGAGATGTTCAGTTGGTTTTACTGCTTGGTTTTGTTCCTGCAACTCTGTGGACTCACTGAGTTTTGGTTGCCAGCCTATTCTATATGAACTCTAGCAACTGCTTGGTGTTTGTTGTTATCCACCCTCCCATGGTCTGTGGTCTCACTTACAACAAACACCCAAGTATGCTTGCACTTACTGGTAAATACCGGAAGCATGGTTTTTCAAGAATGATCGTCGAAATTACGGCATTTCTTTTAACTGGAGACATCAGTGAACAATTTTGAATTTCACAGTGCAGTTTTCGTCATGATTAAACGAAGGTATGGGCCACGCTAGCGATCTTGGTTCAGATTTACAGACGCGATTTCTTCTCGATTCAATGATTCAACAAGCTCCGCTGATGAGGGCCCAATAAATCTTAGGAAGATAGCATAGAAAGATAGCACAGCAATTAAAACCCTTTCTCACTACTGTATCCCACAAATGTCAAAAGGTTATGAAACAGTGCCATTGCATGAGGATCGAGTAATTCGCTTGATTACCAAGTCGATTTATATGTTCCCGTGCTTAGTACTCAGGGGCGAACTGCGAGGGGTCTAATATTAAGGGATTTCCAGTTTTTCGACTGTCAATTATTTGACAATTGCTTGTCTCCTGTACAGCAATCTTACCACCATTCTCTGCACAAGTTTTACTTTCCGATATTGAATAGAGAGAGAGGAACTTCTCCGAAAAATTGCAATCTGAAATGCGATAGAATTCTTCCAGTCAACCTGGGCTTAAGCATCGACAGAATGTTACATAATGTCCAGTAAAGGAGCTCGGGAAAAAAAAGTACGTTGCAATTACTGCATCAACTTCGAACATGATCTTGTACACCAGTGACCATGACCTAGTCATCGAACTCCTACTCACTGTATCAAATTTTCATTAGAAGTAGAGCGAGGAAGGTGGGGGAGGGGTGGATGAGAGGAGGAAGAGAGAGGGGTCAGAGGATTCAAAGCTGTCCTTTTTTAGGTTCGACTTTGGAAATGCTATTCTTTAGAGATTCTTCAGAAGTTTCGCAGTCCACTGCCAAACTCATTTCAGTAAAAAACAGCAGCTAACAGGAATTCTTTCATGGTCAAAGGAAACTCAAGGCGGATACGAGTTGAAATTGGATATGAACTTTAGCAATGTGGTTGAGATGTCCCATTAACGTGGTTGTTATCGTTTGATTGCATTGTTTTCGTAGGCATGAAGCTAAGGAGTGGATGAGAAAGGCGATTGATGTGGATAGCAATTAAAATTAGCTGTAATGGTAAACAAGCACAAGGATGAAAGAACAAGAGGAATACGTGCCACGAATCTATCAAAACACTCTTGTAATGGCGTAATTGGAGAATAATAAGCTCAAATGAGTAGACAGCCGTGAGTGAATAATCCTGGGCTAGAATTGGCTCAATCGCCCACGTCACCACGTAGAGGTCTGATGACTGAATGCGAGTTCTTCTATAGTTAGTATTAAAGGCTTTGAAACAACCGTGTGAATGAGACGAGAGGACTTTGCCATGGTAACAACGAAGCCATACAATGGCTTCAAAGGAAAACAACTTCCCATCCTAGAGTAGTAGACGTAATTGATAGCGCGCAGGACGCAGAGATCGTTGAGTCCCACAGCTGCCTCAATCAATGGACGAATAAACAGAAAGTCTGGCCTTTGTCGAACACACAGCGATTTCTACTCGACTAACAACATAGTATTACTGGGTGAAATATGCTGACATCAAATATAAGGGCTAGAGAACTTCTGAAGGACTTGGAATACTCAAAGTCGTATTTCAATTAGAATAAACCATGCAGCGGGTTTCGACCACAGGACCGGTATCGAGCTCCAGTTCCCATATCAGGGCTCTTCCCCATCATAACTTAGTAGGCCTTATAGCGCGATCGCTTAGATGGAAAATCTACTTTTCGACTTTTTTTTATGTCATAAGGACCTAAAAGTTACTCCTGCTTCCGAGCCCAGCCCGGCCCTGCCTATCATTAATTTACTGGATATTATCTTAAAAAAAGAGTTCAAGTTCAATAAAAAATATTAGCTTGGATATGTAAGATTGTTTTCGATTTATCACTTACCCGGCTTCCTCCGGAATTGTAGGGAGACGGGCTTCCATCGGAACAGTGGTCGTAATGAATGAAGTTTATGAACCCAGCCCAGCTGGACAGCTGTTACCGCCTTTTTACTTCAAAGTTGAAATAGAGAGGGAGGTGGAATGCTTGCATCCGCTCTCAGAGACACAACATCATATTCGACGAACCGCCTTCGCTTGAAGGAAGTCGCGCTTTTCAGGATGGCTGTAATTTTGGTTTCAGCACTATGTGACATATCAGATGAACCGTTAATTTTAGAAATCTGGGCTGATTCATGAGGTACAAGTGAAAGCAGTGTGGGTATGGTCTGTAGATTGCGCCAAGTTTACGGTAGCAGCTGACGAATCCTGACGTACTGACGAGGAACTTAGAGCCAAATTATATCATACGTGAGGACTCCCGTTTCGCAACCATTCAGTACGTGCCGTCGTTGGAATAACGTCAGGCAGCTGAACTAGTTGTAAGTTCATTTGTAGGGTCAAAAAGTTTGTAAACTTCATAGCTCGTGGGTTTTCGTACTCCGGACTGGGGTCAAACATTACCTAATACCATTTCTGGGATTGCTGCTGCCCATCCAGGATTACCCTATACTGCCAAACTTGTACGTTGAGAGGTCCAACTGACATTCCGAAAGCCACTGAGTCAGCACGCATTCTACGACAGATCTTCAGAAATAAGCAAGTCGCATAGGACAACCATACTCCACTGCACTCGAAGGAGGTCAACCAAGGCGGTTCATGGACCACCACATCGATGCAATCAGCTGTTACGTACAAGTATGATATCAATTGTCAGTTTGTTGATGCAGAAGGTCTCTAACAAAGTGAAGCTGCATTTAAACTGGGAAGAAGATGATATCAGAGTTCAAATTAAGGTCAGATCAAGCATGAAATTACTGCTGTCAACAACGTTCGCAGAAACGAGAATTCAGTACGGGCATCAGGCTCTTACAGTAACCCCCTAGCTTACCCTCCCCCCCCCCCTCCCCCACCCTTCCGATCTTCCTGATCCTGGCTGAAGAGTGTGTTCCCTCTGACCTCTAGTCCAAGCGCCCCGAGTGTGAGTAATCTGGCGCGATGGTAGTCTGTAGAAGCTGTTTTTGGACCACACTGACTTCCCTGAACAACGGTGCAGTAAAGAAATGTAGTTCACATGTACATAGCTCCTGCCGTTTATTATCATTTATCATCTTCCCGGACCAGCCGTCGAGTTTCTCATGTAATCTGGGCGATCATCTTGAAGGGTAGCTTAATTTCCATAATGACTTATTTCCTCAGAACATGAGAAAGTAATAGAAACTCCCTTTTTCTTTTAAACATGAGAGGCAGTACAAACTCGAAGTAGGATTCTTCAACCGCTACCGATAGGGATTCCTTTAAGTCGCTATACGGATATACACACTTGCCCGATCGAAACCTTTCTGACGACCTTCGTACTCCAACTTTTCATGACATTCACACTGTTGGAAAACTGGTTGTTCTTGGAAGGGTGAGCCATGCTCACTTCTAAACCACTTTCCCTATCATGTTTCATTCATCAGGAAAGGGAAGGACGAGAGTTATCTCATGAATAGTAGGCATTTCGAAAGAGTAGGACGGCATCCTTTGTATAGGTTACTAAAGCGCCATATGCTCAGAACGTTTCTAAAGTGCATGTCATAGCAGAGGTGTCAAAGGTGACACTAAACGACCCGTCACTGCTTTCATTTTGACAAAATGCACTGATCTCTTCTAAGAGAAGATGGCGAATATGGTGATGATTAAGAAGAATGAAACAACTTGCATGTTTACAGATGTAAAAAATTTTGCTGGTGATCGGTTTCCACTCTGTTTACAGAAACCAATTCGTCCTTCTCGACTCCAAAGTTCATCTGTGAGCAGAAGGCGAGGAAAAAAGAGATCAATAACAGGGTCAAAAACATGAATAACGAATAAATCAAAAATCAAGTCAATGAGAAATAAGTCCCCAGTTCCCAAAACCATGGAAAATCAATAGCAAGGGCGATACGCGGCCAAATACAGCAGGGACAAAACCGCCGAGCGACCTTAATTAATAATTTTCACCCTGGGGAGTCTCAGGAGCTCCCTGACGCGGTCCTCGACTGTCAAAACCCATATAGAAACCGTTATTCAGTTATTGGTATCTTCCTCAGAGGCTCAGTCAAAAACTAAAATAGAAGATTACTTCGATCACGCCCAGATTAAAGGCATAGTTAACGATAAAAATGGTTTCTGAGATTCCCCCACAGAATAAATTTGAGGCTCATGCGTACACCACATCTTGCAGTATTAGGTCGGAAAACGGCATACTTAGGGAGTTATAAAGGTTCAAAGATTGGTCCATGTGTACCCTCGGACGAGTTTCACCGGCATTATAGAGGCTGCACCGATCATAAGGGAACCCGTGTAGGAAGTTTAAACAACTTGCATAGCGACAGTGAAAGACAGTTCTGTGCAATTCTGGCTTGATGTAGTCAGCTCTTTGTGCAATTGCAATAACTGAAATCTCACCCGAATACCCCTTCCATGTTATTTCCGTCATGGCAATCTCGTCCAACTCCTATTTTCCCTACTTTTGAGAAGCCTTATTGTTCTCAAAACTGACGAATTTTCTCGCTTTCTTCACTACCAATGAACTATTCCCAACCTATACTCCCACTTTTTGAATAAAACAGGGGTACATCAATATTATCGTGAACTGTGCCTTTGAGGAATACAATGAATATCTCTGAATATGAGAAAGGGAATCGAGAGTTGCTGTAGCATCCTCTTCAAGATATCTTTCAGAAACCATACACTCACTAGTGAGCATTCACAACTCATTTTCTGAATAGACCCTCCCCATGGCTAACCATTACACTGAAATGAACTCTGAGAGCACATCTAACTCAGCGCATGTTTATGCCAAAAATAGTAAATGTGAGAAGCGTCTATCAGCGAATAACTACAGCCTGTAGATGTCAATCAAGGACCGTAGATAAAGGATGATAAAAAAGATCAAGTTTGCCGAAAGCGGTAATGAACCATTGAATGCAAGACTCACCGAGCCCTTTACGTCACTCGCTTTTGCACTGGTATTGTGTCTGCTTGGAGTGAGATAGTAGCTGTAGGAGAAAAAAGTGATGAGAGAATGACATGAGAATCTCAATGAGCGCTTTATCTCTACGAGAAGAGCTATGGGAAAGGGATCGTTGACCGCTGACACTCTTCTTTCGGCAGCTTCTAGGCACTGTTGAATGCTTCGGTTTACTCAGCATGGCTCAGAAGAAGTAGTTTTGAACGGGTAGATCCAACGAGTGGAAAGGATCAAATTCTCACTGGATGTATTCAAGAGGATAAAATAAAGAGAGAGATCACACGAACAATATAAGGTTTTCCAATGAAGAGGAGAGCAGCGTGGGCCGAATATTCCGATTCTGAAGGGAAATCTGTAGCAGACCACAAGAACGAGCTGATACCCGTAATAGACGGCAAAAATAGGATAGTCAATTGGCGCAAAATGCTTTCGCTGAATGACCACGCGATGACGTTTCCATAAACCCTATTTCCCACTTCATTATCGACTGTTTTTTCGCAAAAATGACGTTATCCGATTCGCTCACAGCACTGCCCACGTAAAGGTCGTTTTTTTGGACCCTAGTAAAGAAGACGGCAGCCGTCCAAGAGATACAGGAAGAAAGAGGCGGAAAGAAAGAGAGTGGGAGTCCTAGACGAGCACTGCTGTACTAGCAGCTAGACATACTTTCAGAGTGTCGTAGGAATGATGCAATACTCTGTCGCGTCATTCTGCCGCAATAAATAATGTTTACTAATTATAATAGAAAGGTGAGGGGACTCGTTCCTTTCACTGCTCAGGATGTTGCAATTCCATTTACCAAAATGGAACAGAAGGGCAATAGTGCAGCGGTGTTCAGGATGTCGCTTTCCCAGAGAAGAGTTGTATTAGCCAAATGAAAGTATTGCATTACCAGCAATAATGAACACTTCGGGGAAAGCCATGGATTTGGCTCAATTAGCAATAGCTTCCGTGACTTCCTGAACGGCTAGAGCTCTCAAAACCGTTAGAGACTCAGGCTCGCTAGGAGATCAGGCCGGAGTCCCCTAGGGATCGAGGGTCTCCGAAACTGGCGGCTCCTGTAAGGGGGATTCCAAACGCTTTTTTTTACACGGGCAATCCAGCCCCACGAAAAGTGCTGGTTAGAGGACCAAACGCAGAGTCTCAGCTGAAAAGATCTAGTTCGGGTACTATAACTTCTACGAATGCATGTTACACTACAAGGCCTCATGGCCCACCTTACCATTTGCTACCGTTCGAGTTACCACTTCTTTATCACTTCATATCGTGTAGTATGAAGGAAAGGATTAAATGCAAAAGCGGTTCGCATATGATTAACAACAAGCCAACAATGGTAACAACAATTGTAAGAGCGAGCTAATCAAGATTACCAGGAAAAGAATTATAGTGCCTGAACTTTATTTCTTGATAAATAGTGAACCAAAAAAAGGGGCAGACGTCCCTAAGTTCTAGAAGAACTGGCATTCAACAAATGACGATGAAATGCCGCACAAGACTTAATAAGGTTTCCAGAAAAAACAGTGAGAGCCCCTACGGAATTCTTTACTCTCCAAATGAGACATTCTCTAAGAAATCGATCGAAGCCGACATTTGGTTTTCTTTTCGAAAGGATAAAGTCTTAGGCTTGATCACCTTCGTTTCTAAACTTCACCCTCAATCAACCATTCGTTCTGACAGCAGGAATTTTCCAACCGTAATTGTTCAAATGTGTAGGGCAAGACTAGAAACAACTCATAAGGAGCTATGAAAGCCATCAATCAAATAACATGGATAAAGGATCGACTCTACGGGCGTTGATCAATCCCGTCCGGGGGATACACCTCGGCATTCGTCTTCCATTCGGAACCGTATTTGTACGTACATACCTCGGACGTATTGAATGTATAGGCGGCCCATATAATGACTTGCTGTGGCTAGTCTATGGCTAGTCAGTGCTTTTATCCTCCTGGACGAATCTGGTACCATTTAATCAAACCCAAGAGACCACGTGGAGTACTTCGTTGGCTTGGGTGTATATCGGTAGGGATTCGATCTTCGGACTATGCGAGTGTGATAGTGCGCCACTTTCCACTACATCACGTTAGCCTGTTTTGTTCCCTGTTACTCCTCGAAAATCTGGGGGAATACGATACTGACATTACAATTTGATAATTAGAAGAACTTTTTGAAGCCACTATGAAACGAGCCTGCTCATAAGTATCAATGATTGATTTCTCTTCCTATGGTCAGGTTAGCTAAGAATAGCGGACAATGGGTGTAAATCAAACATTGATAGACCCGAGGCAATGTATCACCAGAGTTCAACGGCCTCCGTTTGACATTTTTCAAAACAACATGATTCTTCTCGTAATGTCAAGCAAAGGTCGTTGTTCCTTGAGCAACCGGTCTGATTTTTGGAACTATGTATAGCATCATTTCTGAAAATGCTGTTACGCTCTCAGCCTTTAAGTAATCAGTTATGTCATGTGGCGAAAATCCTTACCGTTTGTCCAGAAACATTGTGAGTATGGTTTGTAAATGACCTGGGAATGGATATGTAGATGTCCTTTCAGGCTGTGAAGAAGGCTATTACGCGGAACGTCAGCCTAATATATTGCTTACTTTCAAATCTAGTGAAGAACTCAAGAAAACTATAGACACAATTGGTAGACTCTTTTTGATGGTCTGGTGAAGCTTGGGGGCCAAGAAATGTTTAAGATAGTGGAAACCTGCGTGAAGGATAACTTGTTGCACTCGATTCTGAGTTACTGAGAGATGAGGAAGTTGTCCTAGACTATTATTTCGCAAAAAGTCAGCTGCGATATTGAGTAAGCAACAATACGGAAGTTCAAATCTTACAGAACTAATTTTACAGAATGCTGAAATCGTCCATTGGGAGGCGTGACCAGTGAATACTGACTGATATGATCTGTGTGGGAATTCCTTGATAGGTGATATTTCAACTAACGGAAGAAAGCGATTAGAAAAAGAGAATACAAAGTAGTAAAAGTAATAAAAAAATAAATATTTTAGGTTGATAAAGCGAAGAAAGAATTGTCCACAGGATTCAGAGCTCCACATACGTACAGTTGCCTGCTCAAAATTACGATTCGATATCAACTGTTAAGGTAAGTTATGTAACATGCAAAGAGATTTTCATCCACCAGAAACGTATTTTGTAGAAAAATCGTGTACAAACATATCATCCTCATTACGGGACTAGTCATGAACTCGAAATTCCGGTGTTACAAAGGTACTGGTCATGATTATTCAGTGTAATCGAAAAGTTTGGAAATAGTCCATGACACATTTGTGAAAAAGTTTTGAGAAATTCTCAAGGGAACTCACTGGTAGAAAGAGAATTGGGACCCTGATTGAAGAAGTTATTGTCATGGAATTCAAAAGTTAGGAGGGAAGCAGACGAGCAGTGACAGCAACAGGGGACAGAGGCCACCCTATGGCTGAGTCAGCTGCGCACACACACTTTATCCGGGGCGAGATGCATTGGGAAGGCGTCCCGTAGCAGCGTTTGGATTCAGTCACATTGGCACCGTGTCACTTTCTGTATCAAAATCTTTGCATAATCGTTCGTGGCCACCTAAGATTCGCTACATTACGATAGTCTCTTTGAAGGCACAGTTCACGATAATTTTGAATTACCGTTTGTATTCGAAAAGCGAAAGTATAGATTGGAAATAGTTCATCCGTAGTGAAGGAAGCGATAGAATTCGCCGATTTCGAGAGAATATGGCTCCTCAAAAATAGAGGTTGGACGAGATTGGCATGACGGAAATAACATGGAAGGGGCATTCGGACGAGATAACAGTTATTGCAATTGCACAAACAGCAGATTACATCAAGCCAGAACTGTACAGAACTGTCTTTCGCTGTCGCTTTCTGTCATGACAAGTTGTTCGAACTGCTTACACGAGTTCCCTCGTGATCGGTACAGCCTCTACAGTGCCGGTGAAACTCGTCCACGCATACACACGGGCCAATCTTTGAGCCTTCATGAATCCCTAACTAGGTCGTTTTCCGACTTAATAGTGCCAGATCCTTCAGGAGGGGCCTTCTAACTCATCCTGTGAGGGCATTTCACAAAACATTTTTGTCGAGGACTACTCTCCACTGTCGCCCTGGGACACGACTAGCTGTTTGAATTCACAACATGGATTTCTCGTGTGAATGGTGCAACCTCCCCAACGTTTCTCGTCTTTGCCTTCGAGTATGGCATTCAGGGATAACATCTTTGAGCCCTTATTACGTCCTATCCAAGCCGTTTTCCGATCTGACAATCCTACACACGTATACATGGAAGCCACAGATTTATCCTAAGGGAATATCTCAGAACCGCTGTTATCGTGAACTGTGCGTTTCAATAATTTGTTTCGAGCGGTGCCTCAATAGAAGTCTTGTGTCAATCCGGTCGATTTTCTTAGGTTTCCGGACAACTCCACCTGAACTTGCCGACATCGTTTTAATGAGAGGCCTAGGCTGAATATTATAGGAAAGTCAGTATGTAACCAGAACTACTGAAAAAGCCATGCCTAGCCCCCACCTCCAATTCGTCGTGGTCAATACATACCTTTCTCTTTATCGTTTTCAGAAGTTCTGCTGGAAACATACTGAATGTTCTATAATACAATACATTACCAGGGTCAGAATGCAATGTGGAAGATGTAGCTATTATTAGAAAAGCGGAAAAATGGTACTTGAAACGAAAAAGGAGATTGGGTGGTCATCGATGATTCAGAAAAAGTGAGGACCTTGGGTCTAACTTCGGCGAACAATCCCACCCATCGTTTTCTGACCTACAGCATAGCAAACTTTGTATTGCAGTTGTGTTCGAATCTTCTTTAAAAGCAAAGGAGACAACTGACAGCTGGTTATTGTCTCTTAGCTCCGTAGACTTTACGATCACTAAAAAATGAAAGTGTAAATTTTCGGTTGGGGACGACAACGTTTTGTGAGTAACGATGGTTGGAAACCAAAAGCTTGAAGAGAATCGTGCCCCACTTTCTTCCTCTTCAACACTGATGGGCTAGCTATTCAGTTTGTTCTTGTCTTATATAGTACTGTTCATGTTAGTGCACTCTCCACTGAAATCCTCAAGCACACATGCAACCGCGAGCGACCTCGGCTCAAACGCAACGTGTGCGAAGTACAGGCTTACAATAAGATGCCATCTTTACTGCTTGAAGGTCACATGTAAATTGAAGGGAAGACCGCGTTTTTGTTCAATTCCAAGGGTTTCGTGCAACAATGCAAGGTTTTTCCCTCATTTGCATTATACAAAGTTAGGAACAAATAAATTTTTCCATTTCTAAACACTTCACCAGTTTTTAGTTGAGCAGTGTGCCATTGGTTCCTCTACGCAGAACCTTACACAGGCTAGACGCCCCCTTCATGTTTCTCACTCGGCCGTGTCGAATCAGATCAGAACCGAAATTTGGTCAGAGTCTGGATATGCCATCCGTTTTTTTTTTCGCACGACCCGGATCCTCTTCGAGTTACATTTAAATGGAGTGCTACACCCTCGTTCTTCTTTCCTACTTTTGGGTTCCTGGATGACCTTTCTCGAAGCTTATTGTATTCAAAATAATGGAAGCAATAATTTCGATTCTGGAATTTCGGCACCATTTACCCTTTACTGCCCCACTTTTTCGAGAATGGGCTGGATTTCTATCGAATTTTTCTCAAGGAGATGAAACCGACTAGGAATTCGCCTCCAGGGGTAATTTGATCCGTAAAACACGAATATCGCATCCATTCGTGAGGAAAACACCTGGCACACCACTTAGGGGCAAGTTTTCAGCGAGATTGACGACCCAGCCCCATTTGGCGCCGGTGCCTGTGGCGCGAGTACTAGGCATCTTTATGACGAGTGGATGCGATATTCGTATTCCACGGGTCAAATTACCTCTCTAGGCAAGTTTCTAGTCGGTTTCATCACTTTGGAAAAAATTTGATAGAAATCCAGCCCATTCTCCACAAAGTGGGGCAGTAAAGGGTAAATAGTGCGGGAATTTCGCGGGCGGCTGAGGGATATCCATCTTGGATTAAAGCCAGCCTTATCTCTCTCTCTCCCTCTCCCTCTCTAGCTACCATCCTTACAGTTCTGTAAGGATGGTAGCTAGAGAGGGAGGAAAGAGAGAGAGAAAGAGGGAGAGAGCCATTAGGCCTACCATATATGTATACCGTGTAAGGTCCCTTACTTTACTGGAATATTTTTCTTACACTATGTTCATTTTAGTTGATGATTTATATTCTATTTGATTTTTTTTTGTATATTCAATTTTTTTGTGAGTTCTCTTGCGTATGTATGAATACAAAGCGAAAATATGCAATCACAAGGCTGAAGTGTCGATTTTAAGGTGAACGGACCCAAGCTTGTAACGCGGAGTTCGTTTCTGGAGGACAGAGGTTCGTAAGCACGGAAAACAACAAAGGAGCCAGCGGAGTGATGCTTTTTTCTGAGGTATCGGACTTAGCCTCATGTTTGAAAGAATAGATGTGTGGAAAACCACAAACAACACTTTCCAATCAGCTTTGGATGTTTCCTCCGCTGACTCCCTCAGCTAGCAACTACCCTCGAGCAGTGATCACGCCCCTATTTGTTCCCTTACAGAAAACGGGCAATAAATCGGCTACAAGGAATGAAAACTTTCTTGGTTTGTCGAGGTCTAGTTTTTGGGGAAGCTGTAGTGTCTTGTTGTGTTACTTCACTTCTCAATTCATTATCCTTTTCCTTGTAGAACTCCATTTTTGTCTCTGGTGCAAACATGCATATGAACCTAAGAGCTCGAAAGTCAGAAAGCTTACATCCCCATAGTATAGCCACACCCTGCTTCGAATGACTCAAGTTTAGGCCTACATATCTCGCTCTTCACAGCCAGTGCTGGACTTGAAGGTTCAACACGGTGTCAGCATTCTCGGAAACTCTACGATGCTTAAGTCTTGGGAACAGTTCAGAAGGATTTCGAGAGTTTTTTTATCACTGATAACCGAGGCGTAAGTATAGCTAGCAACATCTGGAAAAAATTTCCACCGAGGACAGTTCCCTGTTTTTCGAAATATATCGTTCTTCTTGTCCTCCTGTTCCTCTGGACTGATCATGACATTTTATTTGAAAAGGATGATAGTCTATGGTCAGGCTTTGTCGCCGATATTTCAGGAGCTCGTGCTATTGTGAAGTTACATGCTACCAAAATCAATAGATAGATTTCTTGTACAGTATTCCCCTCCAAGGAATTCAGAACTAATGTGTGTCTTCTACGTAGATGAAGTCAAGGCTCCAATCCATTGTGACTCGCTAACACATTTTTTTCATTGTTTCCCAAAATCATCCATATGATGCATGAAAGAAGCAAGTTGTTCTCTCTACCGTGAATAGAAACACATCAATGTGCAGCTTAGCAAACAACGACCGATTTGGCGAACGGAATAAAGAGTGAGCAAAGATCGGTTCCATTCCTCCTCCAACATCCTCCTGGAGCTAGATTTTTGAATCTTGTCCATAAACTCTCGTTTATGAACAGCTAGGATCAATGCAAGCCTTTACTTAGCGAACGCCTGATCGGTGAGACTGATCAAGCATTTAAAAAGTAGCCATGGTCCACCTACCCTGGCTGCTCCGCTGCTTGACAGGCTGATTTGCTCTAGAACTTAATATTTTTATTCATTTTCGCTTCCATAAGGAGCAAATTTCGGCTAATGTATCGTCTCATAGTTGCACTCGTTCAATGATTCGCGACCTTTTTAACTTTATGCATCCTGCCTCAGTAACACAGAGAAGGCGATTTTTCGTTCTCCTGTGGGAGCGCTAGAGGGTTGCGAAGGTTTTTTGTTTTATTAATGCACGGGGTCTCAAAGTCTCACAGCGAGGTGTCGTAATTTCAATTCGATAAACCATAAAAGTTCAACGGGTGGACGTGGGGTTGGGGCGAGTGGCGCACTACCACACATCTATGGTGTAGCGATCGGATCCGGGTCGATACCTTCTCAGTCTAGTCAAGCCTTCCAGATCTCCGAGATCTGTTGATTGGCGCCAAACTTGCCTGTGAGGACAACATTGATGACTTTTACATCCAACTGATTGCATAGGAAACATAAAAGGATAAAGGAGAAAGTCGACCCCGGAGAGTTGGAAGGGTTAGTTGGCCGATGCGGATATCGATCCGGGTTTCGAACCCGTGACCATGCGTATGTGAAGAGCGTCCCTTGTCACTGTACCATCTCCATGAACTGTTATACAAGTGAGTGGAGTTCTTTCAAGTAGAAATCGTGGAACCCCTACGTATTTATATAGAGCCCGTTTCAGAGTAGTCTTTGTGTTGCCTATGTATTCCCTCTCCCTCTTTATTGATAACGAATTTATGTAGAGTATCGAACTAGTTGCTCCTTTGAACAAACTTCCTTTACGTCGAGAGCACTGACCTTTCGGAATCGGTGGAGCACATGTTAATGGGAACAAACTGGCGCAATACCCTTAGGTGGCATTTGGGTGGAGATAGCTTCAATCTGGTAATTTGTACGAATAAAATTTCCGGGTAAACTATAATTAACAATTTCTTGGCAGAAAACTCAACTTTTTCTGTGAACCCTACTTTTCTCTTGCACTTTTATTAAGACAGGTCGTGATCGCTCTGAGTCATAGGGGGCAGGTTATTTTTAGGTCGAACGTTGACGACTTTGTTATCCTCTCTTGTAATCGCGTAAATAGCAAAGGAGGTTACCGATTCATTGCAGACGTCAATGAAAAATCTAATGTGAATCATTCCGTAAAACAGTGAATGACTGGGGACAGGCATTTTTTGTAGAGGTCGTAGGCAGTGGAGGAAATCACTTGCAAGGCAGGGCATTTCGCCACTTTGGCCTCTGCTGACTGCTTGGAGGGCACATTTCTGTTTTACTTCTCCCCCTCATGAATTCTACTTGAAATAGCCTACAAGTTTTCAACGAAACGGCAATGATCGCTGCAGCTTCATTGTCGTCCCACGTTTGACTGATCCAATTGTTCATAGAAAGCCACCTGCAGGGTGCCGGTGGTCAGGTTTTGGTTACCTCTTATGTATGCGAGGAAAGCCCTGATCCCCACTCACTGAGAAGAGAAGTCGGGAATAGTAGTCTGGATACATTGTTAATCGAACTAAGAGAACGAACTAAGGAAAGCGCCGCATTATAGTTCTCTCCTTCTCTGTGCTGGCCACTTCTTCGACTTCTCTTCAGATCATTGACAAAGTTGCGCCCTATCCTGGCTTTGATAATGCTCAGAAAAATCAGCCAGTGGCTCAGCCAACGATGAACCTGAGGGGTTTTCCATGTAGTTAGACGAAATATCGATCACAGACATTGAAGGCACAGTTCACGATAATTTTGAGGTTGCCTTTTTCGGTTGAAAAGCGGAGATGTTGATGTAGAGAAGTACACCGGTAGCAAAGAAATCCGTCTAGTTCAAGGTATTTTAAAGGTAGTGGAAGTGGAGTTTGTACCAGATCACCTTGATGGTAAAGGCACGTAAGGGGTGTTTGGGCGAGATTTAACCTGTTCCCATTGCTCAAAGAGATGACTACATCATGCCGAAATTGTCCGAACCTGCCTTTCCTTGAGATCGTGCAGCATCTCCAAAGCCGTCGAAACTCGTCCACGGTGGGTTTGGCATTCACACGATTTAATCTCTAGTCCCTTATTGTGCCCTATCCATAACTTTTTTCAACCTTTTTAAGTGTGCCTTTAAATGCCCCGATGAAGAAAGAATGGTAGAGCGGATTTTCTGACAATATGGCACCCTGTGGCGTTCTTGTACGGTAGGCTATCAATGGTCGGCGTGCTCCCTTATCTACTTTACTGACAAACAAATCCTTCTTTGCATTCTTAAAGTACATAGCTTCACGCCATCAATTCGTGTTTAGTTACACGCTGTTAGTTCTTTCTATTTGAATTTTCTTGTCATTCGTTTGACCATTCATTCTCTCCACATGAGGCAGTATCATCACGACCCTTGAAGAGAGTACATTTCCTAATGAAATGTTACGAGCCGGCACGACAGGACAATCCAAATCGGAAAATCTGCTGGACGACAATTGCAGAGGGAACAATTCAAAGCGCTTGTGATCGA
This sequence comes from Haemonchus contortus, assembly GCA_000469685.2. Taxonomy (NCBI): domain Eukaryota; kingdom Metazoa; phylum Nematoda; class Chromadorea; order Rhabditida; family Trichostrongylidae; genus Haemonchus; species Haemonchus contortus. Next base: position 17,343,468 of record LS997566.1, read on the forward strand.
TGTATGTATGCTTAGTCGAGCTTTTTGATTTTTTTCGAAAATTTACGTTTCCTGTACAAGCGGTTACTAACTGTTTACTTAATAACTGCATGGAAAAGCAAAGTTGCTCCGACCATGCCAAGCATTATTTCCAAAATCACCACCAGATCGATGGCCCGATTTGAGCTCTTTTTTCATCCAGACCTGGCTGCCTGTAAAAGAATAGAAGTTTAAAAATGACGTCATCAAAAGATGTCTCTCGATCTTTGTAGATTCACATCAAAACAGTCATCCAGTTGAGTAAAGACAAGGCAGCAGCAAGTGGAGCAGCAACTAATCGTGTGAAGGAAATATAAATTCCTGGACTTAAATGCACTCAGGCTACCTTGTCAAAGTATCCACATAATTTGCATGAAAATGAAATGCATGGCTTATGCTAGAAATTCGACAACACCGATCAAGTGTTTGATTTTTGTTAGGCAAATACAGGGATGAATAGACAATTATCAAACGATTAGTTAGGGCGAAAGGTCCCGACCAATCGTGCGAATGTCTGGTTTCAAGGAATTTCCAACGGGAATGTTCCAACGAATCGTTCGAAATAGTCGGTATCGTGTTGCCGCTTTTGTATTTTCTGCTCCGCTTCGAGTTGCAGACAGGGTCAAGCACGGTGCCGACAGAGGGAAATCGCTCATTCGAATGGCCGTCTGTCCACATCTCTCCCTTCTGGGTCTCCTTACTATTTCCATATTTCCACCATCCACTCCTATCCTTCGCTTTGTGGCTTCACAGCTTTCCCGCAGCTTACGTCCGAGAACGTTAGGAGAAAAAAGCCTTGAAAAAAAAGAGTTTATTTTTCTCTTTGAAAAAATATAATTCGAATCGATAGTTGCTTTCTATGGTTTTTTTCTGCTCGCATTGGTAAGCACTGAACCCTACTTACCCCAATCCTAGTCCAGGAACCTTCGAAATATGCTTCACTCGGGATACAAAGTGTAATCTTGAGCAATCGTGGAACTCGTTCGATCGACCGGCACGACGGTCGTCCATCGTCCCTGTTCCCTCACGGGTGGCTCTCTTTCTCTCCTGTTCTCTTCATTTCCTGTTTTGGTGCGTCGCGTGTGTGGTGGTGGTATTTGCCCGACCTTCGCCTTTTCCACCACAATCGCATGTTTCCATGTGGGTCCGTGGTTTCGAAATATTCCATAATTACCCGATGTCCCATCGAATAATTGGCCCGAAAATTTATAAAATTACTTGTACAGGCGTTGTTTCACTACGTACTACTCTACGTGGTGGACCAATATTCCTTACTTCCTTGATTTACGATATCGGAAACCTTCTTTGATTGTTGATGCATGTCGATTTTTCTAATCAATTATCAACAATTTCTGCCACGCAACCTCATACTGGCATTAGTTCCATGAAAGGCATTTCTAATGGTGATGCTGTTGAAACTTTCCTGCTGCACTTCCTTAGCCGTGCCCAAAATATTTTGATATTGTTGACAACGGTTACCAGTTGCTTCGTGATCTGGTTTTGTCTTTACTTCTCCATATAGAAATCATCGTGCAGTTGCTATAGCCCGCAAGCCGCCTGATCGAACCGCCCAACAAAGGAATGTGGTCTCTGGGCTGAGCGTTGTTGTAGCTCTGGAAAAAGAAGAACGAAGAACTTCCCCGCAGTTCCAACCGCTAATAATAAATTTATTGGGAAAGTCATAAACAGTTATTGTGACCTTGCCAGCTTCGATTGGATATAACGGTCTCGGATGTCCTCAAGAATTCTTTGCAGAAGAAGGTGTGCACGGCGCTTTCAGGGGTTGTTATGGAGGAGCATCCCGATTTCCTTCCCTTATTATCGAATGTAGCTAACCATAGCATGTTGAAGATAGATCGGACATAGACAAGAAGATTAGTCTATTAGGTCAGGTAAACCACCTGATTAAAAATCCTTCAGAAAACCATTTCAACCAAAGCTACTTAGGTTCCGTGCAACTACATTTACAATCTTCCGCTTTTCTATTCTTCCTTCTCTTGCTTCTCGTTGATTCAACTATAAACATTGCATATTTCATCGATTTTTCCTCACTATAAGATCCTCCCTCAATTTCAAGACCTGCAATCACTAGCAATGGGTACAGGGGCTAGGCTGCACAAGAGTTCAACTGAACGAGGTGCATCAAAAGCTTTGGCTATGATGGAGAAACAGCCACGTCTGTGCTATCCTTCCGTAACGATTTTCCTTGTGACATTTGAAGCACTACGGACGGTAGCATGATGGACCAGTGACTCCCAAAAATAGCACAGGGAACTCCATCTGGTCGAAAAACGGCATAGATATGGCGTGACAAGGGCAGGAAAACTGGTTCAGCTAACGTTCTCACGGCGTTGTAAAGGCACTAGAGGTTGCACTAGAACGTACATGTTGCACGTAAGCAACTACTGTGGCAAGCTGTACGTAATGACGCACACATTTGGACAACTCGTCCAAGTACCCTTTCCATGTAACCTTTGTCATCAAGTTCTCGTCCGATTCCTTATTTTACTATTTACTTTAAGGCTTATGTTTGTGTATGTACGCCGATTTTTGCATTTCTTCCACCATTTCTGCATGACTCTGGACTGTCACCTGCCTTAAACTAGATTTCTCGAAATTATCGTGATTCGGGCCTTTGAAGCTCTGAGAGTGGAAAGTGTTGTTTTCACGTTGCGCGCCCATGTCGAGGAAATAAAAAGGCCAATCTCAATCCCCCAGAAAAAGCTTCTCTAGCTCTAATCCAAAATCCCGAATGTTATTTAAGTCAGAGGCAGAAAATCCTACTGCAACCCGTTTGCTACGCCCTTTAGTGGATGTTTAAAATGAACTCTGAGAAGTTGCTATTCCTTATTATGTAGTTACGTGTAGGTGTGCCTGTTTGATCAGAAAACTATAATCTTTGTTCCTCTGTACCCAGTGTATTCAAAATTGGAAATGTTTCAGGCGATAGAGTAGAAACACTGGTAGTGGGTAAGAGCTAAGAACTAACAGGGGCGGACAGAGAGCCTTGAAAGGCATTAGGCGAACCTTCTGGTGTTCGTTTGACGTCTAGGAGGAATCCACTCGGCATTCGTCCTGTTTTGACGGTCATCAAAAACCGCATGTGTTCGGCCCACCTGATCTTTGATTCCTTGGCGTAAGCAACGGCGTCTCTGATCTTCTGACGTTGACAGAGCTCAGAACCCTAATCGCTCTGCACTTGCGGGAAACTCCGAGCATCGTCCTTTTTCGCAGCGGTTGAATGATGCCGACTGTATGTCCATCCTGCATGCGTGGAGTCCCCGTCTTCGAGGGGTATTTCAAAGCAGGAAGAATCGCAGTGTCGAAAAGGTGAGAGAAGAGCCACACGTTCTTTGTCTCCTCCACTACTTCCACGATATTCTTGAATGTTCTGACGTCTTGCGTTGCCTTCTGCTCAGCTCCGAATCTAGGTCGTTCATCATGTTAACTTCTCCACCTAATTGTATTCAGTTAGAATAAGCAAAAATGCTTGTTCTATGAGCGCTTAGTTCATCAGGTATCAATCTGTTCCTCATATACATCGTTTTCTTTGGATTCCGTAACAAACCGATCCTTCTACAAATGTTCTTGGATTCGACCAACAGTCGTTCCGGGTGCTCGATGTTCAATGTCATAAGCACAATGTGGTCCGCAGTCTGCAAAGCCGAGGTGATATAAGAAGTAGCCGTCGCCCCCATGTCTTCCCATTCCAATGACGCACGGGGTTCTGAAGGGATCACTGAAAAAGTTCTGGCGAGATGGAATCTCACTGCCGAACCCCTCCCTCACGTTGGCAATAATTAAATTTGTTGTATAGTTCACGATGCATCTTTGTAATTGAGTAGGCACACAGGTACACCCTGCTACGAAACCTTGCTTGCGTGGCTGTTCTTTATCTAAAATTTTGCCAATACTGGTAAGAATGACATGGGTGAGAAGTTTGTAGATTACAAGCAGCAGAAAGATTGGGCCATAGTTGTCGATATCGTCTGATCTCCCTTTCCATACAGCACCTCAATCTTGTTAGCTTTCCTCGAAGTGGGCACATTGCATTCCTACAAGTACCGCGTGAAAAGGCTGGCCAGGTGCCTGAAGGTAACTGGTGGAAGGCTCCTTTGATGTCCAGGTTTAATCTTCTTTCATTGACCTGATGGCATGTCAAGTTTTAGGAGCGAGAACTGGAGGAATGCATATCCATCTTTGCCAAGATAGTGGTATACAAATAGACATGGCTGTCAAAGAGATCTGAGTGTACGTCGTAAATTACCTTCTCCAGTGCCATTCTAGTTATCGTAATTGTACTGTCAAGACTACGAACGGAAGTGATCTTGGTCTCTTAGTTGACGGAGCATCTGCTTGCAATGGGAAAGCCCTACCAAATACAGGTGGTGATTGCCTGCACTCGCGCAATCCCTCGTTGCATATAAGCTCGAGAGTCTTTGTAGAGAGGCGTTTCTTGGCAATTTGGCAACAGTTGCTCATTTCTAGCTTTTGTCTTGTGCAATGTATTCAAGAGATAAACAAGTTCAAAGACCCTCCTTTCCGAGCACTATCGTAAAGATACGAATCGGTTTTACTCTTCTTTGATGTTATCCATAAAGGAATCTTCCTATAACGTGGCTGGGCAAGTGAAGTGGTTTCAACTGATGATGGTCTTGGGGCTAACTGTTTGAATTTTGCGACCTCTTCTCACACATGGAAGAGTAAAAAAGACGAAGGTGATTTGGTCCTGTGAAGAACTCTGGGACACCGGTTATGTCAGTCGAGCAAGACATTCGAAGATTATATGATCTAAATAGATTGTAACTGTAGTTCCCAGGTGACCTCCACGTCCAAAGCCATATATTAGGTTGGCAAATAAGTCCTGCGACAAAATGGGGAACTTTTTTAAATCATTTCTAAATTTTTTCATAGAAATCAATTTTCGGAAAAATATTTACTGTTGAAGTCAACAACCTTCTTTTATCCTTTGAGCCAATCACTGATGCCATCTCTTCAGGAGTGAGGGAGCTGTGATTCGAAAAAGTAATTGACTGCCGTTTTTGGACCACATTAAGTTACGAATTTCCTTTCCTCAACGGGGTGCTCAAAAAGGCGGAGCAAATGGTAGTTAAAAGTGGGAACACTACGGGAGTACGACTGATCAGTAACCTGGAACCAAGCGGGATCGGTGAAGTTTTGACGTGAGTCTAAAGCGAATTTTCGACGTGCGTTCTCCCTCTGTGGGGACCTGATTTACGGTCTGATGGTCCTTCACTAAAACGGTTGGCTAAATAAAGGGGATCATAGGGGCAAGCGGTAGCTGTGTCCATCCAGTATGGTGTTAGCAACTCATGGGGGATGAATTCCTTCAACATCCATTAAATTAGGGGACGATGCTTGCGTTACCCCGAAGGCTGGTATCTCCTGCAATGAAGCGATCCAACCGATTGTTGACCGTCGATCGGTGAGCAGTGCTGGCATCGAATAGATTGCTGATATTTCGAGCCGTTACACCCGCGTTTTTTCCTTGGCGTGCTTGGTAAAAAGTGATGATACGAATCGGGTGTTGTCCATTCATTGACCGTAATACTGTGAAAGCCCACACGCGTGCCCTTATTCACTCATTGATGATTGCCCGGGGAACGTCCTACAAGTTCATCACCCTTGCTACCGTGTTCACACTGTTGATGCAAATTTTCAACGCTTCAAATTTTTTGCCGCAGGACTTATTTGCCAACCTAATACTTAGCTTTCTATATGCGGCAGACATGACAGGTAGGAGAGCTTATCAGCAAAGCGACAAGGAGCCGGGGCTTCTGGCATTCGACATAGGAATGAATGAAAAAGTTTATTAGCCTTATAAGTGAGCAAACAAAACATTAGTCTTGTCTGGGATGATGAACAACTCTTTCCTGCAATATTAATAGGCTCAGGCACAGTTCGGACGCTGGACACTGGAAAATAACCAGGCAATTCGACCAGAAGTTACTTACTTACTAGATTATCATGCTTCCCGCAGACGGCCTCGTAATCCACCCCATCAAGAGTGCGCGGGGGACGGAACATTCACCCAATACTGTGTGGACGCCGCAAACCGCGCGGCTCAATTCGTGATGATTTAAACGATTCTGGCGCCTATCATTATGGCACAAATTTGTATTACGGTAGATAAGCAACATTAACTGGCCCAACCTATTCAATCTACTTCAAATTTGTGCCCCAATAACATTCGCCAGAGTCGTTTAGATCACAACAAGTTTTGCCGTGCGGTTTGCCGCGTCCATCTGGAATTGGGTGAATGTACCCACACCCGGAGTGCGTGAGGAAGGGTGTGTGTCAAGTCGTGCGTCCGAGGATGCACGCGGCAAATTGCGCGGCAAAAATCGCAACGATTTGAACGACTTCAGCGCCTATCATTGGAGCCAAAATTTGAAGTAGAGCAGATTAGAAGTATAATCTGACCCTGATAAACTAGTCTACTTCGAGTTTGTGCCCCGAAAATTGGCGTCAGAGTCGTTCAAATCGTCACGAACTCCGCCGCGCAAGTTGCCGCGCACATCCTCGGACGCACGACTTGACCGTCCCCCCGTGACGTGAGGGATTGCCCGTAATGTAAGCAATTTGTGGTGCACCCTGTGGAACTACAGTGCTTGAGTGTTACTATCTGGACGAGCGAAGAATGGTGTGTACCTGTGGACTAATCCTGCCTGTTTTTCTCTTTCATCATGCGTCCCCTTCCAATCAGAGATTTAGGTTCACCTTATGAGAGTTTGGCTCATACGGGCAGGATGATTGAAACAGATTCGAATCAACCCTGTGATCAAAAGAAACTACTGTCCTGTCCGCCTTTCAGTTATCGTGTTTTAGGTTTCGCTGCAAGACTGGACAAGCCGTCTAGGGTTTTTGCACATTGAACAGTTGGCCTTGCTTTGCAGGTGATTGATAAGCAACCTCTGAAGGACGTGAAATGGTGACATACCAGATGTGCCGATCGATCTCTTGCAAATGATGAATAACAAAAAGGCCTAATAGTTCCTCGGAAACTAGTCGATGACGGCTCTCCCAGTCCATTTGTTATCGAGAAATCGAGCGACAGGCATTACTACATAGCTGCGTTCACTGTCAACATGACGTTCTTCTACGTTGTTTGGACATTGTCTTTCACACGAGTCTGTTTCTTCCCATCTTGTACATTAGTAGCTTTTGGCCACTCCACTAGATACTCGCGCACTACAAAACTTTGGTGAATGAGGATGTTGAATGTATTGAACAGCGCTTACAGTAGCACATAAATTTCATAGAAAGATGTGTTTCGGTGTGTTAGCAGTTGAAGCTTTTGATCCAATCTGGACCCTCTTGTTTCGTTGCGCAAGTGCGGTGCGGAATGAGCCATACGCCACTTTTGTACCATGGGCACCAGCACCTAATCAGGACACCCCTGTGAAGAGCATCATTGTTCCGGTTCTTCCGTAGAGTTCGGGCAAGTGTCGCATTTCACACACGCACAGTCACGGGTTCGAACCCGGATAAATATCCGCCTAGGCCAACCAAGCCTTCCATCCCTACGAGGTAGGTTAATTGGTACCAGACCTGTCTGCGAGGATAAAAGTACTGACTTGCACATCGGCTGGCCACCCAAGTCATTGTACATGCCACATACGAATCAAAACACCACTACGATTCTGAACGGAAGTCGATTTCGTGGACGCATCCCTCTAGCGGGAATGATTAATGCCCCAACACTTTATTCTTTAACCTTTTATTAAGGTCTGCGCCACGCACCTGACCTTCACTTCAGTCGCTAGGATATATCCAGCTGCTGTGAATTACTAGATCACATAATCATAGCTTTCCCACTTCCTGACAGAGAAACATGCCTACTTTTAGGAATGTATGACATACCGCTCTGAATATAGGCACCACCTGTAGCCGATTGGCCTACAAAATGAAAATTTCGGGCGTCACCTGGTGAAAAGTGCCTAGAGAAGCTCAAGCATAGAGCCAACTATCATTATAATTATATTTACCTCACTTATTCCACTATAAAGCTCAGCCAGTGCTTAATTCTGAGAAGTGCACGGGATATGCAGTATTTTTTTTTCTGACCTCTTACTGTTCGCTGGAAGGATTGTACTTTTACTTGGACGTTAATCCGTTCTCAAAAAACTTTCGATTCATAGCAGAATCCCTCTGCAGCTACGTTTTCTACACTACATGATATTGACATACGCTCACAACCAGACTAGTTCAGTATACTTCGCTATTCGCGAGTTTCCGTTGAGCTCCCATTTAAGGTCTAAAGGCACAGTTTACGATAACTCTGTGGTATCTACTTTAAGTGCATGGGGATGATGGTGCAGAGAACATAGTGCAAAGGTGGGAGGATAGCGTGGGCATCGGCGGACATTGCGATGTGTATGTACGCCTTTTCAAAAATTAGAGGCGTCTCAAAGTCTCATGATTAGAGGCGTCTCAAAGTCCCAGGAACGTGTGATACAGTAACCCCTAATCCACGACCCACCCTCGTGGCTTCGTCCGGGGTACCTTTCTGTTACTTCGTATATGTTACGAGGAGTTGAAGGTGCTTGCGTGTGTGTTCTGGTTATTGTGTAACACATTCAATTTCGTCTTGTTTTCAAAAGTACTGAGAACAAGGCGTTGTACGAGATGATGGAAGGGGCAAGCAGTATTTGGCCGAGACGTCCGTTGGGTGCAATTGCACAAAACGATGGTTACAGTATACAAAAAATGCCTTTTGTTGTCGTCACAGGTCGCAACTTTTAGACATTCTCACCATAAGTTCAGCGGCTTTCATGTGTATATTCCTATTAATTCTACTCTATTTTATTATGTTTATTTCATTCTGTTCTGTTGTCCTTGTTATTTTTGTTATGCACGTATTATTGTTTTCTCTGATCAGCTGTCTGGATTTTCAACATATCTGCTCCATTGTGAATGGTACAGCCTCCTCAAATTCGTCGAAACACGGCCACTTCGGATGTGTACGTGGCAAAGCAGGTTTTGGAGCCTCTGTTATGCCCTATTTGCACATTTTTCCTACCCGACAAGGTCCTTTGTGCTGACCTTGGGGACCTCAGGTGTTTTCTGAGAAGAACCTCAGGAACGATCTTTATCGTGAACGTTCCGCTCCTGAGCACTCTGTAGTAACCTTGGAGTAGCTGGAACAATATGTTGGAGTGTCTGGTGCGTCGCGAGTTGCACATGCATGAGTGGGTCGGTCTTCTGTCGGCACTGTGAGTATAGACGCTACTCGGCCTTCATTCCAAAACCTTTTCCAAGTTAAATGGATGAGGACGTGATTGAAAATGTCTGGTTTTAGCAAAATGGGGTGACTGCGCATAGCACTAAAACGTCGATGAACTTTCACAAAGGGCATCTCCAATGACCGCTCACTCTGACCTTTGCCATCAACCGACTTGTCTTTGCTGAGTTTTAAATGGTAGGGTGAAGGGAAAGGCTGTGAGAAAAACATTTCAACTCTATGTAGGAGCTCCATGGGTCTAGTAGCCTTGGAGGCTGAGACCGAAATATTTCCAATCGAATGAACCAAAAAACACTCTGAATGCATGTCATACACATGAGACATTCCATATGTGAAATTGGTAATGTTCCTCTCCAGAAGAGTGACTCAACTAGCCTAACGGATCACGGGCCCCAATCGAAATCGAAAGCTTCGCAACCCTGAAAGGAATTTGATTGTCAGGCTAGTGTGGAGCTCTTTACGGAATATCTCTCCAACTGATCGCTGGCGATTTTTGGGAGGCGTCTGTGCCCTGCAACTCCTAGAGTCTTCAATAATCCGTCTTGGAAATTCTGCTGTGTCTTCAGCAGTATTTCTGGAACAGCTGTAAAAGGCTATAATCCTGGGCCCCTGTCTCGCATCCACCAGTTCCACATCATAAGCTTTTTAGAGTTCATGATGTTAATGCCCTTGTGGTTTGCAAGTGAAACTTAGGTGGAACTATAATACCTATCAATTTCGATGGGCTGACTTTTAGTTGAGGTCAGGAACTGCGCACCATTCAACAAGCTTCTAATCCCATTCAGCAAGTTCGAAGACTTGCTCGAAACTCATCAAAGAATCTCCATCAAGTTGAAAAGGCACCTACTAGGGTTTCAACCCTGTCATCCACGACGACCAGTATGATTTCCAGTGTCTACGATTGATAGTGATTATAAAGGATAAACGATAGTCTCTGAAGTTAATCAATCCTGTTTTGGGATGCGCTCCCGCATTCGACTTCAAAATCAAAATCGTAGGCCGTATTGAATGTGTATGTGGCCTATACATTGGCTTGCAGAGGCCAGCCGATGTACAAGTCAGTGCTTTTACACTCCCAGGCGAGTCCGGTACCAGTCAACGATCCCGGAGGGATAGATGACTTGGTTGACCTACCTGGACGAGTATGTCAGCGCCCACAGCAAAAACTGCGTGTTCAAATCCAGCACAAATCGTTATTTGTCAACATTCATTGATGGGATCTACATTTTCAAAGTTTACACCAATGTTATGATTTGTGCTTTGTGCCTTGTGCTTTGTTCACTATTGTTAGTATAACAGCAGCCCATCTTTTGGACCTCCTTTTGACGGTTGCTGCCCAGTTTGCATTGAAATTCCCACCATATCACTCCCATTATCATAATATACATAGAACAAGCAGACATGCAGACAAACACACAAACAAACACTTGTGCCTCATATAAACCAAGGGTTAGTATATCTGTTTGTCGAATGATTCACAGAACACTTAGGTACGAAAAAACAGCCATTTTAAAATTGATTATATTCGATAGCATGGTATAGGCCCAGCACTTCTGCAACAGTCGGTCTATGTATGCGCGTCAAGCGATTCATCTACCAGTCATTACCCACTGTAGCTTTTCTCCTTCCACACCTACCTTCTTCAGACAATCTGCTAAGCTTATTATGGTTTGATCGTATGTAGATTCGTAGTTTGATTCTTCCATTCTGGGGTCGTAGATCGTTGTGATTGATAGGCTCTATTATTAAAATCTGTTTTTAATCCGCCTCTAAAAGAAGGAGCATCCTTCCAATGTCGAACATACTTTGTCCAACGACTTCATTCCTCCATTCTGAGGTCGTGGAGCCTTGTGAAGGAGAAAGTAGAAGGAGTCGAGCCCTGGTAGAAGAAAATTCGGAATAATGTAGATTACTGTTGTTTTTATTTATCTCGGAATCTTGCTTCGGCAGAAATATGCGTGGAATTTCTGCTATGGCCTTGCTATCTTCGATCTAGGCGGCGTCAGGCGCGGTTTATCTCCCTGTCTGCCTTTGTTCTGTTCCATTTGCGCATCTTTGTAAATCCTCTTCGATCATTTCCTATGTTGTAGGTTTGAGTGAAAGAGCAGTAATTTCATTTCTCCCTAGACGTATTTTTGATGGCATACCCCCGTTCAGAAATGTGTGATTGTGCGACAACATCTTGCGCGATTTTTCATGATCTGTCCACTTCTCACGAACTTGAAAGTAATTGTATGAAAAACGCAGATCATCACACTATCTACTGGATACTACTTATGGGCTTGGATGTGACCGTATTCTGCATGAGGATGGTACACCAAAAGCCGAAACAGCTGGCACTATGAATCGTTTGACCTCTCAACTTGAGATGTGCCTAGCTTTTGTTATTTTTTTTTCGGGATTCATGTTTTCACTCGACGTCATTGACATGCCAGTCGTCTAAATGGTTCACTATGTTCATTTTTCGTTCTCTGCAATGAACATATCTATGGAGTATTCAATATTTCGTATCCGTCGAAGTATAAGTAATATGGCTGCGTGAATGCGTACATTCAAGGCTACGTTCTTCCACTTGCTGTCGTTATTTTTTTGTGTTGTCGTGCTGTTACATTCGTTGACTTCAAAACGAATACACACATTAGCACCTGCATTTATTTTCAAGTGGAAATAGAAATCGTAGACGACACAGCCATATTTACTTCGTTTCGTGCTGGCTACCATCTAGATTACCTCAAAGAGGCTTGCACTTCCTGAATCAGAGGGTAGGGGTTACAAATGCTTCTTTCAAGTATTGCCCTTAAACCCAGAAACCCAAACCGCTCCTGGGAAGCAAATAATATTAGAAATATTATTAAAATGGAGATCGAACGGTAGGTGAGCAGATCAGAATAAAGCAGTAGAAAGGAAATGAATGATAGTGGTCTTCAGAGGCATATTGCACCCTCGGCTCTTCACAAGCTTCACTGTTGATTCCGGCTCCTGGCGCAATTTGTGAAAGCTTGGATCAGAACGCAATTACAGAAGAATTGCCATCATTGCTTCCGTAATTATCAGAATAAAGAAAAGATGGTCAGCTTTCGAGAAAGAAATGGCTTGTAGTATTGCCTTTTTCAACGAGAATAGTTGAAATTGCCTTTGAGGGCGCATCAAGAAGTAGAAATGGTCAGAGTCAGAAATGTTCTATTTCTTATTTGTTTCAAAATTTTATTCCGAGCAGTCAATCAAGCAAGACTGTCTGAGCGGTAAGCTGGATCGTCATTATCTAGTACGAATGGGAGTAGTATGTTTGGGACTGTCATTGCAAGCGTTAGTATGCGTGATTAGACTTTTCTACACAAAAGCTTTAAATTCTTAAAGTTCGCGAAAAATGGATTCGGGTTTTTTCTTGGATAGTCTTCAAGGATAACCTAATGGACGCTGTCATGTCGAAAAACGGTCTTAATATTATGGATCGTACTCAGGGTCCCGGCTGAGTCGACGTGCACACCCAAAGGCGGACGAGTTCTCATGGTGTTGTAACGAGAGGTAGAGGTGCATCGTTTCCACCACGGCTCACAAATTTGGACAACTCGTCCAAATACCCCGTTCACCCTGTCCATGCAACTGTTGTCGTCACATTCTCATCCAACCCACTTATATTCCACTGCAGACGCTGATTTTCACATCTTCTTCCACTTTTGCACTATTTTAGACTGTCATATAGATAAACCGTCTGAAACTTGGTAAACTAAAGTTGTCGCGAGCTATATCTTCAACTACTAGTAAAATAACTTCATTCCTGGAGACCTATTCTCTCCAAATGCGTTGTTCTCCACACTTTTTTTTCACATTTTTCACTCAATATAGTGGTATATTATGGCGAATGACTTCTCGCTTCATCATGGTCTTTCGCCCATAGACCATAGGCAAAGTAGCCAGGGCGCCACTCAGCCTTCAGTCAATACTGGAAGGCTGCTTATTCGGACCTCTGTGTCCAGACCGCCGCAGATACTGCTCTCACATCTTCAGATGGACTGTTTGTTTGTTGTTGTTTGTTTGTTTGGCTAGCGGTTTGTATGTTTGTACGAAAATTTCGATTTCTGACCTGATCCATCCGAGTCCATTCGCAGCCCCATCACAACATCATCATCTCTCCAAAGCTAAGTAGCCGATCATCACTCAATCCATTCATTTTGTATGACTACCGTCCACTGTAGTGGGGAGTATCGCAAGCCTCGCCACTGTCAGGTATACATGCCTTTCCCTCGAGTGTCAAGAGCAATGTCTAACCCAGCGGAACCAAGAAAAACCCTCCAATCCATTTATGCCACTGTCGCGGTTCATGCTATCATCAAAGACTAGGTAGATATCAGAAGTCTTTTAGCCTCCCTTTGATCACCTCAAGGTAGTCTACGATTGGTTCTGCACTTTACTAAAGTCAAACTAATATTCTTCACACTCAGCCGTGACACATCCTCTGCCAGCACCTTCCTTCATTTGCATTTGCCCTGGAGTTCTTCTCTACCGTTCACCAGCAGAGCGATTCCCTCAGGGTTCAGGACCGCTTTCGCCTATTTACGAAATCCAGTTGGCACTTTACTATAAAAAGAGGAATGTGCTAGCGATTTCTGGTGTACTCCAACCGTGATTTCTTTTCTACTTGTGAGCAATGCGAAGAATGCATAGCTGCCCCAGACCTATCGTAAATGTCCTAATCAGAAAATTGGTTTTTTAGTTGCGTTATGTACTCCGAGCGCCTTCCACTGTTCTAGTCGCTGTAATCAGTCGGAAACCTTTTTAATATATAGGAAAACTAAGTAGCAGGGTCTGAGCTACTCTCTATCTGTTTCTTCTGCCCACTCATAAAGGTAACAACACCTTTTTATACTTCTTACTTCTTAGGGGGGGGGGGGGGAAGGGGGGAGGAGGTGGTGGGGAAGGAGACGAGTCCTTACAGTCTCTGTGAGGCATGTAGGGAGTAATTCTCTCAGTTTTAAGACCCATAGCCACTTTCCATTCAACAGCATGTTGACATCCAATCCCACAGCTGAAGCATTCCATTGTGAACCCTTTTTGTTTGAGAATGAGAGCGTTAGAACCACTTCTTCAAGCATATCGTAATGCAGTTAGTATTTTTAATAATAATGGGGTGAGCAACCTGACCCCTTGGTTCCCCGAATGCCTTCCCTTGTTTGATCGGAACTCCATTCGGGTCAATTGCTGACCCCAAACCCTTCTAAACCCTCGTTCCACCTCAAACGTGGTCACTGAATCGTGGTGAATTTCGAGTTAGCGTGTTGAGAATTCGTTTAGAGCTCATCTTTTCCTCATAGGACAGCAGGCTTAGAACAGGTATACTGTAGTGAGCCCTTCTTTCATGTCTATCCCTATAGCCATTTTTCTATTACCGATTTTTTTTTGGCAACCACAGGTACTCGAGGAAATCCGGCACTCCCACCGCTGCTTCATAGCATGGCGTATCTTCTCCGCTGTAGAAGAACCCGTCATCCGTTTCATCTGGTTTTCGGCTTTTCTTCAGTGCACATCCTGATGACACAACAATAACTTCTCGAGACTTGCCGATCAGAATTTCACCTTTATACGCCTATTTCTTCAGCCGTCACTATAGGCTTGCTCAGCGATAACAGCGCCGCTTTGCAATTTTCATCAGTTCAGGATCAGTCATATTGGTATTGAGTAATCGAGTAACACTGTAAAAGCTAGCTTCGTATAAGAGTCACTTGGAAATTCTTCAACACACCTCTCTTTTCCCAACGTTGGCGAGTGGTGCCCTACCCAAAGCTTCCGTCTCTTACGGGACTCGAACCCGTACATGTGCTACTCGGGCGCCGTGCTCTATCTCCTACACTACCGAGACCCCACTTGTCCGCCAATATCAGCCTTGAACCATTAAGCTGTAAGCTTTACATGATACAACTTGTTTTGACTTGATGTTTGTTAACTGCTTTTTTTGCCGCAGTACGCGATGCGAAAGTCTGACAATGTTGGCGATCTGTGGACAAAACTTCAGTCTCGGATGAGACTCGAACCCGTGCTTTCACTTTCCGGGAGCCGTGCTCTATCTCCTACACTACCGAGATCTCACTTGCGGCTGCCTCCTTAATGGCTTATATGCGTAGCTTACCAGCACTCACACGTTCAACGTGTTGAGCCGGTCGGCCAATATCAGCACTGAACCGTCAAGCTGTAAGCTTTACATGATAAAACATGTTTCCACTTGATGTTATTGTTAGCTGCTGTTATATCGCCCCAATACGCGATCCGATGCGAAACATTAAGTAAAAACACAGCATGAGCATTGTCCTCAGCTTTCTGATACGTCGAGTCAATTCTCTGTTTGACTAGGTGAAAGAAAGCGATCTTCGCTTCTAACTACAGTTTGTGTGAATCTGGATGAGTCTGGGTGTTGTTGAATCACTTTTAAATCCTTGTTTTTTGTTCGTAACAGGTTGTTAAATTTTTCACGAATTCGAGAGTCACTGAAGCAAAATCCATTATAATCGGGCTGTGCAGAAAGTATCGGCCGAAACTTTTGCAATAGTCCAGATTCCTCAAATGATTTTCTGGTTTCTCCGTAAGAACACTACCCACGCGTATACGTCTGGTAGCTCCCCTTTCTTGTTCCATTAGCCATATAATGTTCGAAGTGTCTACCCATATTCAGTATGAACTTCTTTACGAGGCCATTACTTGGGGTCATTCCTTGCCAGCGAATACTCGTGATTCCGACCTTCTCCCATCGTATGATAAGAATTTTTGTAAGAAGCGTTTTTCATCTATCAGCACGTAGAGCTCATAAGTAGAACTTCGTCTGATTCAGGCATATACCAGCACACCTTAGACCTCAGCCACATCTAGTAATTTTTCTTGTATACAGGCTTCTGCAATCCACTTATGCATTCAAGTAACAACAAACCCCCATTTGGAGGATTCCCGTCCACCGCGAGGGGTTCGCTTTGTCTCATTTGTTGATTCGGCCCTCACCTTTGCATTTTTCTACGTTTAGGTTGTTTTGAATAGTATTAGGTTGATGCACAATTATTGCAGATTTTTCCGCGGCTCTTTTTCTTTTGAAAGAATTTGGCTTTCGAGTTCGGGTTTCTCCTAGATATGATCTGCTTGAATTCCTCTATAAGAATATACTCGAAAAACCACCCGTATATTCGCGAAATTGGGCTTTACTACTTCGAGAAAGATTGGAAGGTGACGCACTCATTCCGCGATCTCAGTAACTTTTCAGCGATCGTTCATTAGTGATCTAGTGAAAGTACACATGATGTCCTGATGGTCAAACACGTTCAAATACGGTCAAACATTTTGATATTTTCCATTTCCCTGCATTTTACCTGCCTCTATATATCAGGTTGATGAATAATTATTTTTCCAGCAAATTTTACTTAAAAAAAATTGCAGTAATACTAAGCAAAGACATATTTAAATAATTACTCCGGAACTTATTTACCATCTACGTCAAGCACTGCTTTCCATTGATCAGTTAGTCGGATCCCAAAAACGAAGAAGTTTTGATCCTTACGGGCGATCCACGCTTTGACATCGGCCATCAAGTCATCCAAATCGACGTAACTTCTATTCTCTAGCCATTTTTTTCGATGAACGGTTGACGAGATAATCCATAAAAGTTTCTGCTGGTGAATATGGCAGATTTAGGGGCAGATCCCATTCCTTGGTTGGTTCTGGCTCATCGTTCGATCGCCGAAAAGTTACTGAGACCGCGGAATGACTGCGCCACCTTCCAATCCTTCTCGAAGTAGTTAAGCCTAATTTCGCGAACATGCGGATGGACTGATGAGTATATTCTTATAGAGAAAATCAAGTAGATCATTTCTAGAAAAAACTCGAACTCAATAGTCAAACACTTTCGGGAGAAAAAAACCCGCGAAAAAATCCGCAATAATTATGCATCAACCTAATAATTAGGAACACCGCAAGTTTTTGCCACCCGTTCTGGTATATATTCCACCCTGGGCCTCAGATATCTCAGCTTGATCCAACAATGGCTTGTGCTCTTCTTATATTATATTTCTTCGGGTTACGCTCGATTTCGTGACAAACAGACAGACAGACAGACAGACAGACAGACAGACAGACAAACAGGCAGACAAATAGAACAGGCAGACAGACAGACAGACAGACAGACAGACAGACAGACAGACAGACAGACAGACAGACAGACAGACAGACAGACAGACAGACAGACAGACAGACAGACAGACAGACAGACAGACAGACAGACAGACAGACAGACAGACAGACAGACAGACAGACAGACAGACAGACAGACAGACAGACAGACAGACAGACAGACAGACAGACAGACAGACAGACAGACAGACAGACAGACAGACAGACAGACAGACAGACAGACAGACAGACAGACAGACAGACAGACAGACAGACAGACAGACAGACAGACAGACAGACAGACAGACAGACAGACAGACAGACAGACAGACAGACAGACAGACAGACAGACAGACAGACAGACAGACAGACAGACAGACAGACAGACAGACAGACAGACAGACAGACAGACAGACAGACAGACAGACAGACAGACAGACAGACAGACAGACAGACAGACAGACAGACAGACAGACAGACAGACAGACAGACAGACAGACAGACAGACAGACAGACAGACAGACAGACAGACAGACAGACAGACAGACAGACAGACAGACAGACAGACAGACAGACAGACAGACAGACAGACAGACAGACAGACAGACAGACAGACAGACAGACAGACAGACAGACAGACAGACAGACAGACAGACAGACAGACAGACAGACAGACAGACAGACAGACAGACAGACAGACAGACAGACAGACAGACAGACAGACAGACAGACAGACAGACAGACAGACAGACAGACAGACAGACAGACAGACAGACAGACAGACAGACAGACAGACAGACAGACAGACAGACAGACAGACAGACAGACAGACAGACAGACAGACAGACAGACAGACAGACAGACAGACAGACAGACAGACAGACAGACAGACAGACAGACAGACAGACAGACAGACAGACAGACAGACAGACAGACAGACAGACAGACAGACAGACAGACAGACAGACAGACAGACAGACAGACAGACAGACAGACAGACAGACAGACAGACAGACAGACAGACAGACAGACAGACAGACAGACAGACAGACAGACAGACAGACAGACAGACAGACAGACAGACAGACAGACAGACAGACAGACAGACAGACAGACAGACAGACAGACAGACAGACAGACAGACAGACAGACAGACAGACAGACAGACAGACAGACAGACAGACAGACAGACAGACAGACAGACAGACAGACAGACAGACAGACAGACAGACAGACAGACAGACAGACAGACAGACAGACAGACAGACAGACAGACAGACAGACAGACAGACAGACAGACAGACAGACAGACAGACAGACAGACAGACAGACAGACAGACAGACAGACAGACAGACAGACAGACAGACAGACAGACAGACAGACAGACAGACAGACAGACAGACAGACAGACAGACAGACAGACAGACAGACAGACAGACAGACAGACAGACAGACAGACAGACAGACAGACAGACAGACAGACAGACAGACAGACAGACAGACAGACAGACAGACAGACAGACAGACAGACAGACAGACAGACAGACAGACAGACAGACAGACAGACAGACAGACAGACAGACAGACAGACAGACAGACAGACAGACAGACAGACAGACAGACAGACAGACAGACAGACAGACAGACAGACAGACAGACAGACAGACAGACAGACAGACAGACAGACAGACAGACAGACAGACAGACAGACAGACAGACAGACAGACAGACAGACAGACAGACAGACAGACAGACAGACAGACAGACAGACAGACAGACAGACAGACAGACAGACAGACAGACAGACAGACAGACAGACAGACAGACAGACAGACAGACAGACAGACAGACAGACAGACAGACAGACAGACAGACAGACAGACAGACAGACAGACAGACAGACAGACAGACAGACAGACAGACAGACAGACAGACAGACAGACAGACAGACAGACAGACAGACAGACAGACAGACAGACAGACAGACAGACAGACAGACAGACAGACAGACAGACAGACAGACAGACAGACAGACAGACAGACAGACAGACAGACAGACAGACAGACAGACAGACAGACAGACAGACAGACAGACAGACAGACAGACAGACAGACAGACAGACAGACAGACAGACAGACAGACAGACAGAC
>LS997566.1:18565544-18888044 GCA_000469685.2 Haemonchus contortus
TATGATGAACTCTTCAGTGCATCCATTATCTATCAAAACCTAGTTAGATAATTAATATTAAAAAATACGTTGTAATATTAGTGCAAGTATGGGCGATGCTGAGACATTCTGTATAGATAGCTGAAGCATTTCTACTTCTTGAGAAGTAAGAATTTTTATGTGGAAATCTGTAAACCTTGAAACTGAAATCACCCGTTTTATTATATAACTGTGTAATAATAATATCATATTCGATTGGTAAGGACAAAACCAAATAATTACCATATCTATTAGTGATGTGAGTTTATTTTAAGAATCAAAGTACCTTTGTACACCTTTTTTAGTTTATTTTACCCTTTACCTCCTTGTTGATTGTGTATTATTATCAAATCATCCATATACCTAAATGGAATAAACAAAGTACTTTTATATTTTTATTACTTTGAGCATACTTGAATTCCATATTAGACAAGGTAGGATCTGCTAATAATGGACTAAAATTACTTCCTTGCGGAACCCCAATCTTTCACTTCTAAATTTTCTTACTATCAATACAGTGGCTATTGTTTAATATATATCCTATAAAATTAAAAAGGTGTTCCATCCGATGATGCCTGCTTTTAAATATCTTCTTCTATTAATATCTTCTATATTATCTACTTAAAAGGTGCTTTTAAATATCTTCTGCTATTAATATCTCTATTATCTGCTTAAAAGGTGTAATAACTATTCGTAGCAGTGTTCGTCTACTAATATTTTTGAAGCATATATTTGATAGATCTTCAATATTTTTGATTATTTCTGTACGTTTTAAACTTGTTAACATATTGGTGAAATCAGCCGTTTATATTTCAATATTCCTTCTTGTTATGCTGCAAAGGTCCTATGCTACATTAATATTGTCGATTGCCCAATATGCTTTGATCGTACCACTTCTTTCTTCGAAATCTCAACATAATCATTATAATGTATAATATAATGTGTTTCTATACATGTGAAAATTATATGTAACGCTTTAGCTAGGGGGCTCATGCTACTTCTTTTAGTTCCTGTAATGGAATTTTAACGAAATGTAATGTAATGTAGTTCCTGAACTAGACTGATAAGGTCACTGTGTAGTTTTTGTAAAACATATACAGTGGCGATTTCCATTCTTTCTTCTATTTTGGAATTATTATTGTCACAAAAATGTTTATGTTTGTGTTTCCTGTCTTGTCAGCTGATTTTTGCCTTGCCGTTGAATCAACGTCTTCGAAACCCTGGTGTCTTCATTTTAAAGCATAACCAATGAATTCGTCTCGGTCATGCCATAAGCAGGTCCTCCCCGTCATCCAAATCAAGTGGAATTGCCATTTGGAGCTGCTCAACACTGCAACATGGGCCTTGAACCTCCCATTATACCTTGTCCTTGAAGGTGATTAAGCATTGCCAATCAAAGACAGCTTCTCTTCACATCATCCACGACGCATCGCCTCGAGCCTTTACTGCCTGGCTGCCACCGGAGGTACTAGCAACCGTAGCTTTCTCTACACTTCCGGTCTATTACCGCAGGTAACGAAACTTTTACCCGAATTTCCATGGCCTGCGGCAGTCGTTCCGCGGCGACTCTCCGTATCCTTACATTGGGTGGGTCTCTAACTAATGGACCACTAGTTCAATATGATAGGCTACTTCAGAAGCAACTTATCTTCATGGACCTAAGCCGCACTATTCACTTTATCATGTCAGACAACCCAGCCATACCTAAGTTTCATCAGGGAAATCAGAATTGTGCAAAATTGTGGAAAACATTTTGAGAGTGCCATCAGAGTATAAATCCACTGCTCTGCATTTTCTTCAGATTAAGAAGCAGCAGTAGCAAGGTCAGCAAATTTGTCAGTCAACATTACCTGTCTTCCATATAAGATCTTCCGAGCATGAGATAGAAGGATCCGTCAGGGATAGGTACTAGTCTTTTAGACTCAGCATGAAAAACATTCACACGCCTCCTTTGAGTAATCCTGCTTCTCTGTTGAAATCTTTGCGGCTTTGTTCATTCTCGCTGAGAAAGAAGCTATTCATCAATCGACCTGTCATGTTGGGCGTGACGTGAGTCATACCGCCGTTCCTGTAACTCTCGTAAAGAAGGATTTGTTTGCAAATTGCCTAATTGTGAGAGCAGTTGACATTCTGTCACCCTTCATGCCAGCTAGCACATTATTCGGTCATGCTACATCGATCGAAGAGCAATAGAGAAAGCAGCACCGAGTGAAGTAGAGAGTCTAGTAACCGAGGGCAAAGTTCATTTTCAGGAAACAAAATGGACCGCGACCCCCGCTACAAAGGTACAAAAGCTGCGATACCGACAACCCACCTGCATCTCCCACCACAATCAATCCTTCCATAACCAATCATGGTTCGGCAAGACGGTAAGTTGGGAATCAATTGATACATGGTAAGTTTTCTTATTGAGTAATGAGGTGCCATTCAAATTTGTGGAAATTCGTTCACGCTACCTGATCTTCATTTTGAGAGAGTAGGAATTCACGACCCGGTTCCACTAGTGTAATTGAAGCAGGCAAATGCAATCAAGAAATATGTTTTATCGGGGATTGCCATTCCTTCAAGTTTCCTAATTCGATATCCTCCACAGGTCTTAATTTTTCAGCACCTCCCTTGGAAACGATGATCGAGTAGCCCCCGCTACAAATCGACGAGGCAGTTCTGGTCAGGCTAATGAAAGTATGTTTACAATTAGACGGAGTTCTCCAACGAGATGATACAGCACACGACAAAACAATATTGATTCCTTATCTTTTCAGGACCATATTCCCACATTAAAAAAGTCTCAATAGCGGCAACACGTCTATGAGCAACAAGATGGGAGGGAAATTCATCAAGAGAAAAGGAGGCCGGAGTATTGGCGCTCTACATATGTGATAACGATGTCTGTCAGTTCTAGCTTGTGATCTCCGAAATCCAGTGTCTGATTTGTATCTTGCATTCATGTCATGGTTATAAATACTGGAACCGAAAAGAAATTTTCATTCAATAAAACTTTCGGTCAATCTTCCCTCGCACTTCTCTGTTTTGTGTTGCGACAACTGTCAGACGTAGAAAGACAAACATTGATTCGCAGAGATAAGACGGTGCCAAAGTTGAATGTGATTGGGCAACAATAAACTACTAGATTAGAGGGAGCTCAATTCCACTGCCTGCTTGGCCTTTGAGTGTGTCGAGCCGGGATTTCATCTCAGGACCATGCGATTGAGAGAAAAAAATTAGTTAGCGGGAAGAATGTATGACAAGATTCTCTATTAACCACATATTTTTTCATGACTTAAGAAACCACTTCTTATCGCATGTTTGCATGTTTTCACTTCAAAAACCGTGCTTAGTGACGCTGGTCTATGCGGGGGGCGCGCGATTCACGCGCCAATATAATGAGGTCATCGCGCACGCAGCACCGTTTCAGAACCTTCCTGTTGAGATGGACCAAATAAATTTGCAGTAGTTCACGGCTTCACCATGAATAGAGCAAATCTCTTCACTATGGCAAAAAAAGCCCCTTCGAGACTGAGAATTCACCTCATAGGTCAACAATTTACTAGTCAAACGTTCAAAATAACAATAACTTTAATTATTTCGATCCTAGTAAACGCAATCCATCTGTAAACGTGCATAGTTGGTCATTTCTTTACTTGTTCTACTTATAAAATCTTATAACTTCCGTTATGATGGTAAGAATGATGTTTTAGTGTGTTTTGTCCGATGACCTCATTATATCGGCGCGTGAATCGCACCACACCCGGTCTATGCTGTTGTGAGGTTTTGCTGCTGTCAAGGATAATCTAATGTATTGCGGGGAACACGTGATTTGTAGACTATTTCTGACTTCCTGATTACATTATATATGAAGTCTTTTTGATTGAAATACTGTAATCCCAAGAGCAGAACTACACCAATTACTGCAAAGTTACCAGGGTTCAAGACCCTACATAAGCTTTAAGCTGCTAAATTCTTCATTGACGAAAATGTTTAGAGAGTGTCTGTTTAGTGTACAATCCTACTATATATAATTCGCTACGCGTGTCTATTAGTTTGTCTATGTATGCATATAAGCACATATGTCTGTGTCGATGTGAGTTCGTCCGGAAAATCATACCTTCTGTGCATGTAGACCTAGAGCGTTCAACTTTGGGAGGAGTACAGGCGGCAGGATGGAAATATTCGTGCGTCCGTGACAGATGGCAGGATAGAGGATCCGTTCACACGGCCGTAGAAGGCAAGAGCTGCGGAATCCATTACTTCCTCAATGTTTTCGGTGGAACCTCAGCACTTCAGTAGTTGATAGTGATTAAGAAGGGGCCGTAGATGTTCAACGATAGGGGTTGATAACAACTTCTAGGAACTAATAACAAGCAATAAATGGTGAGACATTTAATCTATAACGCGTCTCATATGTTTCATATTATTATAAAAGTGGAGGCATGAAGCTTTGATAGATGGTGTGGAATGTGAAGGGACTGAAGGTATCAGTAACAACAAGCGATAAGGGCTGACAAAAGAGCCGTGGAAGGCTGTAACTACTAGATTTCTCTTCGTGATAACAGCGAAACATTGGCATGCTAATGGTTGATGTAGGATGCAATAAGGTCGCCGTAAACCGCCTTATAGGAATTACTTTAACTTTGGAGCTTTCTGCACTTCTTGATATCAAGGTTGCATGCCCTCCGAACTGGAGCTTTTTCATCGGCATAAACACAGCTGTCTTATGATTTGATCATCACTTCTAACAATAAGAATGATACCAATATCGCATATCTTCGGTAGTACATTAACAGCTGACACTCGGAAAGATATATTTTAGCATCAAAAGATGTCACATGTTCCTGTTTCCGTTCCATGTAACAGTGGATAACAAGCAATGCTCCCTCATGAAACATTATCATACCCTCCGGTATAGCCAGTAATGCAGGGCAACAGCGAAGTGTGGAACACCCAGTAGAGAGTGTCAGGGTATCGAAAACTCGTGATTTACACCAAAAATGCCGATTTTGGTTTGGAAGAAAGAAAATGGTGACAAGAAAATTCGTGAAGGCCTAAACCATGAATCACCTCAATGTCTTTTGTTCGAAAAACGGTCTGGGGGAAAGTTCTCGATATATTTTATATGACGAGAAGAGGAGGATGTATTTAGCAGCTAATCGCAAGCGAAGAGCGCAATAAAAGATCCACACTGCGTCTACTATTGATACAGCCGCCCATGAATTTCACCGGAGCTCACGTTCCAGAACACTTCATGAAAAGGCTCAGTGTCGAAATAGTCCCCTTTGTGGACCGTTACTTGCAGACCAGTGTCGAAATAGTCCCCTTTGTAGACCGTTACTTGCAGACCAACAATTAGTTCACCTTAATAGCAGAGACAATTTTCCTTTTTTTAGAGAACATTACTGCGCCTATGTTGTCAAATAATGCAGCCATCTCATATTTTCCAGTCGTTTTCCGTTTTCACCACTCACAGTTGCTTGATTTGTGTCAAATTTTCCAATTTCAGGTGATGGGTGAAGTAAATTTGCTATTCAATCTTGATAAAAGTGACGAATTCCTGCAAAAGAGGAACAGGGACTGTCAAATCGGAAAATTGTTCGAGGCCGATGCCACTCATTTGTCAAGTATTTCGTCATTTCAATATGGGACTAAAAGAAGTACGGGACATTTATGGTTACTTCTAGAAGGATATAAGCGAAGGTTTTTAAAAAACGCGACAGATACGACGAATTCATGTACGAAAATCGAGTCCTTTCCAAAGCTCAGTGTCCCAAGGATTACTGTTTGGAATAATATAGAAAAAGTCTAAGTTTATCGCTGACGAAAAATAAGGGAGGCATTCTTCATGACTGAAAAGCGTCGCGATAACCGGGTCGCTTTTGCTAGGTTTGCATCCAAACCAACAGGAATGTCTTTTCATGGCTTGCCGTTTACTTGCTTTTACTACTTGCTTTTTTCCCTTGCTGTTTCGTCCTTCAGGCTGTTTTTTTTTCGATGAAAAAAGTTTAACTGTGATCCCCCAGATGGAAGTCGATTCTACAGGCACGATCTGGGAAAGGATAAGCGTTGGTTTTCCAGAGTCATGGTATGGGTGGCAACTTCTTCATTTTTTGTTGTTTCGAAGAGCTCAACTGTTCCGGGTCGTGTTGCGCCGTGCTTTTCTTCTTTTTTTGGTGTCAGAATCGGCAGCAGAACCTCGTATTTATGCAGGACAATCCAACAGCTCTGACTTGAGCTCGACAGAAAACGTATGGAGATTCATGATAAGAGACATCTATGAAGAAAACAAGCAGTTGGATTCATCAGTGAGGTGGAGAAAGCAATCGTCAACGGCTGGGGGTCCATGCTGACCAGGAACTCACTGATAGCCTTTACTTTAATTCAGACAATCGTATTTTCGAGGTATTTCGAAATTAGGAAATGGAGGCTTGAGTAATTACTAATCACGCAATGCCCTCTGTTTGTTGTTGTTTAGCTGCTGTATAAGTTGATTTGACCAGTAGCTGTATCATTTGGCAACATAGGCGAAGTGACGCTTTCTGACAAAAATATTGGTTAAAAGTCCACGTATTTGAGACGAGACTTGCTGTTGGTCTCTAGAACTTACGGTGGGATCAAGGCACGATTTCCGTACGAAGGCTCTCCCTAAAGTGCCCTCAAACATGAATTATGGTGAAATTTATGGGTTGCTGCATCTTTAGTGGACGCGGTGTATAATCGCAATAAGAGAGTATCGAAATCGTGAGGATATGAAAAGCGATACAGTGATCGCAGTAACCAAATCAATGTTTCTTGACGAGGGCGACTCGAAACATTCCGTAAAATAGATGATATTTTTATGGGGATTGATTCTGGTCCCCTATGTAGGTCGTATTTACAAAAAGTGTGAACAAATTTCGGGAGAGTATGAGAAATAAGTAGAACTTGGATAGATGACTTTGAAAAATCTTTTTTCAGACAAAAAATTGACTTGAAGGTTCGCTTTTTCCCTATTGATTTCAAAATTAGGCTCTCCCCTGCTTCGGCTCTTGCATTCTAACGCCAGCCTTCAGTTTTCATCACTTGTATCAGTTCCAGCCACCAACCATCAGAGACCCCGTCACGAACACGTCGGACTTTGGAATGTCAAGCTCCCGCTGCTAACATGAAGATTGTAATAAATTCATATCATTTATTTCCCGCAACCAGCCATCTACGGTACTGCCGCAACCTACACCAGATATAAAATTGCCAAAACTCCTCTGGTATATAATAGAAAAAAAGCAATGATTCAGTGTCTTTTGCCTTCTAGAGCTCCAAAGCAGTTCACCATCAGTTTAGTTTTTGTCATTCTTGTCACCACCCGTCAGTGTTCACTCAGTGCTGCTTGAAACGCAATTGGTTGTGTATGCATTAGGTTGGAAGGAAAGTCTTGCAACAAAAAATTCGAAGCGTCGGCAATTTGTATCAACAGTGTGAACACGGTAGTAAGAGTGATAAACTTGTAGGGCATTCCGCAGGTAATCAACATATGAGTGAATAAGGGCACGCGTGTGGGCTTTCGCAGCATTGCGATCAATGAATGGACTACACCGGATTCGTACCATCAACTTCTACCAAGCACGCTTAGGGAAAACGCGGATGTAGCGGCTCAAATTATCAGCAACCTATTCAATGCTGGCACTGCTCACCGATCAACGGTCAACAATCGACCACGAACGACTTTCAATGAATTTTGGCATCGCTTGAGTTTCGGTATGAAGGTGTGTGGTATAGCCTTAGCCAAGATGGTCCAGCTCTTTATTCATTCAACGTTTCGGCGTTATCGCCTTCGTCGGGACCTGGAAGCCGAAAAGAATTTAGGATTCATCCAATTCATGCACCATTTCAGACTTCAGTTAGCTTAATTATAACCTACAGATATTTGAATAGGTCTCGTTAACCACAACAAGGGATCTACCTTAAAAGTATAGAAGACGACATTTGGACCACCTTTCAAACTGCCTATTTGAACATTTTCGCAGTGGGTGGGCCCCGGGTGACCTGACCCCCGACTTGAAGCCGGTGGCAATTGTAGCCCACACAGGTCGATGAACGGGGCGAGTTCACTTGTTATGGCCAGGCATTCGTCTTTCCGGTTAATTTTGGGGTCTTTTGCGCGGATCCAAAACGCTTCCAAAGTTTTGCGCGCGGAGGTCGTGGGCTCCCGCATCAAAATCCTGACTGAGTCTTCAAACTCTACCCCTCCGTGGCGATTCCTACGATGGTCTCCGAGGGGGGTTTCAGGCCTTGAATTCTTCAGACCAGCTAGGTGTTCCTTGATCCTACATACCAAAGGTCGCCCGGTCTCACCTATGTATTCGTCCCCGCAGGCCTCACAAGTGATCAGATAGATCACCCCTGAAGCCATGCAGTCCCCCACTCGCCCGTTGGGACAGATGACACAGTGGGGGTTATGCAGAAACGGTCATACAAACGATTTTGGACCATTTTTTTTCCTGAGATTGGTAGGATCAACTTCGACCAACCACACCATGTCATCAAGGCCACACTTGCGCAGACCCTTTCTCACGTCAGAACTGACGGAGTCTGATATGAAGGGAAGGCGAAAGGTCACCTTCTCCGAACTTTCGTCAGTATGTTCGTGTGGGGGGGGGGGGGGGAGGACGCGAAGGCAGTGCTCCTTCAAGGGATACCCATTAGTGATGGCCACCTCTAGAGCGAGCTCAACCGATTCTGCCACCTCGCGATCACCTGATGAATCATTTCCGCTGTCCTAAACATGTTACGTGTGAAGGCCTGCTTGGTTTTGAGAGGATGCGCCAACCTAAAGTGGACCAGGATATTCTTGCTGGTGGGTTTCCTATACCTTTTGGTCCTAAGAAACCCTCGCTCAAGCTGAACCTGCATGTCGAGGAAAGGCAGCCATGTGTCTTTGGGCTTTTCCCGTGTGAGTCTGATATTTTCAGCTCGGGTGTTCACCAGCTCGAAACCCAGTCGCCTTCATAACGGCAATAGAGCACAGGTCGGCGTTCGAAAACGGGCCTTTCTATTTTTTTACATGTAGACAATGGCTAGCAGCGGTGCCAGCCGCTGGCCCATCCCCTGACTTGGCTGAAGTACTGGCGGACCCACCGGAATATAGAGCAGTTAAGGCATTCCTTGACCAGTTATAACGTGGGAGACAGAGAGGCCATACATATTTATCGAACCCGCATGTTCATTGAAGAGCTCGTGGGTGGCTTGCATTGCTTCCCCGTTCGACACGTTTGTGTAGAGAGAGGTCACATCAAATGATTCCATGACGTGTTTTCTCCTGAAGCGAGTCTCCCGCAGTTGGTCGAGGAACCTGCTGGTGTTACTGAGGTGGGCAGGGATAAATGTTAATAATTGCGTCAACCCAGTGTGCTTATGCTCGAAGCCATCTGGCGCGTCTTCAGGTTGTGGATTGAGGAAAGGCCGTCCACCGTGGCGGTTAGCTGCGAATATATTGAATAAGCAGTCGCGAACAATCGAGCGAACAAAGCAGCTATAGGACAAGAGGGCTGCCAACCCGAATGTACTGCTGCAACAGAAAACCCGCAAAAACTTTGAGAATAGTATGATATGGACCCGAGATGAGCGTGCGAGGATGCCCCGACTCTGCACAACAAGCCCACACCTCGGCGTAAGGCGGGGGCGGAATAAGGACCACGGACGCATCAGAATACACATCGCTTCCCACAACGTCAGGACATTATCGACGGACTCTCTCCTAGACATATACCTGCAACAGATGGAGAAGATCAAAGCCGACATCGTCGGTGTTTGCGAAACTAGGAGAGCACGAGCAGTCTCAGCGAAGTGGTTGAGCGGTGAAGAAATTCTGCTAGGAGAAGGAGCTGATAATGTGTCCAGAACAGGTGGAGTCGGTTTTATCGTGAAAGCGAAGATGGCCCCGTATGTTATTTCTTGCGATATTCAGTCCCCACGAGTTGCGATTCTCAAGACCAAGTTGCAAAAGCTGGGGGGATCGAACGCTCAAAATCGTGGAGGTATATGCGCCCACTGCATCAGCAGAGGACGATGAACTTGAGCGTTTCTACGAGGAATTAGAGAGGGCTTTGAAGGTCAAATCGACGTACACTATTGTTCAAGGCGATTTTAACGCCGTAGTCGGCTCCCGATTGGACGGTATGGAACACCTTCTAGGAAGGTACGGCGTAGGAGTAAGAAACGAAAGAGGAAGCCGTCTAATCGAGTTTGCAGAACAACACAAGTTCTCGATAATGAACACCTTCTTCGAGAAAAAAAGCCAAGCGTCTTTGGACTTGGAGGAGCCCGGACACGAAAACTTTAAGACAGATTGATTATGTGCTTACCGATACACCGAGATTGTTCGCCGACGTCTCCGTTATTGGGGAAAGTGTGATTGCGACCGGCTCGGATCACCGACTTCTGCGCTCGGTGATCCTCTGCGATGTCAGAAAAGAAAATCGAGTTCTACATTCGCAAAAAACACTCATACGACGTACTTTCAATGCCGACATGTACGCAGCGATGATTGCGTGGTCAGACCTACAGGTGAATTCTGGTAATAGCATCGATGCTGACTACGAAGATCTAGTGGAGAAAATAACGGGGGCCGTAAAGGCATCGAGCACAGCAACGGAACCAGCAAGGCGACGGCGTATAACTCCAGAAACGGTGCAAATGATGAAGAAGAGAGCGCGCATGAAAGCCGAAGGACGAGTGCAAACTGCGGATTACAGGGAACTCTGCGAAGCGATAAGGAAAAAGATAAAATGCGACTATGAAGGCTACAGACAAAAGAAACTCCGCGAAGCAGCTGAAAGAAGGGTTAGTCTGAAAGCCGTAGAAAGGGATATTTGCCTTAGGCACCACATTCCATCTGCTCTCAAGGACAATACAGGCCTCAGGACAACCAACCGCCTCCGGATGAATGAAATATGTACTAAGTTTTTCAACGACTTGTACTACTCAAAGGCGGTCGTCGCAAGAGCCGTTCAAAACACTGCAGAAGAACCGATCCTAGATGTCATGTGGGAAAAAGTGGAGCATGCAGTAAAACAGATTAAGGCGGGAAAAAGCCCGGGTTGCGACAACATACGTCCCGAACACCTGAAAACAGGTGGATTGCCTCTCTTTAAACGCTGGCCCAGCGCTTTAGCAGATACTGCAGTGAGAAGAGGATTCCGGCGGCATGGAAGAAATCACGGACGATACTGCTAATGAAAAAAGGCGATCCCGAGAGTTTGGACAATTACAGACCCATCACATTGCTGTCCCAAGTCTATAAGGCCTTTACCAGAATAATTCTGAATCGCATAGTTAGAGACCTGGACATGGCCATGAGCCGAGAGCAAGCGGGATTTCGAAGTGGGTACTCCACACTTGACCATCTTCACGTCGTACGTCAGCTTACCGAAAAAATTTGGAGAGTATCGGATTCCCTTATGCATCGCGTTCGTCGACTACAGGAAAGCATTCGACTCTGTCGAAACAAACGCGATTCTAAATGCGATGAGTAGATACGGTGTCAATTCGTGCTATGTCGACCTTCTCGAAGAGCTGAACAAAGGATGTACCACTGAAATCAAGCTGTTCAACGATCCATGTCAAATAAAAATATGCAAGGGTGTTCGACAAGGCGACACGATTTCTCCGAAATTGTTTGCATTAACTTTGGAAGCCCTGTTCAATGATCTTGACTGGACCGGGGGTATAGAGATCGACGGAGAAAACCTAAACTATCTGCTCTTTGCGGACGACTGCGTCATTTTTGCATATGATGCATTAGAGCTCCAGGCGAAACCTGTGCAAATACAGATGAAATCGAGTGGAATCGGACTTGAAATGAACTTGTTCAAAACGAAGTGGATGCACAACCAATTCAGTCCTTCAGCAACAGTCAAAATAAATGGCGAAACCATCGAAGAAGTAAAAAGCTTTAAGTATCTCGAACACCAGCTCAGTTTCACAGAAGGCAGCAGCGGAGAATACAGCAGGCGCAGGAAGGCAGCTTGGTCTAGCTTCAACAAAATTTCAACGCTACTACTAGACGAAGACCTCCCAATGAAACTGAAAGCGCTCTGTTCCACTCGACTGTGATACCCGCGGTTTTGTATGGCGCAGAATGCTGGTCGTCTACGAAGGCAGACGAAGAGAAATTTGCTGTAATGCAAAGATCTATGGAACGCAGAATTTGCAAGGTGTCACTTCGTGAACATATCACAAACACAGAGTTACGAAGACGAAGTGGCCTTGTTGATGTTGTCCAGGAAATGTATAAGCGTAAACGAGAATGGGCCGGTCATGTGGCACGATTGAAAGACAACCGATGG
The DNA here is from genome assembly GCA_000469685.2 of Haemonchus contortus. NCBI lineage: Eukaryota > Metazoa > Nematoda > Chromadorea > Rhabditida > Trichostrongylidae > Haemonchus > Haemonchus contortus. Next base: position 18,577,877 of record LS997566.1, read on the forward strand.
ACCTTCCGGCTGACGAATTGGGTCCCATTGGACCACAAGCAAGCGCCGGGAAGGCCTAAATTGAGATGGGCCGATCCTATGGTGAATATGCTCGGCCAACAATGGAAACGACGTGCGCAGGACCGGAACGGATGGCTCAAAGTCGACTTGCGTGAATGGAGAAGTTCGCGAGGAGAAGTCGGATACAGGTGATAGAGGTGAATTGCGTCAACACGAGGTTCAGCAGCCATGATATGCGATCGGTAGGGCCTCCCACGTTGCTTATGATGGGGCGAATTTTGAAGTCCGAGGGATAGAGGGACGACAGGGTGTTTAGAGGAAGTTTATGCATTTTTATAAGGACATAGAGAACTGGGCACACATAGAGGTCACACTTTAAACGTATGATCAGTGATTTAGATAAGTCTGCTCTATGTGCTATGTCCAACCAAACCCTGTTCAAACGGCGGTACTGCCTTTTGTACTCTCCCTCTGATGATTGCTTGTAGAGGGTCCCATTCCCCAGCTGGGCCTGTGTGATCGCAGCGTCCAGACTTCGCGGCATAACCACGAATTCGCCCCCTTATCACTTACCAAATCTTGATGCTTTGGTGTTGGTCAACAATCGGTTGGGTCGTTTCACTGGAGGAGATACTAGCCTTCTATCGTCCCTCAAAGGCACCGTTCACGATAATTTTGGGTAATCCAGATTATGATGGAAAATGGAAGACAAGATCGAAACTAGTGCGACTGAGGTGAAGAAACTGCGGGCATCGGTGTTCCCAAAGTGAAAAAAGGCTTCGAAAAAACATTAAAAAGGGGGCTAGACGAGAATGAAACCAGAAAAATGAAGAGTGGGTTGTCCGGACGAGCTAAACAGTGTGTTTCACTGCACGCGTGTGGGTCCTAGTGCGAATAACAGACAATGGCAAGAGAAAATTCATTCTCTTATAAGCATAAATAAACAAACAGAACCCTAGTACAGCAAAAGCAGCTCACCTTTTAGCCTCTAGGAGTAGGAAATTGAATAAGGGATCGCGGGAGCAAAAAGAAAAACAGAGGAAAAAGATTGGGAGATAAACGTCGGCTCATCATTCGGCGATTAGCTGATTAAGCGTGGGTCCTAGAACGAATATTAGCAATCTGTATTGTCTCGACACTCGTCTAACGTGACACCGATCGAGAGGCGGGAAAGCGGACTACGGCAACACCGGGGCTGCCACTATGTTCTGAACGTCGAGATTGGGGGAGTGAGAGGGTCCCTTCTACAACCCATGGCGGCCGCTGAGTATTAATAAGGTAAGAACTCAATAACTTTTTTATCGTGAACGGTGCCTTTAATTCAATGGAAGTTGAAGAGATACATCCACTATGAGTTGCTGAACGCAGACTACATGGGCACAGCTATCGGTTACCCCTATAAACTCTGAAATTTGGCCAACGGGTTTAAAGAAGGACGATCAAAATCGTAAGTCCGGTCCCTGAAGAGGGACAGCACACGTAGAAATTTCGCTTTAAACACGCGTCAAAACTTCTACGATTCCAATTGGTTCCAGGTTGTTCATCACCCGTACTCCCTAAGTGTTGCTCCTTTCACCTACCATGCGCTACGCCTTTTTGAGCATACCGTTGTGGAAAAAAACCATAACACAATGTGATTTGAAAACGGCATTCAGTTACTTCTTTGAGTCACAGCTTCCTCACTCCTGGATAAAAGGCATCAGTGATTTACTCAGAGGATAATAGAAAGTTGCTGACCTCCCTGGTAAATATATTTCCGAAAGTTAATTGGCCTGGAAAATTTCAGAAATGATTTGAAAAAGACATTCATTTGTTACAGGACTTTCCTTCCAACCTAATATGTTCTAGGAATAGGGGAAAAGAAGTTGAATTCCCAGATCGACAATGGAAATGCCGTTGAGAATAGCTATGTAATTTCAGTTAGGTTCAACTGATCGAGACAAAGCCTGAACTCACACCAGAGCTACTGAAATAGATTAACCACTCGAAATTTCTAGGTTAAAGTGATTTGAATTTGTCAAAACTCATCTAGGGTACTTGTAGAGCACCCTGTATGCATATCCCATTTCGACCCTTTTGATGGATATGCAAGCCAAAAGGGTATCAGAAGTAATCTGCCTCCTTTAACAAAGCATATTGCTGGTATGCATGACTCTTCACTTTTTTGGAATTGATTCGGTGCGGATGCTGCTTGTTTGGTATTCTTGGCCGTCAGTCACCCAACAGATGTCTGATGGATTGATTAGAATTCCAATTTCAACCTGCAGAAAATAGTGAATGGTTTCAGCGAAAGTCTGAATTTACCCACGAGCAAAAAAGTCCTTTTACTCGCAGGAATATTCTGATATAGTTCATCTCATTTTAAGATTCATTGATTTCCAGTAAGTTGGAACTTACCTTCATGCACGTCTCGTTCCCGCTGGCTTCTGAGATATTATTTTAATCGTTTTTAAGTATTATAGATAAGTCATCGTGAGCCTGGGAAACATGCCCTTTGAAAAAGTGTAATTTCCTTTTCACTAATTCTAATTTAGTTCTACTCCATCTTTCTTGTTTCAGACCCTTCTGCGGTTGAGACTTCCCTGCGCCCATTACGTTACCTGTGTATTCAGAGGTAGGTTTCATCATCCTCAAAGTTACCTAGAACAGCATTCATCAGCCATTAAACAATTTCATGCCTCGCGCACTTTTCGAGAAGTTTCACTTTGATGAATAATCCGTATATGATAGCAGACGTGGGTGCTTTTTGATAGTTTCTGCTGGGGGTTTGCCATTACATAGCTGCTGATTACATAAGTTTCTGAAGGTGAACTTACTTCTAAGGGTGTTAGAAATAGTGGATTCATTGAAAATTGCTCGAACACGGACCTGTCTGTACTTTCCGAGCATCGTGTTCTTTACCTCTTAGGCTAGATAGACTTGAATCTATCCGACTATAGCGTTTAGCCCACAACTCGCCGTGCTTGTGGACCTGGTCTGACAGTATTCTTGTTCCACGGCTATCCTTTGATCTGACCAGGCCTTGGTCTCGAATCTGTAGCACTGACTTCTTAAGTACTGATCTGTGAAAGACCCTTGTTCAAGGCAATTTTCCAGCAGACCATTTCCAAAGGTTCCTAGTTCAAAATTGGAACTGTGTCTAGGTTCCTTATTCAAGGTCAGCGCTTCGTGTTTGCTTAACCTTAATTAGTTACATATTCTACCACTTCACGTATATCCTTTTTCCGCAATTTCTTTGGAAACTTCGTTGGATAAGAGAAGACTGAATTTTTCGTTTTTGTACGGTCTACTTATGCGTTCCGACTGTCCAACACTATTTTTTTCTGAAAGAACAATGTCCACGTTTTTTTGATTCTAAAATCGCTGCCATTTTTCTCTCAGGTCCCTTTTACTCGGCTATATCACTTTTGCAGCTTACTCTGCAATGGTCCTAAGGCCATATAACACGGTAGAGCGGACAGTCTTCTTATAGCTATGACTTACCTTCTCCTACGTTTCGTCCTTATTTATTTGTCCCCCCCCCCCTTTACTGTAGTTGTAACCACCCCTCCTGTATTATTCATTACGCTTGTATCTATTACTGTTTCAAGTTCTTCCAATAAGCACAATTAAATTGGAACGTCATCATCTTGAAACTTCCACCCTCCCTCTCATTTCGGATGTCTCCTGACCCATGAAATGCTTTTTTCCATCGTGCTCATCGAACGTGAATTTAAACTCTGATTCTTGCCCAATCGATGTAGAGTTTATGGAGTTCGTAAGGAACCACCTATGTTGCGCTCCAATTAAAATCTTTATCGAAAATATATCGATCAGGTGACCGGAAGCTTTACATCGTAAGCGTTAGTAATGTCTCAGTGTCTCATGTAAGTTTCCTGGAAGCCCCTCCTCAGTATAGCATGTGCATACGGCAATCTCTACAACGCATGACACACTTTTTCTCCTCATCTGGACTTCCCTTCCAAATGGTGCCGAGCACTTTACCCAATCGAGATGACTATTCCAGAATGTTCAAACCTCATTCATACTTCCAGTTGTGCGCCACTCGATTACCGTGTTTCTGTCGTAGATACCCTAACTTTGGAAGGTTTGTTTGACTGTATCTGTCACACAAATTCCTATCCCTCACCTTCAGAAATTGTCGCGTTCGCCGACCTCAACACCACTGGTTAGTATGGATCCACTCCACCGTTTTTTTGAAACTGTGCGTACTTGGCTACCCTATTGCGGTAACCGACACTATTTACTCAGGAAGCTTTGCAGTACTATGCCATGAACTGGTGGTTTCATTTTTTCATATGCTACGAGATATTTTGGAGCCTATTTTGTAGAGGCCTTTACTCGATGAGGGTCGAAAGCTTGAAGAAGCTCGTCCAAGAAAATCTTCTTGCTTCTTTAGTGCTTCAATCGTATTCTATGGTTTAATCTGCCCGTCTTTCCACGTAATTATTTTTCAAGAATACATGCTCGCCAAAACAAACTCGATTCTGTGACCAGACCTGATCCTCTGGTTTTGAGGCTCATCGAGGGCTGTCTGATTCTGTTGTCGATGGAATTGCATACAAACAACCAAGTTGCTTCCCACTTTGCGTCTAATGAGCCTATTTTTTACGCAAATCTAGTATATTTGTGACTCGTTCGGATGAACGATCACTAGCCAATACTCAGAACGGTGCCTCTTATCCGAAAGCCAGTGTTTTGAGCCCTTGCAGAGATTTGTTGAGAAAATTCCCAAGTTCTACTCACCGTTGTGTTCTCCCAGTACTCCCAGTCAGTTCTTCTCATTATTTCACTCTTGATCTGACAGTTGACTAGACCGTTATAAGGCTCTCGCAAGCTGGAATCGGATCCGCCATTTGTCTTGTCAACTGCGCAGAAAATTTGGAATAATTCTGCAGATTCCCAGCCAGCTAGCTTACCTTTTTTTGTACTGTCCAACAGTGTTCTACAAGCCACAGCCCTCATCTCTCCACAACTACTCATATAAGCTTCAGAAACGTCCATGTTTAGCATTTCGATTCTTTGCGATTCTTTTCTACCATTTTCATGCACTACTGGCAGTTTCGCCTTCAATGAACAGTGGATTTACATGAGACGAATCTATAATTCTCGAAATGCTATAACGTTTTAGATAAACCGAAATCGTTGTGCAATAAACTTCTTATAATCCTGAGACCACCATGCTACCAATTTCATACCATGAATAATGAATACACTGTTCTGACGAAGTTTGTTGAGAGTGGAAAAACGAACAAAGAATTGAAGACGTATTACAATGGCAGGAAAAACAAGAGGCGCTTTGGGAGAGAATTAATGGGAGGACCACCGGAGGAAGTATCACTTGAAATTCTACATTCTCTCTCATTCTTCTTTTTCAAAGCACAAATGAAACTCTGGAGAAGGGGCACAGGGGAGCTAGGAATGCGGTTGTTTAGGCTCACAATCATGCGAAAAGGAGGTGTTGGGATGGAGTCTTCAAACATTCAAGGTGACTATTAGTGCGTGGGAAGCTGTTGGCAAAAACCAACATCTGGATAGCTGCTCTCTCTATCTGCATAGTATCGAAACTTCAAAAATACGACATATCACTGTCTGCCTTCGGATGACAACATTTCAAGAAACTTCTTGCAGTCTACTTACATGAGTAGTCGAAAACTTTATTGGTCACAAAAATGGTTCCCACTGAAGACGCGTGAACATCAAAATCGACAAGTAAAACAGCAGATCCGGCTGTACCAAGAACATTTCTCATGAAGAAAAGTGCTGTCTAGATTCTCAAGTATGAACGGCTATGAGCTTTAGTATGAACGGCTTGGTAACGGCACATGACCACATTACGCCACTACTGCTGCTTGGCCTGCCATACACTGTGAGATCAACAGATAGCAAAGAACGGATACAAATACAGAACTCTTGTATGGACAACTTTTACCATTTGAAAAGTAACAGGAAAAGTCTGCTGTTTGGTTTCTTGCCACAATAATAGACGCATTCGTTTTAGAGTCTCATGCGATCTTGGGTGAGCTACGAGAACCCGACTACTGAGGAAGTCCACGAGCGATTTGAGGGCTGAAAATATTTTTAACTGTTTACGTACTGCGTTCTCCCAAATGTTTTCACCATGCTTCCTTTTCGTGATGTTGAAATTGGCGTTTTGCCTTCTCTCAATTGTTTTCAGTATGCGACCTCTTCATACAGCGAAAATTGGCGCTTGGCATTTAAAACAGACACGTATGTATCTATTAATATTTATTATCCCGAGATGAGTCTGTCAGGCAGGAAATGAATAGAATTGATTCGCACAGCCAACATTTCGTGGTTGGCCATTCCAAATTACAGTATGTAGTGCCCTCCCATTGCCAATATGCTCATGGCAGTCCATCCTCATGCACCTACATGGGGAAACTCAAGCAAACTTTAATTATGAGGCGTATATTGCTGTTTTTACGAATCTTTCGTTTTTGCTCTTAATTACCCCACAGAATCCAATTGGATTTCTATCCACTTCCTAAGAAGTCTTTCCCGTTTGTGCTACGAGATTGAGCCTTAGCCTCTAGCGCACACTCTTGTCTGGCTCATGATGTTGAACTTCTTGGATCATTCACTCCGTTTTAGAAAAATATTTGAAGGCTACCATTCAAAACTTTCAAACAGACCATTTCGCCCATCTTCCCTACTTGTCTGTTTTGATACCTAATGGACTCGATTTTCGAACATTTTCACCTGATTCTGTGAAGCAGTAACCAGGTTGCCCTGGGCTAACACGAAGATTTTTTCTAGTATCAGCAATTATGAGCTTTCAGTGAATGAATGGCTCTCATTAACAGAAGCGTCTTGTATAAACTTAGTTGTTGATTCCTACGGTATGACATAGGCACTTCCTGAGTTAATGATGTTTTCCCGAACTGGGCTGTGTGCTGTACCTCTTCTCATCTCGACCACGGAAAAAGCCTATTCTTGAGCTCCCTTTCAGGTGAGACTAGTCCGAACCTGAAAGGTAGCTTTTAGTTCATTGTTTCCCGTTCTGATGCTGTTCACGGAGCATCATTTCAGCGGTCATAGAAACTTTAGCTGCACTGTAAGGAATTAAGACATCCATGGATAGATATATCTCAGGCGTTCCAACCACTTTATCAGCTATGTGGCTTACATATGGTAGCTCGTCTAGACCCCAGCTTATTTCCAGAAGCTTAGTCCCGTTGTTCGATTGGTCTAAACGTTCGATGGATATGCACCAAAGGTAAAGTGAGATGACGTTGTTTGAGTGGATTTTCTTATAGATATGCCAGCGATATTGTAATTTTGACTTTGGTACTCTGGGATCCGCCGACAATCACATAGCGTTCAAATGGACTGCCGCAGTTCAGCGAAATACATCACTGCCTTACCCCCAAAATTGTGATTGAGACTCTTGTGAAAAGGAAAACATTCTTACCTTATATACTCCTCAGGCCGGATGTTTTGGTTGTATCTGTAAAATAAATTATTCTTTTACAGGTTTTATGTAAGGGGATGGAAGTTTGAAGGATAAAGGAGAGAGTTTTGGCAAGATAAGTTAGTTCAGAAACGCTTGACCTGCATACAAAATCGTTGTGGCCTTTATCGGGATTGACACAAGCCAACCGATATCCCGGAGGGTGGAATTCACAATTACCCGTGGAAGAAATCGGTCCGGAAAATGATCTCCAGGCACACGTGTGAGCTCATCAGTTGACACCAACTCACAATGCAAAACGCTAGCAAGAGAAAGAGAAAAAGGGAATCTCAAAGGGGTTCAATAAACAGGTGCGTAAAGAATATTAAGGTCGTTGTTTCGCACACCACTGGGGAAGTTGTGTCGACGGCATTCATAACAGCCGTTATTCCTGGGCCCAAAAAGTTTTTACACAGATTTCTAATCTTGTAGTAGTCTGATGAATATGACCACTCTCTCTTTCCTTATGAGGATCACTCTCTCGAGTGGTATCTTGAGAGTAGGGAGGGAGTTACCTTTGAATGACACTACATTTGGTTGAGGAAAATCATTTTCAAAATTGACGCTAAGAAAATGGACTTACTTGTCTGCTAGAGCATATGCTTTCTTTCTCTGTTCTGGGGGCCATCTTTGTGGATTGTAAATCATTTCAGACTCCGCTACGAAACCCTAAAGCCAAGCGTTCAGCTGCAGCCAACATTATTAATTCAAGTGTCAATTTACTTCACTAGTATCTTGAGTAAAATTTTAGGAACATCCTAAACAGTAGCGATACCAATAGAGAGTCTACTGCTGAGGTTGCCTGGTGCCCTAAAGAACCATTAGGTATGGAAATGAATGGTGACAGTGATAATCATGGGCTACTTAGCGTGGGAATGTTGTGTTGATGCCCGTCGAAAGCTGGCACGTAGCCAAAGCATTCACAATTAGTTGAAATGATTCCCTAAGCCTCACATCTAGAAATGTGGTTACGGAATGCATCAACCGGTTTAGCTATACAACCAAGTAGCGGAACTTTTCACATTCATAAAAACATTTAATTTGATAGCGGTTTAGTAGTCGGAGAGCTCACCCTGTACTCTGCCTTCGGACTTCTCGATACAGCAATAAGGAAATATATAAAAGCTGGAGCGAAAATGCAAATGGAGACACATAACTTCGTGGAAGGCTCCATGGCGGATAAGATTGAGTATTCAACTACGGACATAGGCTAACATATCAATTTCCACGTTCAGCTGTCACTTGCAGAATCGGCTGCATTCACTCAGATGAATATAGTCGATTCGTTGGGATCTATCTTCAGTAAAACAGAAATAAGTTTTTGTCAAGTACTCCAAGCTTTGTTTTCTAGCTCTTACATAAGTGATTGACTCATTGAGCATATCCGGACAGTATTCTTCCAAAACCCTAACCAAGAGTCCGGATTCTGACCAGATTCACATTTGTGAGAGGCGTCGGGTCCACTTCCGCACAACATATATGGGACGAGTTGCTTTCGAGTTTCTCAGCTCTTGGATGCCAGTCAGAAAACAAGCTTGCAGTGGGACTCGTGATCGTAGTGACGATGAGTAAAGAAGTTCACAGCAGGATGAGAGTTCATAATCGACTAACTATAGGTAGGGAGCCGCAAGCTGAAGGCTCAGAACTTTATCAGTTATCAAGACAGGGTCTTCAATCGCCGGTGAAAGCGCGGTGAATGTTTATTTGTTTATAAGTAGACTGTGCCGTGATAGGATGACAGAGTTAGCATATGTGCAGATTAAAAGAGGTCTTTGCTATGGATGAAACATTTAGACACAGTCCTTTCAACGAATTCGAACGGAGCATCATGAAACAGGCATGGGGCCCCTAGACGCGCATCACGGTAGCGAATCCGGGCCAAGTCTTACAGGAGTTCTGTAATAGTACTGCATCTTTTGTATGGTTCAAGCTCAATCTATTGTACGTACAAGCAAGCCCCCGTCTACAAAGCGTGTATGACGTCCCTAGGGGCTGTTATTTTTACTTCCCTTGCACAACTCCACCAGACTAAATCTGTTCGAAAAATTTTTGACGAGTTCGCTAAATTTCTACTCCAGGTTGTTAATAGCATTTAGGGGCTATTATTTTAACAGATCAGGCTTCCTCAATGACACGAAATGTGGAGAAAGAGTGTAGCAAATTGTAGCAATAAGTAATTTGTCCATTTACCCAGCCCTCCCAAAACAAATAAAGTGAAAGTGAGGAAGCTCCCATTGTGTATGTTCCATTGTTTGCCTTTCCAGAAAGGAGGACAAGCGCTTCGTGCTAAAAGGCTCACTCTTCGGCAATCCTTCTTATCATAATGGTGACGATTTTCACGCAAAAAGTACCAAATTAGATATTTAATTTCGTGTACCTGCAGAAGGATTAAATCACGTCACAAACTAAGGGCAGTGCACTCTCTCCTCGCCCACTTGGAACCCGCTGATCCAAGGAGACTTTCCTCTCAGTAATTAAGCAGCGATAGTAGAGGTGGTGTAGCAATAGAGGTGGTGTAGTGGCAAGTGGCGCACTATAATACACGCACGGTCAGGGGTTCGAATCCGGATCGATGCCCGCCTAGGCCAACCAAGCTTTCCTCCGGGGTCGGTGAGTTGGTACCAGACTCGTCTGGAAGGTTAAAAGGTCCGCTGGCCACCGCAAGTCATTGTATAGGCCACATACGCACTCATTACGCCACAACGATTCTGAATGGAAGTCGAGTGCGGGGGCGCATCCCTCAGACGGGATTGACTAATGCCGAAAACTTTATCTTTATCCTTATCCGCAGCCTTTCCACGCATAGATGTGCGATGAGCTGAGAGCCTGTTTTGGCCTCATTTCAGCATTGTACACTTGGAATTTCCTCCTGCTATTTGGTGGAGAGGCTCAAGGGTTCTAAAGGGTTATTAGCTTACAATGCATTGGAGCAAAAAAAATCACAAAAAATATTGAGTGTCTATCCACTCTGCAGTATATCTTGTATATAGTGAACACTGAAAGAGACTCTTCTTCTGTATTTGCTCTGTTCATTGCTGAACCGGGAGGATGTGATTTAGTGGCAAGTGGTACGGTGTCACATAGGCATGGTTCTAGGATCGAACCTTAGATCGACTGATTTCATACAAGAGCCATGCTAACGATGTCTTCCGGTACCTGATTCTCCTAGGAAGTCAAAGAACGTTGGCTCCTACTCTAAATGGCCAGAGTAGCTATAGTGTAGGCCACATATGTATACATTCAGAGTCACCATTCGTATTTTGAATGGAAGTCGAATGGGGGGTGCGTCCCTGAAAAGGGTTGTACTCGAGAGAGTGACCTGATCGGTGGACCCCCAAAGGTCGACTATCCCAGAGGTTAGTTACCAACTTTCGACTTCCTAGTAGCCCACGCCCTTTGAACTTTCTCTGTAGATTGAAATAGTGCTTGATAGATTGAAATAGTGCTTAATGGTTTTTCAAATGTCTTTTGTCTTTCCAGGCTCCGAGGAAGGTGAAAGCACCGAAACGTCAGCCTAATAATGTTTTGTTAATATCTCGGTTCTACAGCTTGAAAATTTACTTCAAAACTCGAGAGAGTGTTTATCCTTCATCCCCCATTGATGAACTAGGCGCTGTTCGAGCTTCGATATCCCTTATCCCTGTCAAAGTCAAGAAACGACCATCTCAGGTAGGATAGGTAGCACAGCTCATTGTATCCCGATACCCCGTTCAATAGAAAGTCCCTTGCATTTACCAAGAGCTTTCCTATCCAACATGATTGTAAGAGTCATCAGTCACAGAGAGGTGTTGCCTTATTCTCGACTTGTTTTTTTAGTTTTCGCTTCCATTCAGCTAGGAGTAATTTGATTTCTGTTGAGCTTTGCATTTATTAATTACTCTAGTTGCTATTAACGAAAGGCTGAGGGAACGTCCTAGTTCCAATAAATTCAGCATCCCACTACATCTGCCTCTATTCTTTTCTGGATGAAAATTTCAATTTGATTCCAATTAATTTGTATTGAGGATTTTTCTTGAGCAACGAATGCAGCAATTGTTAGCTTCTCCCAATGGTGGTATTTCTCAAGTCAAGGAATGCTCATACGAGATCCCAACTTGGGTACACAGTGTTTTGGAATTTCTGCCCTAAGCATACTGGAGCGTTTCACTCTCAGAGGTGCAAGAAAAATTAGAAATGATTTCATTATCGCTTCGTTTAGTAATTCTGCTACCACTCCTCTCTTTGTTAACTTGATCTTAAGATTTCCACCTATGTCAACTTATAGTTTATGCTAGCGGACAATATTGTTGGCAGTAAAAAATTTCTTGATGATATGCAGCCCCAGAGAGGTACTGAAACAGAGATTAAACATCGCTATAATTCCTTGTAGATAAAAATGCTAACAGATCAGCTGTATTTTTTGCATTACGTCTTTTTTAGGTACGAGCTTACTCCTGACTGAGACATTTTGCTTAGACTTCAGAATCCAGCGCAGTGGTAACTGATCATTGCTGTTCAAGCTGTTAAGCCTTTCAGTAAGGCCGAATCTCTTCCGTAGGTGTCCATCACTGATTTCTCATTGCTCTCACATGCCCTTTTGTAAACTAAAACTACAGCTTTGATAGCGGTAAGTAACTGGATACGTCGACCGCTCCAGTTCCACCATTCAGGCCTGTTGAATATACAAAATGATTTGGGTGAAATGAATTGCGCGAAACTCTCACAAGGTCGGCGAGTTGTGGACAGAACTTCGGCAGTGATAGCACAAGTACGGGTTCGACTCCCGCACAGGTGCGGGACCCGTTCTTTCGCTATCCGGGCATTGTGCTCTATCCCTTACACGTCCGAGACCCCGCTTGCCCTCGCCTTCTCAATATCCTATATACCATAGCTTATCAGCTCTCACACGCACAAAGTGATGAGCTAGTCGGCCAATATCAGCACTGAGATGTCAAGCTTTAAAGTCACCTTTCACGATAAAAAAAGGTTTGCGAGTTCTTTGAGAGCCCAGACATCCCGCTCCTCGATCGATGTCACGTCAGATGAGTGTCGAGCCGATACAGATTGCAATATTCGTTCAAAGACCCACACACAGTCAGCTGACGAGGGATGAGGCGATGTTTTTCTCCCGTTCTTTCATTCTCTCTTATTCTATTTGCTTCTGCGGTCCTTACTTTGATTTTCTACCTCAAAAGTCTGAAATGTGGGCTACTTTAGCTGTCACTTGAGTTTTTTTGTTAGCTTATGCTTATGAGTGGATGGCTTTTTGCTTAAGGTAGTCAGTTATTCGCATCAGGACCCGCACGTTACGCAATGACACACATTGTAAAGCTCGTCCAGCCTACCTTTAAACGTTTTTTCGAAGCCTCTTTTCACTTTGGAAACACCAATTCACGCAGTTTTCAGTTTTCAATTCACTATTTTCCATCGTATCTTCCATATTTCGTCATAATCTGGATTACCCAGAATTGTCGTGAACTGTGTCTTTAGCTTCAATTGTTACACTTATTTTGACTTGGTGTTTTGTCAACTGCTGTTATATCGCCGTTATTTTGTCCATAACTCGCCAATCTTGTGATCCGCTTGCAAAGTTTTCTCTGATACATGTGAGGTCCCTCCTTAGGGACTTTGTTACTACACCGAATAGGAGTGGTTCCAGATACGACTGTCCGACGAAGCACGGTAGTTTACAAGTTTATTGTAGCAAGAACAGAATACGACCAATAAAAACAAGGAGCAGTTGAGAAGCAAAACATTTAACAAAAAGGTCCACCAGTAGGTCGAGCACATAGAGAACCGCGGGGGAACCCAGTCGTAAAAGAATTTGGCCACTTGGGCCTGACTACTTATCTCATAAACTGCTCAGGTTCGTCTCACCACCACTCACTAAGAGTGCTAGTATCGTAGGGGAATCCCTGGGCACTGAGTTTCCAAACTCTGTGGGGATAGGCGGGGAAGAATAACTGGAGACGACCTTTCCCTCTCGAGGGTTCCCTTTTATCATGTCACTACTGCGACTCCTTCCCGCATAATCATCAGATCACCTACATCACCTCGACCCCTCGGTGCATTGATCTTCAAGGGCATTTCTTATACGACGGGATCCCACCTTACAGTTCGCTCTGTCCCAAACTGACATTCGGAAATGACGGTGTGAAGATACCTTGAGTTTGCATTTGCCACTTCTGGGTATTATTTTTGAACAACAATTGCTCTGGCACTGACGCACATCGCCTTCCTGCTTGGCCCACGTCAACAATGCCATGTGAAGTCGTCAGCATACCTCTCAGGAACTTTCGTCCTTGATTTTTTTTACCTCTGACGTGAGCTGCGTCTATTCGTCCTTCGGAGACCTTTCCAGAAATTATTTTCGACGTGTCATTATTCTAGTGTCCAACATTTCCAGACTCCTTAAAAACCCTGGATTGGTTGTATCCATTCACTTCGGGGAGCGCTGCTCTCCGGGACTTGGTGAAGTACACTCTTAGTTCCTCACCTTCACACAGCACTTGCACTGGATAGCGCACAGCGCCTGTCCGCTACCATCACATTATTGACACATTCCTTTCCCTTTGGTGACCTGTCTCCTTTTCTGTTTCCTTTTATTGAGCTGTTGCCGATGATTATATTTGTACCTAGTCTACTCGAAGCATTCATTCCCACAATCACATCAGATTCTTTCTTTGGGCCAATATAAAATGCTACTTCTTGAACACACCCTTCCTCCAACTCGACCTGTGAGTAGACGGCTGCGAGAAAGTCCAACCTTCAGCCGACGCGTCAAAGACTGGTTCACGTTTTGCTTTAGATATCATTCTCAGCGAACCCTTACCCACACCTTTTTCCAGTGCTCTTGCCAGCAACTCTACTGGAACGATGCTTTTCATTGACCCTGTATCTACCAATAATTGGCAGTGCTCGCCGAACATCTTGAGAGGTACTGTCCATCGTTCTCCGATGAGATCGCTTTCTACTGGTTCCTTTCCGCTTATTGTCGTCCCCATGCATCTGGCTTCTTGATGATCGGCAATAGATTCCTCCCGCCACTTCTGGGCTCCACTTCCCCGGATTCAATCTGATTAACTTCTGCTACCTGGCTTGGGCATTCTCGTGCCGCCTACAAATTATACTTGAACCAAATGTAGCATTTTCTATTTTCCGTGAGCGGGTTGCCATAAGACTGCTGTTGCCCACGTCTCATATTCCACCTGCCCTAGGTGTCCCACGTACGCTTCCTTCATAACGGTCTTCCCTATCATAAAATCTTCCCTCCCTGCTGCAGTTATATTGCATGGCTCTGGTCCTCCACGCAGGCAAGGAGTTTTCCATTTGCTTCGCCGGGATCAGCTTAGACTGCTCTATACTGAGAGCAAGACTCGTAACTACCTCTTATGCTCTCAGGCTCCGCAGTGTGAAGAGCACCAACTGGCTCTGGAAATGGTCAGGCCAATTAATCAAATTATCCAGAAGGATTTGTGTCAGCTCTAAAGACCGTTCCTCCACTGTGCATTCAGTACTTGCCTGAATACTTAGCTCTTCCAACACTACGCAAAATTCGGCGACATCCTGATTAGGTCGCATTCTTAAATGTTTCATTCAGTCAAGGCTCCTAATCTGGATGCTGTTGAGTCACAAGCCAACACGTTGGCCATTTCTGTCGTTGCAGCGTCCAAACACTGTTCCTTTACTCTGGGTGGTAGCGGTAAGAAAATACATTCTTAGCTCGCCCTGCTAAGTGATCATCTGTTAGAATGTCAACTAACGGTGACTCACGCCCTGATACTTTGTCCTGAATTTTAGGCGCCGCCACTGCCTCCGTTCACCGCAAGTGTCGCTCTAGTCTAATAAAGGGACCCCCACAAAGACTTGTTGTTTCGCCTTGCATGGTCGTAACTCCTTTTGGTCTGTGTCTTGCTTCAAGAGATTTGTGACACAATCCGTGATCCCGAAGGTGTTCGAATTTAACATCTCACTTAGATGCGAGGCTATCTCTCCATCACGCTTCATTGTTGCCACATAGTCCTTCCAGTCTACCTCGCTTTCTATTCCTTTTTCCGCTAGAGTGCCAGTTATGGAAGTTGTCAATGCCTCCGAAGGCGATTTATTCTTACCATGGCCTCTGTATAACTTGCCCGCCCTCTTCGTCACCTCCTCTCCTTCTTTTCCTAGCCCCATCTCACAATCACATAGATTGCTTATCTCTTGGAGTAGGCAGTTACCGTTTCCTACTCGTTCTCGTTCTTTGGGCTTCTCTGCCGAAGCCTGGAAATGATTCTCGATGAGAATGCCTGGACACTCGCTACTAAATCTTACCAGATTCAGTGCACCGATTCGGCTCCCGTGTATAATATCCCTCCTTAAAGGCGTTGATTCTACATCGAATAGGGGTGGCTCCAGTTACAAATGTCTTGCGAAGCACAGTAATTTACAAGTTTATTGTAACAGTAAGAAAAAACACGATCAATAAAAACAAGGAACAGTTGAGAAGCAAAGCATCTGTCAAAAAGGTCCATCACTGAGTGGAACACAAGGAGAACCGCACCGAAACCCAGCGGTAAAAGAACTTGGCCAATTGGGCCTTCTTCAATACCCTGACTACTTTCACGAACTGCTGAGGTTCGTCTCACCAGCACTCACTAAGAGTGCTAGAATCGTCGGGGGATCCCTGGGCACGGAGTCCACAAACTCCGTGGGGATAGGCGGTTGGCGGCGGTAGAAGGATAACTGAAGACGACCTTTCCCTCTCGAGGGTTCCCTTTTATTATATTCACTACTGCAGCTCCTTCCCGCCTGGCACTACAGCTGCACCTACACTCATCTGATCACATCGCTTTTCCCCTTATTGCCTTCTATTTTAGAGCACCCGCGGGTCTTCGTTCACCCACGTGTTAGGTGGCAAGTAGAGGTTCAAATCATGTACCGAAAGTGACAGTACTTCCTAAGAGCGGGATGCGGACTCTTGGGATAGACATCAACTCAGCCAATATATCTTGTAATCGAACGACGGAAAAGTACTCGACAGGCGGTCTTGTGATCGATAAGCCCATGTTCATTTTAAGCCACCGGAGGCTACAACACAATTGGGCCTCAATCGCCCGAAGAAAGGACCCTTTTATGAAAATTGAGGGAGTCGAGAAGAAGCCAAAGAAGATCTGGCTCCGCTCTGGGCTCTGGGCTCTTTCGGAGACCTTTCCGATACCGCTGTCCTTCCTGCTTTGACGTATACCTCGGAAACTCGGACTCTATGGAAGCAGGATGGACACGATGTCAGCGTCATTCAATGCGTTTGGAAAGACGGATGATTGGAATTTCCCTATGCACGCAAGAGCAAAGGGAGTAATCGGAGTTACGAGCTTTGTCAACGAACGAAGATCAGGGATGCGATACCTAGCCGAGAAATCGTAGATCAGGTGCACCGGGCAAGTCATGCAATGAAGTGGTGACCGTCCGACCCTGGCGCTTACTAATAGAATCTTTCTCGTGACCAGTCGAACGAACACCGCAACAAATATATGTATGTTATTATATGTAGATGGGACAAGTGGTGATTCAGGTGATAAATGAGATCATCAAAGAACGCCCCCTAATACAACTCTGCTCACATACATTACAATTCCACGAACAATTTTTAGTGTGGTCTACTTCCATTTCTGCTATTTATAAAGAGTGTATAGAGGGTATTCTTCAGTTTTAGCCAAGGACGTATCTTTTTACAGAGTGTTTAATGCATCGTGGGTAGCTTGCAGGAGAAATCTGACCACCGCGCAAGAACTGATCGTTTTTAATTTGTTTGACTTTCCGTGTAATGGCTTGGCTGTAGTCCTTATGCGGAGGTGATATTGAAATAGCTTGGTGACATCTGACCCATCTCATCTACCTTCTGTCAACGTTTTAGACATGCTGCAATCTGTTTCACCTCAAATTTTGTGGCAATTTAATCAGAGACGGAAAATCATATAGCCAGATCTAGCGACATTTGGTGTTCTCGAGTTTAAAGACCTTTACTCTCTAAACTCTATCGGGTGGGGTCGTTCTACGCATTTATGCACAATAGGTGCTGTGAGGAATCTTGAAAAGAGTTACTGGTGATCATTGGTTCCGTTCATAGTGTCGAGCTTCTGCTTCACACAACTCCTAATCTGTCAGAATATCTTAGAAGGAAAACAAAGTTTGCATGGAGTTTCTTCTTTTTAAGGGCGAATACGCCGAACTAGCTCTTTTCAGACCAACATAGCACTGTGAATTCGGCAGTACTCAGTCGGAAGTTTCAATAATTTGCGCTGTCCCTCCGAGAACTCCGAGGACAAGTTACCAGAAATGAAGGCAGAGACAGAGAAAAGCAGAGAAGATGCACTCCTTTATATCAAATTATTATCAGCCGAGTAATTTGGAATAATTATAATAATTGCACCGAAAAAAAGTTGTTGCTAAACTCGGAACCCTTCTGGATCGCTTCCCAACTATAATACTCTCTTTGCAATGTCGTATTACAATTTCCCGAGAGCCAGAATTATCTGCTTTACAAAATCTGCGGAACCATCCTAACCGTGACCTGTTTTTCTAACCTTTGCACAAATTCTGTCCGCGATGCACTACAGCGGTATTTCCTGTTTTTCCTTTCAGATTTTACACTCTGACTCTTAAGGCATCCATGATGTCTTTCCTCCGATAATTCCTAGACCAGCTCATGGTTCCTATCGCTTGACATCTACACAGCCCTGTTCCTGTTCAATCGGAAGCGTTATTCATTGCCTCTTCTCTCTCCTAGTCCCTGATACATGTGCACAACCCATGATAATGAAATTTTGCATCTTTCTTCACTCAGAAGACCGCCAATGGTCGTGGCTTCCTGGGCTAAAATCATGAATCCCTTAATCTGTTTTCCAAATTCTAATTACATCCACCTCATCCTTTCCTTTATGATGGCTCCTAATATCCGCTCAAAAATCCTACACAGCTCTCGAGCGTCGTCGTGACGTCAAGATTACATCGAAGTTGTTAGGTGATATTTGAATGCTGCTGTATACGTTATTACCTCTACTAAACGAGCTCTTTTAATGTTTTGCCGTTAGACAACGTCAATTTCAAGAATGTGGATATACTTTCAACCGCTTGATTGGTTTACTTTCAGATCATGGCCAACGAAATCGTGGATACTGAAAATGCCACCCGCTACCTATTCCGTCCGATGCGTGCTCCGTTGAATCGCCACCTGGACGATCTTGTAGAGGAGGAGGTCCGCGCAGTTTCTAGTTCACACTACCTTCGAGAGTTCAAACGCACAGTCAGCAGTGCTGCACTTGTCCGACTGACGGAAGAGCCGATCCCGCCAACAACACGAAATTATGATTGCATTTCGATAAGTGGAGATTCTTCTGCGTGGTTCTTTCGTAATCCATGCTCTGACAAACGTTTATCGAAAAACAGCGTCCTGTCGGCGAACTCCTTCAATGCCAATATCCAATCCGAAAGGGACGAAGCAACAAGTGTTGGGTATGTCCGGCGTCCACGAACATCTCTACACACTAAGGCCATTGCTACGGAACGACCAAGACGTCGCACCTGTATGTGCGGAAACGTGGTGAGTTCATGAAAAACTCATTTAAGAGAACTGGATATCAATTTCACACTTGAATTTTTTTCGTTTTGGCTCTATTATCCATAATGATGCTTCTGAGATTTACCTAAGCCAAGCTTTGGCTCTATCGAGTAACCTAATGAAAAAAAAAACTTGGAGCGAGAGCACATGGAAGTCATTTGGGATGCTTTCATTCTTGTTGTTCAGCCGAATCTTCACCAAGTCTGAAAGAGCATAATGATAGAATAAACAATGTCCAACCTTTGCTCTTTTGTTGCCGATTTACTTGTGCTCCTTATTCCTTTCACGTATCTGCTCGTGGCTTATCAGCCATAAGTTTCTCTACTGGTTTTCAACCAGTCCCCAATACAGTAAATCGACTGCTCATGGTGAGTCCTCATCGAATATACTTGGGGTCATCAGTACTTTCAACAGCCAAGAGTCCATCGAAGGTGCACTTCACAGTTAGGGTTGACGCATTATTGCTCAGATGATTTCGAGAATGTTGCGTGAATCTCATGTTGCATTTAGCTCAGGCATGGGGAGGCTTACGGGCAGGTTCGCTTCTGTTGTAAGTTCTCAGAACTAAGATTTATTGTCTACATCGAAGCAGCATGCTAAAGGCACCGTTTGCGATAAAAATGGCTCCTGTAAAGTCTCCTCAGCATGAACCAGGGGCACTCCTTCTATGCAACTTTTTCGTTCAACCCCTTATTCTACCATAATACTCTTTTAAAGCCTTACATTTCTCTGAGAAAACCGATTTGTGCGAATTTTTTCGCTACTCTTGCACTTTTCTGGGCTATACTTCCGTCTAAAATGAGATACCCTAAAATTATCGTCATTTGTGCGTGAAAGGCAGCTGGTAAGGCTGGCACGTGATGAGTAATAAATGTTATGAAGACAGAATTTCGCGAGAGATCGAGCCTTTGCCAGCAGCCTCTTAAAGGTTTATGGATATGCAAATACGGTGGATGTCATTTAAAAACGATGAGTTCAAGCAATCAGTTACTGTTCTAGAAACTTCCAGCGCACCCCTTCTCAATATACAGGAACATTTCGGTTTTTTCAGTCAACAAAGTCTTCTTCTGACTAGAGAGTAATTAAGTTTGAGAGGCTTTTCTAGTAATAGATAGGGCTATTTGACGTTTCACCAGCAACAACCTAACATCTACGTTCGCCTTGCTCACGAATTCACTTCTGGGTGAACACTCATCTAGTGGAGTTTGGGCATTTAGTTTTCTCCACTTGGTTAAGTTTTTATCACTTTGTTGGTTGAAACTGGAACACCTCTTTGGCGTTGAATGCGGCGTGCATCACAAGAAAGAACGCTCCACACAGAAATATGGAATTCAAATCTGAGCTTCACTTTCCAACCTTTTAAACGTTTTAAATAGGATCGCAACTTCGCCAAGAAGCGGCATCCATTGTGCGCACACCCCGCCCTTCGTAGGTGGAGCAAAGTCACTTATGCCTAGCAGGACCTTGCCAGTTCCTTCAAAGTTTTTGACGTTCAATCTTTGGTCATAAGAGACTTTATCTTTTGCTTTTATTAATCATACAGTACACATGTAGGGATTGCAAGAACTACTTGACCTTATCTGTAGATATTTTCAATCATTAATATCAGGCATATATATACATATATACACAGAAGAGAGTTAAACAATTTTTCGCATCATTTGAGTGAATCAAGGATGTATCCCGTTTAAAATTTAAGAGACCGCCGCTCAAGACAGTCGTTCTCGAACGTCAAAGGTTATCCGTTCATGCTGAAAGGTTATCAGAGGTTTTTATGAGCTGAGGGAACTTGATCTCGAGCAATTTAGTTCAACGAACCCTCTTGATCGAGAGACAGAAGGAAGGCTCCAACAACTGGGGCTTAAAGAAACGGTGTGAAAATTAAGACAGCAGCCATCCTGTGCTTGTTTAACGCCCCTAAAGATCAAGACAATGCCCTCTTTTGTCACAAAAAAGCACGAGTTGTAAGGCCATCTGACTCATGATTCTCTTGTAAGTGAGGCAGTGCTTCTTCTTTTCACTCGTATGTGGTCCTTCTCTGTAGTTGCGTGTTTCAACGAACTTCTATCAATGTTCGATCAGTGGCCAGTCTATTGACTCTGACCGTATGCTCATCCTTTCGGCGATGGCTTTCCGGCGACGAGAGTCTCAAGGAGTGCAGACTTCACAACATCGGAGTAGTGAAGCCTTCACTTCTTCATTTCTTCACTTCTTTCATGACGTTTCTCGAGGAAATAGTGAAAAAGTGCAGAATTCAGAACACCTTCGTTCCCCTGATCGTGAGAAGGCATTAGCAAAGGGTCCATCCCTAACAAACAATGCCTTCGTTAGACTCAGCTGCAAAACAATTCTTCCATAGGCGCTGTCAAATTCAGGCACCACTCCCAGCGTTTGTTACGTAGATGATCGGTCTTATCTGAACAATTTTGGTTTTGAAGCCAAGGTAATCCATCTGTCAGACTTTGTACTTCACTTCCTTCTTTTCTTACCAAGCGGAGCAATAGAATTTAGAAACAACGGTTGCGCAACAGAATATTTGACTGGTGCTGGTCAGGTGCCTTACGGTCGGACCATGTCGTGAATAATACCCTCTGGAAGGTACTGCGTCCATGATGGGGAAGTGTATCAAAGCTTAAGATTAATATCCCTTGAAACCCTGTCTGCTCGCATGGTTGTTCTTAACTTCATCCTTAGACGGTTGTGTTGACTTTTGGGGAATAACTACCTTGCAGTCCGATAGGTATTAGGTGGGCCTCACTAGAACAACATACATAGGAAACATTAAACGTCTCACTTCTACCCTATCATGACGAGGCACCATACGATTTTTTGTGGGGGATACACCTGCTCAAAAATAAGGCTATAATATGATACAGCATTTTCCATTGCTTTTTGGAATAGGATTACAACTACACCCAATCTTTAAAGGTGTTTTGCATCCGTCCGGTAAATGGCAGTCATGCTCTTTCCGGTCTCATAGATTTTTTTTGTTGTCTCTTTGCACGTGCAGCTTAGCAAGCTCGAACGTCAGCACCAAATTGCCTGCAGCCTGCAGCAAACTCAACTCCATGCTGTCATGTTGCCTCGAAACTATCCTGAGAGATATATTTTCCAATAGGCAGTAAACTCTACTTTTCTGGTACGGCAGTAGGCTGGAGGCGTCTCCCTATGACTACAGACACTTTGCCTCCGGACAATGAAAAGTTAGAAGGGATGATGGAAGAGAATAAGGTGGTTCATCACCATAATGATTATCGGAACAGCAGTGACACTAGTCATACAAAAGTTTTGACTGATCATGCTTTCCATCCCGTTATGGCAGTGTTCCCTCCATATTTTCCACGTGCGCCTCGGAAGAAGGAACTCCTAGGTCTGGCAAAGTATAGATCACCCAAGGCTGTATTGTTGGTCGGTCGAAGCAATTCTGACGCTCTACTCTTTGCCTACAATACTTTATTCCGTCCTAAGGAACCCTTCAAACGTTTTTTTGGATTCGATTAAGGTGTCAAAGTCATAGTAAAAAACATTTTCCAACTCCATCGTCAGGAAGATGCAAAATATAGGAACAGCAAAAATTGCTTTGAAGTTGCTTTCAATCTCCCATCTCTTTACCAAGACGTTTTATGATTTTAGTATATATCAGAATAAAAGTACACAGTTGGTAAAGTGGAGATAGGAGTTTGTTAGCCCCGGATGGAGCCTATTCAGTAACAGAACGGCGATGACGTGCATACGATGGCGATTACTGCATTCCACGGGAAAGTCGAGACCATCATCTCCTATCACCGTCCTGACCTCTTCACAGCCTAGCCCGCCTGGATTCTGAAAATCAAGGCAGAATGATGCAAGATAATTCAGGTTTAAACGGCCACGAACAAATTGTCTTCTACTCTCAGTATGCCCAGCAGGCTCTTCACGCAAGATTTGCTATACTCCTGGTTGGTGGGAATAGGGGTGTCCGAAAAAAGCTCAGCAATCCCCGAACAGACGATTACTCTTCAACAACGAGTCGAGCGAGCCCTACGTGTACTTATGCCGAATTAGAAATTTTCATGCTAGTCGCAGGATTGCGTAAAAAGCTATGAGCTGAAAAAAATGCTTGGGTGGGAGGCGGCAGCTCGAGCGTCGAGAAAGATAACAAGTGTTTGCGACGGTTAGAGAGGGCTCAGAATGAATGAATGCAGTGCATAGTACAGCTCATAATTTGTTGCCTTTGTAATGAACAATGTATTTCTTTTACTGGTAGCTTCTCCTGAGCTGACTACGTAGAAATTCACAAGATGCTTGATAATGCTTGCGACAGCTTGGTATTTTAGTATCTATCCGAATCGCTGGTTCTCACTTCCACTACCGTGTGTATGTGATCATATAAAATTTTCTTCCGATTTATCGATAAGATAAAACTAATATATCCTCTACCGGGTGATGCTATTATAAGAAATCACAAAAAGTAGAAGGTGAAAAAACAATTAAAAATCTAATAATAAAGTGTCTTATGATGTGAAAGTGTAAATTCATATTCGGATAGAATATACCCAGATACCCAGATGGATACCCAAGTGAACAATACAAATGGAGCTAGCATTTTGTTTTCTAGTCTCTTTATCCAGGAAACTGCAAAACATTTCCAAAGTTTATTCTTGCTATTCATGGCTTGGAAGTCAAATGAGGGTAGCTACTCCTGTAATGGTCACCTAATCTGTCACAAAAAGCCGTATTATCACCGGAAGACACACTCCACAATAACTGGGTGTGTACAGTGGGCTTGACAATGAATGTCAAGTCTACAGAAGGAAAGTAATTCAAAGAAATCCGTTAAGGTCTCAGACGATGAGCTCTTAGTTTTTTTGCACTCGACTTAAGTAGATTTCCGAGAAGAACGATTTAAGGGCTTGGAGGTGATGGCCACATCATTTACCAGTACTTTTGTTGGTGGGGTTCGTTTTTATACATAGATTTCAGCACCTCCAACGTATTTCCTCTTCTGTCGGCTGATAACATATCAGAAGAGAAAGGAGATTCTACTGCTAGTTTCGAGCTTTTTTTCAATTCTAGGCCATTTTCTCCCGACAGTGAAAGGGACTGGAAAAAAGGCTACGTGTGGGCTAAATGCCGCAGAAGACTATCGTTCTGTAACAGTTCCTGCATAGGATCCCTCGAATCCGATGTATTTTTCAGCAGCCATCGAGGATGCTCATTACAACCTTTTCGCGATATCCCCCTCAGTCTGTCTACGCTATTTTTCCGTCCTACTTTATTATATTATATATTCACTTATAGGATTGAGGCACTCCATTTCTACGACCCTCCTACAGGAGAACCCATAAGAAGGACACCGGCGCTGAATCGAGCCGAATATACTGCACGTGTACATTACTGACATCGAACTCGTGGATCAAATCTCATCCCAATAATAGAGCTTTTAAACCCTCACATTCAGCGAACCTTCTTTCTTGATTTAAGGAGTGTGGAGCGGCAACATCGCCGTTCCGAATTGTGATTAGGCAACGGCACAGCGACGTAACAATGTTTGGGGCAACGGCAGCAGTGTTGCCGCTTTCTTTCCCCTTATTTCTCGTTATTCTTTCATCTTTGACGAGGGTTGTCTATATTCACAAGTGTGGCTGCATAATTAGTTGATTGTTCTCAATCTAACTATGTTACGCAAAAGTAGCTTGACTCTTGAAGACGTCTATTGGGGCCGACGGGTAGATCTCATGCTATACCTCTCCCTACTAACAATCCTTAGAAAGGTCGTTGCTTGGAAAGCAAGTATTTTAGTGGTTTGGAAGGAACTCCACCCCAAGCTTTTCGTTTATCTACCCAAGAACAATGGGCTTCATTGGTGTGCTCCAATATCCTTCATTTTGCAGTAACTTTGAACTCCTCTGCCCACAATAGGGCATCTTCGAGCTGTCAAGCGCTCCGTTGTTTTGAACCCTTATCCACCAATTCTTATTGCCAGACTCTGAAGTACCGTTCCGATGAGAGCTCTCAATTTCAGAAGTATAGTCCTGTAGTTGATGTGTATGAATGAAACAGATTGGAAGCACCCCACATGAACAAGGAGAATCAATAATCCTGTAAACATTATTATTTACTATTATTGGCTCAACTTAGTGTGGTTTGTTTGTTACTAGCACCACGATGAGATAAGTGTTCCTGGGCTTTTGTCTTTCTCTCACCCGAAATGAAAAGTGAGTGTTTCGGCCACTTCTTTAGACCTTTTCTAAACTACTCTTTATTGTGTCAAAATACTACTATATCGTATATTATATATTATTACTTATTGTATTTCTACTATTCAAAATTCATCTGTCTACATCTTATTGTATTACAGCAGACCATGTTTTGAGACGAAATATTGGTCAGTACCACAAGTAATGACGTTATTTTTATTAGTTCTTTTCTTTAAAATCATAATTATTACTTTCACTTGATGTCATATACTATATATTCGTTCTCATTTGGGTTGAATTTAAGGCTCACAAAGGGAAGAAGTCAAACATCATCAAGAATTCATAATCCACCTTCCACTAGGGCAAGTAGCGAAGTGTTGTCTCCCGCCTCCACCACCTCCCCGTCCTTTACTGGTTTGTCTGGACTTTTCAAAATTTAATTTTTGTCCAAATCTCATGACTGTCTACTACTTGTAAGTCACGGCTAGGATATCGGGCCATTCAAATGTTCAATGCTTCGGAAAATCTGTAAACGGTTCAGAAGTTGTTATTGGGAAGGATAAAATTCATCTTACTAGTTGATTCCCTTACAATTGCAGTTTCGAAATGTGAAGCCATGATGTCATTCCCGTCGATTAGATCCTTTTACGTATTCCTAAACCACGGCTTGAATTACCTCATAATAAAAAGTGAAACAGATAATCAAGTAGAGTAGGAGAGAGAGCTTTAGAAAAAGTGTGTAGCGTCAATTGGTGGAGCACACAAGCAAAGTTTGATTCAACTCGTAACTCTTGACAAAAAAAAACCTCGATGAATAAGGATAACTAATAATCCTAGAAACATCATTATTCACTTTGTTCCGGGAAACAAAATAACATTATCGTTCATTGACGTTATGCGGGATATTAGGAAAAAATTGTTGTTGAATAGGGGATATATAATTCATAAATATTTTGCTCTACCAGAGATAAATATTGAATTAGATGTCTGTTTGGATCTATTTTTTACGACTGGAACATCCATTTTAACAGTGGGCGCTCAAACTTATTCATTACAAAAAGGATACCTCGATCCACGCAGTGCAACTTGAAACACGAAAATTTCCATATAGAAAACTAATGCTTGAATAGCCCACTTCCGGTACACCAGAATCCATCCAAGAACTCGAATAATCTGTTTAATATCATTGCCTTCTCGAGAAGCAAGGGCTGGTTTTGTAGTTTTATTTGGTATTTTAGAGATAAACAGCCAGACCTGTCTAGTAAACTGGGAAATCTTTTTGCGTATTTCGGAATATGACTTCAGAAAAGTACGTGAAAGATGCAGCGTGTTTACGAATATGAAATGGATGGTGGTGCTGACAATTCACAGCAATGGGATGTCACAGCCACCGAGGAATAGAGTATTAATTATTGGAATTCTCGTTACATGGAAAGGGAAAGGCCCGAGATCCAATCTTCTTTGCATATAAACTCACCTCTTTTTGCTCATCAATCTTCATCCATTTCAATGATTGTGAGAGATTCTAGAAGCTCAGTTAAGTAGAGTGGTGGGAAGGCTTTTGGGTAGAGAAAAGAGCCTCATTCACTGAAATAAGGCAGGAATAAAATTATCGTGAGAGCTGCTGTACTGGAAGTGTAACGGTGCCAACAGGGACAGGGAAATTGAACCTCTTCTTTTTTATCTCATTCCTTCTCCTGGTTCGCCCTTATACCACGTTTCTCCAATTGGGGTACTTCTTGCAGGATATACATATCACTACCATATATCCTGAAAGATCTAGAAGCCGTTCTGTTTTCAAGGTCTCTCAGAGGAGAGGTGCGTCGGAGGTGCGTCGTGATTTATGACCACCAGGGCTTAATAGCATGTACATACTTGCAGTCCTCCACCTCAGTAAATCGTTGTGACGCTATTCTTCTCCTCATCGTCGAAATCGACCGGTTGTGGTTGTGTTGACTTGCTACTCTTTCACGAAGAGCGTGTAGAGAAGGGCCCAAAAAAAGCCCGAAAACTCAAAGAAAGCATGTCTTTTGCTAGCTTTTATCAGCTTCTGAACATTTCCATTTTGAGAGACTTTGGATACCTCTTTCTCATGAAAGCGTTTTTTCTCATTTATTTCATTTTTCGCAGCCCTTTTTATTCTAATATGATTGCGACGCTTTTCACTTGAATGATGTGGTTTTCAGCAATCGGACCCACTGCTGCTCAACCCACTCTCGACTTTTTTCTTGTAAACTATTTAGCGATGATTTGCCTTTCTTCAGAAAACATTTGGACCACGCACTCAGGCCATTTATTAGGCCACGCCTCCCAGTCACTGTATAAACATAGAAGCAACAAGCATTCGGGAGTTCTAACTGCTTCGGTTGGCATCGGATTCGCCGTGCCTTCTAGAGTGATTTGTATATTCTCTTCTCCTCTCTCTCCTTTCTGGGTGTGCCCTTTGTTAACCCCAGTTCTTTGTCCCTGCATCCCATCTGACCCTCTGTTTTTCGCTTTACCCGACTTCTAAGCCTTTGCTGTCTCTTCTACCAACTGTTAGTTTTGCTGATTCCTCCCACATGACAACCCGAAGCGTAGTGTAGATGTAGTGGGAAGCATTTTCACCTAGGCCTGATGAGAGGCATCTGCCGTAGACCGCAGCTAATTTCAGAAATGTCCATGCAAACGTCAATCAGCTTTAAAAACAAGTAAACAAACGCTCTCGAGCCCATTAGGATACCGCTTTCCAATAGTAACGCATTCATACTTTGTGATGCTTTTCTTTATGGAACGGAAGTGAACGGAGTGTGGGAACATAAAGAATACAAAACCACACAGATGTCAGCTTATTTGCCTTTCTATGGGGTTTTCTTGCATATTCCGAATAACTAGCTCGATATGGATTCTTAGCCTCACCTGAGATCGCATTCAATTCATGGTAGTACGTTGAGGGTCATTGTAGGAGTTGTCTGCTGCGAAATCTTTCCTGATAGGCTTTCCACCAGTACATTTCATCATATGCTTCATTGTTACTATCCAATTCCTCACCTTTCTCCGTTTCGATACCCTTCATTTTTATCAAGAGATTTGTTTGCTCTTCTTTACTTCACTTACTTCCTTCGATCTCCAAATCCAACTCCTTTTTCTGCCTTTCACTCCTTGCATTCTTTTTCACGTCTATCCCAATCTATGTGCACATCTCATAGTCCAGTAAAGGGTAATGAGGCAAGGAAAACAACTTATAGGACAATCAAGCAGTTTTTCGAGTCTCCAGCTTCCTCCGCCTAATAAATGCATGCTCATTCCCCTTGATTGACCGTTATCTGAGTCAATTCAATTGAAGAAGCTTCGGAACGGCCTGCTGACTCAGGATTGATTCACTATATGCTCCATCTAATCATGCAAAGGCCTTTGGATAACCCTTGAGAAGTGGTCAGAGCTTAGATGATATGATCTAATGCAAACGCCCTAGTGTCTGGTGAACGTGACCGAAGGTGGACGAGCTTGGGCAAGAGACTTCGCTAGAGTTTCCCGATTAACATACGTGTTTCCACAATTTCGATCGTAACCTATACCCAAGAAAAAATGGTACCGTGATAGCCATTGTAATAGCCTCAGAACAAAGGATTTCACCGGTTTAGAGCGGAAAGCTTGCTGCACTATCTCACAGTGCTTGGAGATTACTTGAGAGAGATGTTTATGTGCTTCCTGAAATGAAAACGCCTGCGATAAAAGTGCCTCCGAGTAGAACATTCTTCGAAGTTCCTTGTTCGTCAGTTACATATGCGTGTGCTATATTCACATTAACTATTTGTTTCTGTCACTTTTTCATTTTCCTGTCACCACTGGGTTTAGTGTGTACCTGCGATTTTTCTGCATTTCACGAAATGCCGTTTTGGTTCAACTTCCTGTGAGATACTGTTATGGTTTAGTTTCACAAATATGCGAGTAGTTGAATCGCCCTTCTACCCTCAGGCTTCTTTCCCCCTACGGTAAAGTTGTAGTAACCACCCAATCCAGCATTCTTTTTCTCTTCTCTATTTTTTCTTTTCCTTTTCTTTTTTTGGAACAGTTAATACAACTGTCCAAAAAACCCGTGTCCGAAGTTCCGGTACACTCCCATGACCCCTCAAGTGGCGAAAGGGCACCATGGCCGACTGGTGCTGGCTTAAACTGCAATGCTAACTCCAAGGACTTCAGGCTTAGGGTTCCATTGCTTCGTGTGAATTCTTTTTTGGGAAGGCACGAGACAAGGTGAGACCCCCCCCCCCCCCCCCCCCACTTTTGCCCTGCTCGCCAAGGGAAGCAGCTCGCTTGAACAATTTCCTTCTTATTCTCTTCACTCAACAATTCCTCGCTTTGGTACATTTCACCTCCATTCTTTTCCCTTTTCCTGGATTTGTTAACTTACAACTGTTTTATTTGCTGTTCACTATAGCTATTAGTTATTGCTTTAATTATTATTCTTCTGAGTTTCGTTGTCAGTCCTGCCTCGTCTGGTGTAGCTGGCGCGTCATAGAACGCATAAATAAATAAAATACATATTACAATAACACATACATATTTGAACATTGAATTTTCAAGGGGAACTCCGGATCTACCTGGGCTCTACAATCATCTCAGTTATCTGAAGCCCTTGAATGCTAGCATTCAATGTTGTTAACTAATAACAACACCTTTAACACTTGCCGTTACCACCGGCCATTCTTATATCCAGTGATCCTCCTATATACATATAATTCGCTAAGTGTGCCTGTTCGTTTGTCGGTGTGTGTATGTATGAGCGTGTGTGTGCATGTGTGTGTGTCTAGATGTGTGTGTTTCACAAGAAATCCATAACTCCTATTCCCCTAGACCTATAGCGTTCCAATTCGGTAGGAGTACAGGCGGTAGGATGAAAACACGGATATATTATAATAGTAGGTAACAGGATCAGACTCCGCGATATAATTTTGGGCAGCAAATCCATAACTCCTGTCTGCGTGGACCTAGAGCGCTGAAATTTGGTAAAGCACACGTGACTGGAAGGGAACACTCACGGCAGGTAGCAGGGCCAGACTCCGCCTACAGGGGCGGGGCGTGCGCGATATAAATGGTTGAGCGGGGATTTATAACTCCAGTCCACGTGAACCTGAGGTGTTCAAATTTTGTAGGATTACAGCTCTTCGTATTAACAGTGGAATCTCGGCAATAAAATAAGTGATGTAGATTATGACGGGATCGTAGGTACTCGGTGACAGAAACCGCTGGTGAAATCACTTACAACAGAAGATAAGCGGTCTATGAGAAGCCACCTAGCGATCAAAATCCTGATGTCTTCGGTATTTGCGATGTAGCTTTGATTGTTCAGTATATTTCATTCGATAAGACGGGATGGTAGGTATACGCGTGGCCCAGTGTGTGTGAGTCTTGCTACAGAACAGAACGCAAGGGTTTCGCTAACCTTTATCTGATGGAACGCCGCTTACTGGAGTGGATGTGTAGGACGAAAAAGTGAAGAACCTACTCATTCACTCTCTTATATACGAGCAAAATGATAAACACATGAGATCATTCAGTATCACAAATGCATTCTTCATTCTGAATTGCTTCCTTCTTCACTATAGTAGGGTAGGGGGACAAAAGTGAGTGGTAATTGCAGTGATAGGGACCCATTAACGGCACTGCGATGAGCAGATGAGAATTCTGTTCATTTCTTGTTACTAGATTACGACCGCTACCCAGCAAGATTTGAGGCTCGATGATGGATCCTCTTTGGTCGACATCATATATGACAAAACCTAGCCGACCACCAGTAATCTGAACTTTTCAAGTGATGATTCCCTTCAGAGAAAAAGGTTCGTTGACAGCGACAGCTGATAATGGTGTTGTCATCACTTGAGATATTTGTGAGTACCGGTCAAGGCTTTGATAACCTAACAGTTGAATCTTAATCTCATCTTCGAGAAATAGAGCAAAAGACATCGAGATCTAGATCGAGAAGTTAATATGAAAAATGACCTCGCTTCGGGGCTTAACAAAAGAAAGCGTGCTGCGTGGGTAGCATCAGAGAACAACGGTGAGAAGTGAAGGAGGCAAACATATTCCGGTCCACTTTTCGAAACTGGTGTCCTTCCTGCTATGATATATGACTCGGAGACTTGGACTTTGAGCATGAAATAATATGAGAATATAAGCCTGCAACCAGCGTAACTAAACGCTGCAGTGGAAAAGGAAATTCGGAGTTCCGTGCTCCGTCAACGACCGAAGTTCATGGACGAATGTACCACACCAACGAATCGTAAACCAGGTGTGCCGAACGCACTAGGCAATTCAATTTCATGATGATTGTTGGTCCAAGTGTATGAGAGGAGCTCCCCACGAACGAACTGAGATATTAAGCCAGACACCGCCTTGATCCACCAGTCATCAAAGAAAAACGGAAACGAACACCAGTAGGCAGCCATCGCGATGGTCAAACGTTCTTCGAATGGAAGGGATGTTATAGGTCTCGTCCTTCGAACGAACACTATCCACTGAGGTGCTCTTCCTTGTAACAGCGCCGAATTGAGACGTTATTGGGTGCTTTCAGAGTTCAGTGACGTGCACTGTTTCAACGACCAACCGACCGACCGACCCACCGACCGACCGACCGACCGACCGACCGACCGACCGACCGACCGACCGACCGACCGACCGACCGACGGCGGTGCCGAGCATGTGTAGACAACACAGGACAGATTGCGTTCAGGGCCGCGTGAGCGATATCAATCGGTCGTTGAACTCAGAAAGCACTCACTGACGCCGATGATCGTGATGAAAGTGTTGAGTCCATGTCACCATGTAGCTACGACTGCATTACATCCCATAATGCTCATCAAAGTGCCAAGTTTCCAGTGCAAACGCGGAAGATGAGACAGATCGAGTATCTCTTGCCTTTCCCAGCTATTTGTTACCATCATCTACCATTATTATAGTATCTACGATCGTCGCACCTTACCACCATTTCTCAAAGTGCCGAAATTTCGCTGTTAACAGGAAGGATGTAACATTCCCAGTGGCTTTCTGTGACTTCTTGTCGGCCTCTATCAATAGTGATCACCTCCTGCAACAATCATCAGTGTTCTCATCCTGCTGCTCTCACTTTGAAATTTGCCATTCCTAATACCCAGGAGAACAGAAGAAACGAACTTCCGATCGAACACACACACCAACGCACATACACATTAAGACACACAGACACAATTACAAACCAAAGGCAAAATGCGGCGAACTATGTAAAACTCATAAGCAAATCCCTCTTGCAAAGGGCAAATGTTTGAACATATTATTGATGAGAACTACAGTACCCTCTTCCAGTTTATGCGAATACTAACAGAGCCGCATAACAAGGGATTGTCTTATGCTATCCTATACCACCCCAACATTTCGAGAAGAACGCAACTCTTCTCGCAGGAGTGATCGACATTGCTAAACTTCCAGAGGAAGTTGAAATTAAAATAGCATTCAGAATGTTGCAAACGACGACTTGCCCTCACCAAAAGACCTGTTTCTTTCATTTTGAAGAAGCTAATTTTGCTAGATTTTCTATTTTTGTAACAATTTTTTGTGTCTCAAGAAATCTCACATTGAGAATGCAACATCACAGGACCAAGACTAACAACTTTGACCAGAAGGCTCATCCCTTCAAACAAATCACCCAAGGCCATTCGCAGATATACAATTCCTTTTGGTGAAAATCCGAGGCAGTCGCTGATATTTTTTTATTATTGTTATTTTTTTCATTTTTGGCACCCTTCAGAACTCGGAATTTTGAATGCGATCCGAAAGTCGTGTTAGTCTCGCAAATTACCGTACATACTAGTCTGAGAGGAACACGGACATTCCTCTATCACTGAGTAAAAGAGAATCTTATGACACCTTCAACATGGGCGAGTTGCTGTTTTTCTTTCCAACAACTGGCCTAGCGGAAGGTAGAAAGCTCTCAGTGTAAGTTTAGTGCATGCCATTGTGTAGAAGAACGAAATTTTCCAGAGAAAATCATTTTAAGTACAAACGCAGATACATATTTCTTTTACATCGAACACTGCTGCTTTCATTTGCCACCTTTTGTCGAACCTTGAGCCGACCTGTATTGAACTTCTTATGGCAAACTCCCATGCTGTGCTCAGCATCCATTAAGGAATATCCGCCCTTCCATTTTTCTCAGACTCTAGCCATAGCCGATACCCTCCGACAGGAAGCTTGTGTGACTCGCGCATACCTATAATATGTTCTCTAAAACTTGGTCCCCTTATAGTCTCTCAATTTGCACTTTGGTCTACCCTTATCTGAGACATTTTTCACAATACTTGGAACAGTCTAAAAGCTGGCTTTTCTGTTAAGGTTTCCCTGTTTACAAGCAACTCAATTTTGAACTTGACCTCATTACAGCAGCGGCTAACCCTTTCAATCAAGTTCCAGGTTTTATGAGGTAACCTGAATTGATCACTAAAATTTAACGCGATGCCGGCTCAATCGAGCTTTTTTTCAAGAAATGCAGTATTAATGCCTCTTTATCATCACTTATTATCGAATTAATTTTCAAATTCTCCGCTCTTGCTCCATCCACCGTGATCAGTCGACGTCGTTTTTTTCAATACACTCCTACTTGTTTTTATCTTCTTCTTCACTATTTCAAAACAGTACTTAGCGTTTGAGATCAATGACTTCATCTCGTTAGAGACTGTGAGTTTTCTGAGCCACTCAGTTATGATGCTATAGTCAGAAATTTCGGATAGCACCCAGAACGACAGACTCATTTTTGCATATCCTTGCTGGAATCTCCTTTGATAGCGTCCCTTATGTCTAAATAAAGACCCTTGAGTTTCACCATCTCTTCGATCGTGCCCATACTGATGGAAACTCGAGCGTACAATCTATTGACGTACCTTGGTCGGTATAAGTGGTGAACATACAGTGTGTTTCAAAAGTATGTGCACACCCAACATTTTGTTTTTTTGGGAATACCATTGGTTTTTGTGACCTCTGACCTTCACCATCCGATTCCTTGTGTGCGATAACCTACGAACACTTATTCTGAGAGAACATCGTAGCTGCTAACATAGTTTTTTATTAAAGAAAAATTTCTCCTTTGTTTCAAAAGTATGTGCACACTTAGCAAAAAACAAAAATACAACCGAGATCAGGAATCAATAGGGCCACCTAAATTTCTGTAGAGGTTATCGACTACGAGGAATCGTTTGAGAATGGTTTCGTTGCGGTAGGTTCTTTAGTTACCTTTGAAATGAAAAATTTTGAATGTGCACATACTTTTCGAACGGCGACTGGGCCGCCCTTTTTCATACATTGCTAGATTCACTCGAGACCCTGGCAGCTATCGCTCATAACCTATTCCTGGCCGTCTACGTATTTTGACTGCTCAAGACAACAGGGGAGTAGCCCGTCTTGTGGCGAATACTTCTTTGTCTGCGAGCAGATCCAAGCTCAGATGGGTTTATCAGCCTCGCGTACGACCGTTTGGCGCTCTATCCGCTCCTATGAGTGTATGACACGAGAGACGATGAAGAAGGCTACTCGACACAATACTCGCCACAAGCTGACAAGGCTGAAGTTTGCTCGTAGGAACATGGCAACATCATGGGACAAGGCACTGTTGTTCGAAAATTTTCAGGATTTTCCTATTTTTAGAACAAACAATGTATTGTACCCATTTTGTTCCTGAGTGATCTTTTCTGATGAAAAGAAGCGCAATATCGATGGACCGGATGGATTTTGTCATTACTGAAGGTACCTTCGCCGAGAGCCACTCGTGTTTTCGAGAAGGAATTTCGGAGGAGGCTCTTTGATGGTCTGCGCGAGCAAACTCCAGTCTTGTCAGCTTGTGGCGAGTACTGAGTCGAGTAGCCTTCTTCATGGTCTCTCGTGTGATATACTCATCAGAGCGGATAGAGCGCCAAACGGTCGCACGCTAGACTGGTAAACCCATCTGAGCTCGGGTCTGACTCACAGACAAACAAGTATTCGCCACAAGACGGGCTATTCTCCTGTTGTCCTGAGCAGTCAAAGTACGTGGACGGCTAGGAATAGGTTGTGAGCGATAGTTGCCACGCTCTCGAGTGATTCTAGCAATGTATGAAAAAGAGCGGCACAGTCGCCATTCGAAAAGTATGTGCACACTCTAAATTTTTCATTTCAAAGGTAACTAAAGAACCTACCGCAACGAAACCATTTTCAAACGATTCCTCGTAGTCGATAACCTCTACAGAAATTTAGGCGGCCCTATTGATTCCTGATCTCGGTTATATTTTTGTTTTTTGCTAAGTGTGCACATACTTTTGAAACGAAGAAGAAGTTTTCTTTGATAAAAAATTATGTTAGCAGCTACGATGTTCTCTCAGAATAATTGTTCGTAGGGTATCGCACACAGGGAATTGAATGGTGAAGGTCGCAGGTTACAGAAAGCAATGGTATTCCCAAAAAAACAAAATGTTGGGTGTGCACATACTTTTGAAACACACTGTAGTGTAAACTCAATTCGAGTTTATCTAGTTTAGGCGTTCTTGAGGTTGAAAATGAATTCGTCGCCTAACGTTTCGGAGATATTGCCATCTTCGGAGCTTGGGAAGATAGATTAATCCGACCAAACTAGATCTTGGAAAAAAATTGAGCCGTCACAAAATCTATAAGCAAATGAAGTACCATATCTCTCAGGTCAGCCGAATTAGCCCATCGGGACAACAGTGCACTAGGGTGGTAAGAATTCAAAATTCTGGCTGGGAGGGTAATCCTGCGAAGGGGGTGTGCATTGCAGACCCTGAGACTTATGAAAGACCACTGCCTGTAGCCGAACGGGTTATAAATAAGAACTATCGTCACTGTATACCCTAGCCGGCCAGCTTGAACTGTTATTTAGGAAATTTAGAGGGCGATGACCTTTAGAGCGCCACTGCGTAATCATTACGAATGGACAAAGCAAGAGATTGAAATTCATGAGCTATGTATGTAAATGTGAACGCATGTATCTTGAAACAATTCGGTTTAATAAGGAAATAAGCCTCGTAAGGGCCTCTAAAAATTGCAAAATTTCTTCAAGCGGTTTGATAAAGCTCTAGAATGAGCTAATATTAGTCTCGTACATAGTTGTTTCACAGACCTCTCATGTTCACCTCCGAGTGGTTCAGCAAGGTTGAGCATCATTCTGAACATCTGTTTGCTATTGTAGAACACTGATTCCAGGCACATAATCCGACAACATAATAATCTTTCTCAAACTCCTTTTTACTGAAGTAGTGCAACTATTTCCCTGTCCAAATTATACATTTGCCTTCCTTTTACGTGACCTCCTAGTTTTGGCCACCACTACACCTGGCTTGAGCTTATCTTCGATTTGGTTGTGCTTATTCTCATCATAATCACCAATGCTCTTTCCATTGACCTGTGTTTATCGTTTCAAATCATTGGCACTTATTTGAAGACAAACGAGCAAGTGTGTAGCATTTCAGAACCCGAAATTTTGACTTTTAGTAAACTCACAATGGAAGATTCACCTGCAAGGAGCGACGGTAACCCGCATTACGATGCCGTTGTCGTTTCAGGCCACCTGCGTCACCTTTTCGAGGTCAATTCAGTGCAGAAAATGAGTTTGGAAAAGTTTAGTACACGGTTAGCCGGCTCAAGTTGCTCCCAACCCGGTTCATATGACATTATAGTCCCCGAGTAACGGTGTCCAGATGTTCTTTTTGCTAAATTCCTCTTCATGACCAGAACGAGATGAAATCTATTACTTGCTCAATAACTTGCAGAAGTGTCCAATGCCATTCATGCCATCACTGTAAACTTCTTCATCTCATTTCGAGGAAGTCAGACATTAGTTTTCAGGCAAAAAATTGTAAAAAGTGAAACTTCCGCTTTTAGTTCAGAAGGAGTACCTCAGAATTTTTATGAACGGTGCCTTGCATAGACCAAATGCCACTACTACCCCTTCTACACTCCAGTCATCTATTCACCCATTGCCGTGAAGTGAAATTAAGACTAAAAGCACGTCTATTGTTTCGATGCCGTCTTCTTAATCCAGCTTTCCCAACGAGTTGTGTTAACTGCTCGAAAGCTGACGTCAAGGGTCTGACATTCTAGTCAGTCCACGGAACTCGGCAAAGTGTCCCTACTAGATCAATGGACATTTTTTATCTTTCTTCAGCTGTGCATAATGGGTGTTGACTTAAGTGTTGTTCCGTTAGTGCAGTAAGCCGAAAGTGGTCTGAAAATTCGCAACCGTGGTAGCTTTTGTCTATTCGACTGCATAACACCGTTCTGCAGGATGCTCCGGACGGAGTAGAAAACGCCAGTCTACAGCTGTGGCTTCGTTGTAGGGATCACAATTCATGCAAGATTGAATAGAAGCATTAAGACGCTTAGTGGGATTAGAGCCTGAGATTTGAGCTCATTCTGAATATGTTCAGACCCCTACGAAGGGGTTAACAAATATCCTGAATACTGCTATCTAAGTTCTTCATTCAATCCACTAGCTGCATAACCTGGAAGAAGTTCTTGTATGCTTCACGATGGAAATAGAGAATTTGTAAGGAGCAGAAAAACAGAAAGAGACTTCGTTTACACATACTGGTGAAGGGATCTTAACTTACATAGGTGGGAAAAGAAGGGTGGCGCCTCATGGTTGCCTCATGGTTCACTAAATTGGAGGGATTTTAACGTCCCGTGGATGTGTGATACTGTAACCCCCTAGTACCCCACCGCCCACCCCCGTGGGCTTGAATCCGTCTTGTGCTCACTAATCCCATTACGTCTAGCAGTGTCTACAGCTGGAAACTTTGTGGAGATTATAGAGAAAAAAACGAAAAAATAATAGTATTCCAACAAACGGGACAAGACTTATTTCGAATAACCGCAGAGAGTTAGATACCTGTCATTTTGGACGACCATTTTGGACTGGGAAGCTGCCAAATCTAGGCACAAAAACAACTCAGAAACAGCGTCGGTTGCGGTAATTTAGTAAAATTGAATCGAATGACTCAAATTCACTACACAATTGAATTACTTGAGAACATTGCTTTCGTAGTGATTTCAAAACAAACCCTGAGTGCAGTGAAATCACATCTCCACATTTCGAACATGTGGCACCCATACCCGTACCTCGTTCACCATTTTGTTCACTCTGTACTCGGCTACTTTCACGCTTCTACCAATTTCATTTGTAGTTGCTAACTTGAAAACATATCGGGCACTTCTTCCTAGTCCAACGGGAAAGTCCAACGACACTAAGCATGAAAAATGAATTCCCTCAGATTTGTAGTGAGTTAATATATGTAATTTTGTGGCTAGTTTTGTGTGCAATAAGGTGCTTCTGTAATTTATGGCACGGTTGAAATACACTCTGCACAGGAGAAGTGGGATTCGCTAGCAGGAGAGCATCAGCAATTTCTTGTTGCAACACCGTACTTCCCTTTCACATCGAAAGAAAGGCTTTTCTTGCAGGGGGTTACCGAGGCAGAACTTATACATCGGCTGACCACCGCATGTCATTGTATAGGCCACATATGCATTCAATACGCCGCTACGATTCTGAATGGAAATCGAAGGCGTGGGCGTGTCCCTCTGATGGGACGAACAACGCTCAAAGACTTTAGCCTCATTCTAAACTGAATAAAGGGTCAAAAAAACTCGAAGCATCAAAACCGCAACGCCATGAAAAAGAGTTGTTGGATGCATTTTGGCGACTAATTAATTAATTTAATGCCACGCAACGTCCGCTGGAATCGAAATGAATTGTAAGAAAGTGGCTAGATTTTGCTAGTATCTACTGCTATCTTTGTTTCTATTTCTTGCGGTTGGACAGTATCTGAGAAATAGGCAATGCTGGGAGAACAAGACATTATCCAAATAAATGTCTGCTATGCTATTAGAATTTCCAACATTTGCATGAAGTAAAGTGTGGATAGATGGCGTACGAGGGCAAATGAAATCCACGATTCGCTCATTCCCCGACCCGTATAGTCTAAGCGGTGTCAAGCTCGCTACTTTATCGTGGCTCAAGCACCGCCGAATAGCTACGGAACAATGAAGAGATGAAGGCGTTTACTTATAAAAGGGTGAGGCGTTGTTCATAATATTATCAAAGGTAGCTCTTTTTCTGTTCAGGTGAGCACTCACATAAGCAAAAAATAAATTTGAAGCAAAAAAACCTAATTTACTGATAGAAATCAAAGAAACTATGTTTCGTAACCGTTTTCAGTTGAGGAAGATCAATTGTAAGCCACATATAATATTTGAAATAATCATCCTTGTCTTTTGAGATCCAGAATATTCTTTCAGGAGATGTGCCTTTGTGGATTGCTTTCGCTATCATTATCGGTTCACTTAATCTGCTGCATAGAGGTTGGTGCCAATTCACTACAATTTGCCAGATTGTAGATTTTTTGCGATTTTTTGATGTAATTGTGAATGTGTGCTCCACAGCTCGGACTCTCTTCTAGCAACTAGGAAGCTGTGAAAAATTGTGAGATAGGTAAGGCAAGGGAAAAGTGTCTATCTCGCGAAAGGTGTGCGAGACAGGTATTTATTTCGATGTCTTCCTATCCTAAATTTTTTTGAGAAACCTAGACTGATCTGCGTTTTTCCAAATAGGCATTCGAATGACGTCCTAGACTGAGCGTTCCCCCGGTAACTCATCATCATTGTATGCATTCAAAGGCGTCCAAGAATAAGAAATTATAGACAGAATATAAAGCTGGAACCAGGTCGTCGTTGTTCCAGAACGTGTCGTGCTCTTGTACATATTCAAGGCAAAAAACAAAGGGAACGTGAATGCAAAACGCCGGTTGGGTCAGGGTCAGCCACCTCACTGCACTACAGCCTTTCCCACCGGCTCACGACATCTAGTTTTATTTGAGATAATTACAAATGATTTCGATTAGGAGTGTTTCAGTCTACGGGCGTTTATTGATCCTGTTTCATTGATGTACCTTGAACCCATGCACGAGTTAGTTTTATCCTCCCAGACGGGTATGGTAACCGAACCTGGAGAGATGGAGAGTTTAGCTGGCCTAAGCGAATCCCAATCCGTGATTCGAACCCGTGACCAGGCGTGTGTGATAGTGCGCCGATTGCCACTACACCACCTGTTCTGATTAACTGCTAATGATTATCTATTTATTTGCAGAGCAAGCAAGGGGTGGGTAGGGACATGGAAACATACTTAGATGGTAACTGTGCACTTCAGAAGCTTCCCTTTGTACTACGGGAGATCGATGCTTACCGTACTTTTCATATTGAACTTATTGCCCTTGAAAGGGGCTCCACTATAAGGAGTTCTGAGCGCATTCGAAGGATTGCACGTTATGAAAAATTATGCATGTTCCCAGAGGAGCTATCAACTACAGTATCTAATGCTTGATCCTACAATTTTTTTGTGTACAAAGATTAGTGTAAATGTTGATTAAGGTTGTTGTTTGTAAGTTCAAACCCTATCAGTTTAGGTGTTTTTTTCGATGGTTCTACTCATTCAATCACCAGATTTGTTAACAATGAACGGCACTTACTTCTACTTCTTGGGCTTATTTGATGGTGGTGGTGGAGCTCTATTCACTCTTCATGTTATAAGTAAGACTTTGAAACTTTTGACTTCACTTTTCTTCCTCCAGACGTAATTCCAAAATCAACCTATTGATGGGTTCTATCTTTGCTACTGGACCTTAGTAATGATTAGACAACCACGTGCGTATAAAAATTATTCCGTGAAGTGAGCCATTAAGTAAACGCTTCAACTGGTCCCACATCGGACTATGGGCAGAGGACGAGGTGTCTATGTATGACAACTAGAAGGATTTCCATGTTTCAAGCATAAAAAGAATCGTGAGAAGATTGTTTCGAGTGGATCAAATCCTATGTACGCCGCAATGACTACCGACTGGGTGTGTTCTGGACTGGATCAGCGTCAGAACTTTAAGATATTCAATCACACGAGCCCCATTAAAGTTTTCTGTTTCTATATCCAATAGGAACAGGAAGGAGTTTGGCTACCACCTGAACAAGGTCGTCCATTTCAATACCATTGCTTGTCCATTTCTTCCGATTTCACTTCGTCATCCCAAGTTCACATTGGAAGTAGGGGTTACAAAACGATTGATCAAAACTTCCCAGTCTCTCTCAAGCTTATGCTTTCAGACGTTATTGTGTAAGTTTCTGTTTCCCCGAAGTCTCTTCATCATCCGATCCGATTAGATCCACATCATTCTTCTCCTCGTCTTCCAGGGTGAAGGTCGAAAAAGGGACTCATAGAAACGGGATACCAATTGAGAAAAAGAAGGAGAACAAGGAATATGCGGCTCACCCGATTCCTGAAAATTGTAACTGTTGAAGCAAAGGTTCCTGATAAGTAGAAAAACAGCACTGTAATTCCTATGTTCAAGCAAAAAACCATTGCGCTGGGGTGGGAACCGGGACCAGGTTGACTGCGCCTGCAGTGGCGCTGAACGAGCGGCTAGTTGACTGGTGAGGGAACTCGACTTCATCTTTCAAGAACCATTTGGATAGATATCCGTGGCCTCCGTGGATAAGGAGCGGAGAGTTACCGATAAGACTCCATTTCTACAATATCAGGGAGGAGTGAACTAATGCAACATAATCCCTGTAAATTAAAATTTAAGAATTCACAGAATTTAAGAAATCAGAAAACTCATTCACTGTCACAATTTTCAGCTTCCAAATAGACAAGACTCTATCAATCCCTACTGAATACCCAGGTTACCTAAGAACGTATTTCAGTGTGTGCATCTTGTGTGATAACCGCTCTTCTTCTTTATGTTGGATCGAAGAATGGATCATCACGTCTACTACTACCTCATTTGGTTTGGCA
The DNA here is from genome assembly GCA_000469685.2 of Haemonchus contortus. NCBI lineage: Eukaryota > Metazoa > Nematoda > Chromadorea > Rhabditida > Trichostrongylidae > Haemonchus > Haemonchus contortus. Next base: position 18,619,942 of record LS997566.1, read on the forward strand.
ATACACGTTCATCGCAATTTCACTTGGCATATCTACAGGTAGGAAAACCGTTTTGGAGGGAGAACGTCCGTTGCGCGCGTCCGTTGAAAGTAGGTCACCCCGCCCACTTCGCGCGCGGTGCACCCCTCTGAGGTCTCGAGACGACACTAAAGAACCACCAAGTGTCGGTGGAGCGAATGATTTGCATTTGTCCGTGTTATCTTCTCTTTGGCTCACTGTCGGGGACTGAGCGCAATTCGTATGCCCCGTTGACAACTGCGACGTTTGTCAAAGATTGCGGGCTGACCCGTCGCATGCGATGGCTGCGTCGTGACCTAGTTTCTACGGACGCGCGCAACGAAGCGCACCCGTTTTGGAGATTTTGGAAACATTGTGATCATCGTATCACACTCATTGAATTTCATGGAGCAGCAAATTCGAGATTGACCATTCGGGCAAAAAGCAATAAGCAAAAGCAAAAATTCGGGCCATTTTCAAACATTTCTAAGTCACTTAAATGAAAAATCGCAACATTATTGGATAACATAAGCACCTTCATTATAAACAACTTGTTCTCAACAACTGGGCCGGGTGAAGGCGCCTCCCTTTTAAATTTCCTGCAGCATTAGTCGAATAAAAGTGCGATGGTTTCGAGATCTTACATGGAATTGCACTACTTTCTCGCAAGATAGCCGCTGAGGGACAGGAGTCGGTGGCAGTTGAAGGGCGACATCGGGCCTACGAGGGAAGCGCGGTAGAGTCTTCCAGCCGAGTCCCAGGATCTCGAGCAGTGTCGTCTCCGAGACATGTGGTCTTGAATTGTTGTGATGCAGGTATACTTCGTTAAGTTCTGAAGAGGTTAGCTGGAGCTTTTTTGCTGAAGTTCGTAACTGACTACAGTAGAATGATCAGGTAATCGTGGTGTTGGAAGAGAGGGCCGAAGGAGCTGCCAGTGGTATATTCAGGGACCGGCAACATGCTCTTATTAGTGGGCAAACCTGATTTTGCAGTTGGCTCAGCTCATTATGATGAATCCAGCTACTTATGCCTTTGCCTGCGAAACAGGTAAACGCACCCCTTCTCATCTCCACTTAGAAAGTTGTCTTAGCAAGCAGTCAGTTCGATGGAGCGGGGCAGAAGTTGTAGATAGTTAAACATTTCTGCGACCTAGACAACTAATAAGGAATCCACTGATCAAACTTCTGAACTTTTTTCGAGAAAACGAAGACTTCACTGAATATCTGGAATAACCAAGTGTGATTGCTGGAGAATTACCCGTTTCATGCGAATTCGCTTCGATCAGAGGGCGTAGCCGATCTCGAACTTTTGTGACAATCCACCCTCCCCCACCCCTGGACACCCTCCTGATAGAGAGCACGTCATCAAGTGCAAGGCGTTTTCACAACTCCACCTGCGTCCTCTCACGTAACGGTAGTCTAATTTCTCTGTCATACTAATTTTTTGCGAAGAGTCGGATCACCTCTCAGATTCCTTTTCACTCCTTGCACCTAGGCTGTATCTCCCCCACTGGCTCAGAATAATCTATCTGCACCACACAAGCTTGAAATTTTAGAAAATTCCTCCTTCACAGCGCTATGCCCTTGACGTTTGAGTTTAGAGCAATGTAGGACAATGCAACCTCTAACTCGGTTATCATCCATAAGGAAACGTGCTTTAACTTCTAGCCTTGCTTATTTTCCTTTCATTCTGTATGACTATGAATGCATATTGTCGCTAGCACTGTAGTCCAAGGGCTGTTCTCGTTCCAGGAAGAGGTATAAGTAGACTACACGTTGTAGGCAAAATGGGTGATAGTTGATAATGTTGCCTGTGTCTCCACTGGTATGCAGCAACACAATGATACTGTTTTTACGAAGGAGGTGCCCTGGTTCACGATAGAACTTGCTTCACATGCCTAGCAAGGCTATTAAAGATTAGCGGGAGGAACTGGTTAGATTCTGTCGGAGTAAGGACTACTGTAAAGTCTTCGTCTACATAACGGCATGTCAGGCTTCGAAACGGAGAGCATGGAGACGACATCCGTTCTCGCTTCATGGAATTGGGCAGATGAGACTACTAAAAAGTCAGTTCAGAAGTCATCCATCATTACCACGAAGTCAAGCCATATTCATTGTGCAAGCACAAAGCACTGGAGGTCACCCTGGGTATTCCTCCCATTCTTAGCATCTCCGAACAGGATCGCTGGTAGACAAGGAACTAGGTGCAAAACCTTCGATCTATGTGTGCGGACTAGGAAGAATGGGGAAAATTTGATAATTCAATTCAGGCAAAAGGTCTATTATATAAGAACAGAGAGGACTTGCCCTTTTTTCTGCACTGTTTGAAGGCAAAATTTTGCAATCTTAATTAGTATACGCTAAAGTATGCACACTTTCAGCCTTATTAATAATGGGTTTTCATGGAAAGATGCTGCTGCCATCTAGTGTTGTCCTCACTGCCATGCTGTCGGTGCCAGGTATACTTTTATAAAACAATAATTAGAACGCTTCGGGAAAAATGTGGTTGTCAGTACCTTCGTCCCGGTTTCAGCTATTTGTGAAATATGGTGGAGCTATTTGACATTGTGCTACTACCGACACATCAGAGAAAGAGGGACGTATAAGCTGAGGAGTAATGTGGAGTCGACTACATTCCCTGCAGATTTGATATCGACTCAATGTTAACCGTGATCTGAGCAAATTTCAACATCTGGTAAGTACTTCTACACCTAGGAATGATCAGCGTTCTTTCGAAAAGGTAGCATCAGAGGCAGCCATACTACCCCGCTTTCAAGAATTCGAGCTTGTCTAACTGAAATCTATTGATCAGCAAAAACGCTTTTGCGGTTTTCGAAATTCTTTTTGAAGAAATGCGGCATATGGATAGGCTGATCAACTAGGTAGACTTTGAATTATATCCTTGAACTTATTGGCAGCATAACAAAATCGGCTTACAAAGAGACAATCTGGGCTGAATTTGCAAGATAGTGCTAGAACTTTATCATATCGATAAATAATATAATAGTAAGACTTTCTAATCAAAAGTTCATAAGTAATTTTGATAGCAACTTCTGCCTAATAGTAGTTCCAATTCACCTGTACCATGTTTCTCGGTTTTACGGAGTTTATTGAACTATGAGTGAGATCAGGCTCTTCGGAGCGTGTGTATAGACTCCTTCACGTAACCAGTGTCTTGTTTTGCCCATCCCAAAGTGCAAGCTCAACGACCTCTTACAACGAATTTGCCCTAGATTGGATGGCGAGAGATCTTTTTCATCCGAATCAAGCCTCCCAGATGTTCCCTCATTCAATGAGTCTTCATTCTCTTGAACAGGCTTCCAGCTTCTGTTACCTTTACAATTTGAAGTTCATTCAGATCCTTCTACGGAGAGAACTTTTCTGTTGCTTTGACACTGAAGTTCTTGTTTCTTTTCTCCTTGCAAGCCAACTGTTGGAGGAACAACAGAGAAGACCGAAGAATTGAAATGAATAAATGTTTTCTATTAGAGGCTAATGCCCTTCGATCGAACCAAGTTCTGTTTGATGTGATTAAATGTTTCCAAAAGAAGCTCACAAGCTTCCGCGTTTCGTCATTTTTCCCGTTCCCGGGAACATTAACGGTAGAGAATAAAAAGCTTTCGACGAAAATTCTGCAACAGTTTGTCCAATACAACTTGTCAAACTTAATCCATCGAAGAGCTTGAAAATTCGAATTATTTTACAGATCCACTGTACACTTACCACACGCCACTCCTTGGCAGCAACTGTCGCGAATGAAGAGAACATCTTGGTTGCACTCCTGCCGAATTGCTTTATAAATTTGCCTATGCGGATATCCACAGTTCTATGTTGCCGAATTGCTTTATAAATTTGCTTATGCGGATATCCACAGTTCTATTTTATCTTGTACAAAACGTTGAAGATTTTAAAACTATAATTTTAAATAACGGGTCCATAGATCTTCTCTTACGGTGCTGGAGTATTGTTGACTATAAACAGAATAAAATTCTTATTTTCATGAGAGCTTGATCAAAGAACAAATGAAATAACAAAACCTCGATTTCGTCTGGAAAGCGGAGACGATTCAAGAATCAGCCGTTGACCTCCACTCCCAAGTCGTCCCATTCCAAATGCCGCATGATGGTCTCGAGGGCTGGAGTGTAAAGTCTGACGAAATGATGCCTGCCAAACCCCTATGCCACGTTGACAACGACTTGCGGAATCCTGGTCATGTAGTTGTCGTGAGGCTCACTGAGTGTCCTTTTGTATTGGGTAAGAATGTCCTACTTGCTCGAGGCATTAATTGTCATATCGGTCTCGACGGCATTAAAGGCCTTCTCTGAGTCAATGGATGAAAGTAAGACATAACAGCATCCTATATTTTACTCTCGTGATACTTCAGTGGATCTTGTGGGCAGTGTAGATGTGATCGATTGCATTGAATCTTCTCCGAAACCTTGTTCGCTCGCATGGCTGCCCTTCATGTAGTGTTGTGCCAATCCTGTTGTGGACGAATTGCGTGAAAGCAGGGTTTCAAAGGGGTCGGTCACCTCTACACTGCCACAAACCATAATGTAATTGAGAGAATAAAATGCCGTTATGTCTTAAGATCATCGATTTGAAGAAAGCCTTTGACACCGTCGAGACAGGAGCGGTAATCGAAGCGCAGAGCAACCAGGGTGTTTCTGCTATAGAGAAGGCTACATTGTGGGCTCAACAACACCTTCACAACCACGATCTCGCCACACTACCAATAAGTCATCATCAAGGTAAAGAGGGGTGATCGGCAGAGCGATACCCTTTCGCCCAAACGTTTCAGTACCGCTCTCGAGTATATGATGTGTTATTTGAAATGGAAAGACTTGGGAGTGGAGGTCGACGGCTGCTTCTTGAATCGTCTCCGCTTCCCAGACGAAATCGAGCTTATAGCACTAAACATCGAGCAGGCGGAGCGTACGCAGCCGAATTCCGTAGCGCTGGTGAAAGGTCGGCTTAGGACTGGACTTAATGAGACGATGTTGAAGAGAAAAGGATTTTCTGTCTAATGTACCCTTTACTTTGAATGTAACGGAAATCTTCGGAAGTTCTAGCTACGTGTATTTAGACCGGGAAGTCAACATGTTGGGCGATCTAGCCCCGGAGCTGAGCAGAAGGGAACGCGTGACGATGGGAATACTTGAAGGAGTAGTGAGAGAAGGAGACAATGTACATCTGGCTCCACAGCCACATTTTCCGCCCTGCCGCCCTTCCTGCTTCGAGGTGCTTGACTGTATCAATTTTGAGATTATTCTGAGAACCAGGAGGAGGTGGTGAAGTGGCGAAGGGCGCCTATCTTGCAGAAACGGTCGTGGCTTCTAATCTCAGACCGATACCCACCTAGGCCAATCAGATCTTCCATTCCTCCGTGCTCGATTTTTTATTGGCATTGGACTCGTCTGGGAGAATAAAACACTGACTTGTACATCGGCTAGATCCAGCGAGTCCCTGTTTCGGCCACATAGCAGTCAATAACCAATGCGATTCTGAGTAGAAGTCGAATGCGGAGCGCACCCCTCAAACGGATTTGGTCAACACGAAGTGACGCTATATTTTCATTATTCAATTTTAAGAACCACAGAGAAACACAAGAACGAAACGTCCATCTCAGGAAAACTTGGAGATTTCCAAACCTTGTAGCGTCTCCAAGTGCCATTCAGATAGTGCCGCGATTGCTTGATCGACTTCTTGAATCGAAGAAACCATCATCAACCCAGCAATATAAGCATAAATAAGCCAACAATGCCCTCATCCACATGTCGGCGAACAATGCTTAAGTGACGCTTCCTCTCCAGACTTGGTCTTAGACGCTTAAAAAGGGAAAGAGATCCCATCAAAGCAAAACAGGATCTACGCAGTCAACTCATGCTATTTTCAAGATCCGGCCTTCATGCTGTGGGACCGAGTCGATAATGTTACGATTCCACTTCTTTCCGCCACTCAACTATTTTCAATTCAGCGGATTCGAGTAGTTCAGCCGCTCTGTGCCCTCAGGGCAGTCGCAGCTCTATCCTTTCTAAGTCAATGCCTAGCCAATTACGCGACCAACTTAGCTCTGATAGACTTCCACTCACCATTAGTCGAGTTCATGGAATGCTTGAATACCTCTGCCCATTCAAGTTCGGAAAGGGCAAATCTATTGATATGGCTCCGTTCTCTTCATTTACTTCCCTCGCTGTTGACAAAGCAACTTAAACACGACTTTTGGAATGCCTATAATTTTCAATTCATGTAAGGCTCTATCACCTTAGCATCTCTGACATCCCTCCACGCAATCCTAACAATATATTTACATAGAATGTGATGCTCGACTTTTTCGACCTGATATCACTGACTCGCTACGTACATAAGGTATAATCATAAGGCAACAATCTGCAGATCTTCAAGAACACTCACCACTCTCAAAATCGTCAATTGAAAACCATTTCTTTCCATCATCTGTTCACTCACGATGACTACTTGCTTATTTTGCTACTCACTTCTACAATAGGGTAATCTCTTCTCAGAGGACTGGGTTTGGATTTATCAGCTTCTAATCCAACGAGTTCTTTTTGTTGATGACGATCCCGACATCAGGGTTGAAGTGAAGCAGCGCGCTACCTGGCACTCACTCAACTTTGTCCCACACACAAAGAAAAAGCTTCGAAAGTACCATACTTATTTTACAAAGCAAACTGTGTCGTCCGTATTTACTTTATTAGCTGGCTAGTAATCAGCAGTGAAGCATACTCAGCCGTATCGGCAAGTCTTTAGAGCTAGCAAGTTTGACTCGAGTTACTATTGACAGGAGCTCTCTAGAAACAGTTGGAAGAACTGTGAAGCGCGGTAGTACGAAGGGTTACATACTAAGCGATGTCAAGACCTCCCTTAAGTAAGGTAACCAACTGGAAAGTTTCCTTATCCCCAAACTAGAAGTAGAGTACGTTATTCATTAAATACTTATTTACTTACTTTACTTATTTATCTCATCTGGAAATAAGACCGGGCGTTCCTTATCCCGATCACGCCAGAGCCCACACTGCAACGTGAAAACAGAAGAAGATGAAGAAACTTTGTTAAATCGGTTTCTACAACCACCTCGAACCTATTGCCTCATGCCAACTGTGTTTCACTTCTTCCCTTTCGGATCCTTTTGCAAAATGTAATAGATGAAGGTCTTACGTAGGATGTTGAGCTCATTGTCGACTTACCCATTAATTTTTGAGCCGTGACCAATCTTCTATTTCGTTAACATTTTATGGGTCTTCCGCATGCAGATATTCCACAAAAGCAACCCATTCCAGGAATGCTGGAGACAAGCGATGACCGACTTCTTTGCTACCGAAACCATCCCATCCAGCTAATAGGGAGCCACTTGATTTTTTCTTAATTTCACTGCGGTCCATAATCGAAAACAGGGCTGTTACTGCTGATTCTGGAAATAAGTGCCTATCTGCACGGAAGGGAAGGTTAAAAAGAAGTCATGTCCTTGCTGTTAGAACACATTCCAAAATGGGTTCACTCCGTGTAATTGTGCAGTATGTGAATAAACCTATGTAGAGATTCACTCGCCATTTTCACTTTGCAGCTTGTAAGCATTGGCTAGCAATAAGTATACCAATAGTTGCAAGACTCCCTATTTGGCTAGAAATTCGTAACTGTACACAATGTAGAACCAAACCATCAACCGTTCCACTATCAACATTGGAGGAGAACTAAAAATTGTTGAGCACATTCTAACATTGGAAATGTGTATTAAACAATTCTAGGCAATGTAGAATTCAGTAAGTTGGTCGCTGTAGTGTTGTTCAAAGGCGGCTGTCTTATTTTGAACCATGCGAAGCTAGACCCTCTGTGGGAATTGCAGAGCGGAAATCTTAATGAACTTTCGGAATTGTAATTCGTGAAGTGTTTTGTCCACTGGAATGTCTGAGACAAAGTCATTAATTGTACATCTAGAAGTGTTCTCGAAACGCGCTCATATCCCTGCCGTAATCAAACAAAAATTCTTTTAAGACTCCAGATGAAAACCGAGGAGAGGAAGTTATGTTGGTGGTCGTTTGTTAAAAAATCCAGTCTGTCGGTTTTCTATCTGTTGCCAACTATCCAATTTCTGCTAACCTAGTTAATTCGAAACAGCACTGGAGCATAAGGGAAAGAACTGCTCTGAAAACTCACTTCAAAGTAAATGTGTAGGTCTTCATGGCGCGAACCATCGATCGTTTCGGAAGTTGTGGGGAGAAATTTGCAGAGGACGTGAGCTTCTTCGAGCAATGAAATCCAAGAAATTTCTACAAGAGGAACTTTCCATAATAGTTGACGGTTCACGACAGCTTCGCGCTATTTCGGGTGTTCGCTTGCTCTATAACGAGTATAATTCCGGTCGTCAAGCTGTTCGAATCCCCTACATTTGACATCTATGCATTTGAACTACATTTGAACGTACGGTATCAACGTCGACCTCATCAGTCAGCCCATCCCATCAAACGGGCAAATAAGCGGGAAAGAGTTCATTGTCTGTCTGTCCTTTGTCGTTTACTAAGAATTTTCTAATACCTCTTCGCATCGAGCATCTTGGAATGGGATCAGGCTGAGATAATAGTTCTACTCTTTGATTCTAGTTTGATAAACACGAAATTATCAACGAGTATCCCTCGTTGGAGCCGGTCAGATGGGAAACATTAGGTATTATTAACACATTACCTTTTAACGAATACAACAGCAGACTTACTACTGCCGAGCTATCGAATGTACTCATAAAAACGGATTTTTCGGTGTAAATAATCCACCTACTAAATTCAAATTCCATGTAAACAGTTAGTCTTCTGTGCAATGGTAGAGTTTCTGCTGCCATTTTCAGTGGCTTCTTTCACTAGTCGACATTACTGATTCTTTGCTTCAGATCGAAGTGTTATCAGAAGTGTTATCGACAGTGTTAGAGTGCCAAAGGTGAGCTGTTCCGCTCATGTAACCCTAGAGTTTGACTGACTCACTTCTAGTAGTCATCATTTAATCTCTGGAGAGGAGCTGAGTGCTTCGACCGCCATGACTAAGAGCTGAACCGAAGCACTTAACTGTTTTTAGGGGTGATTTCAGAAAATTTCAACTTTATTGATACAAAACGGTTGGCGTGGTGTGGTAACGAGTAGCTCACTTCACGAGCATGGTTCGAGGAATGACTCACACTTGACACTTGACATATCCTTCCATTCACAGATGACATACCTAGACATGCCTAGAAAGACATCATTATGTACGCTCTCTAGGTCGAAAACTGAATGAAATTTGGATAAGGGCATATCTTATAGATGTTGTTGACCCCTAATACTTCAACCTCAATGGAATTGGTTCGGTTCGCATACCTTCTGGATGTAAGCCAGGAGAACTTCAGCAAATGCACTTTTTGAATTTTTCCTCCTTCGTCCAACTTATGCATAGGTCCAACAGTTGAGGCTTATAACAGTTATCTCTTTACTGGAGAGCTTCGCCTATGAATCAATGCCATAACGGGTGGCTTCGAATATGGAACCGAATGAATTCGGAAGGTGTTCATCTTCCACATTACATTCCAACTTAGCTTAACAGCTTTCATTTTTGAGTGATTACATACTTACAAAAGGCAAGCTCTAAGAAACAGTTCTTCTTCCATTTAAACTCGTGAAATGTGGACCTTCCCTACTCCTCAAACATATCAAAAAGCAATTTTATACCTCCCAGCGATGGGATAATTATACACAGTAAAGCATTCAGTGCTCTCTGAGGCAAACATTTCACCTGGCTTTCATAGTTTTTGTAAATTCTATGCATTTGTAATGCCTTTTAACTGCTCCTTTGAGACCTTTTTTCTCGTGAACAAAGTGCGTTACAATTTGTCGTTTTAAGTTCGGATCAATCACATTAAGTTCCACGAAAAAATGGAAGAAGGTCATCGGCTATGCTTTATCCATATTTCCCATTATCCATGGTTCCCTTATCAATCGTTTCGACAATAAAATAACAAAAGTTCAAAATGAATTCGCAAGGACTGTACGAGTACAGCGTCCGTTCTCACTGAATGGCTGCTTTTCAACATTTCTAGTTATGCTCAGAGCTGCAATGATTCATTCCCGGGGGAACTGAACATCTGAGCAATATCATCCTTATATTTCTTTCTCTTCAGAGCTCTACCTTTTCACCGTGTTTTTTGTTAGGAATCTCCTATGAGCACAACAAGTTTGCTGTTCTCTCAGGTCCATAGATCTTAAGGGGAGGGCAAATTTTCAAATTGTTCTAGGCATAAGTCCCGCGACACATGTTATGCCGTCGTTTTGATAAGCCAGGATTAATCGGATTACTATCTTCATTACGAAGCTTAATGAACAACATTTTGAAAGACTTCAAATGAACATAAAAGCATAAAAATTTCGAAGGCTCAGCACAATTCATTCTTCGAGAACATAGGACATTGAGATGTAGTAGTGACCTAGACGTGAACATGGGCATATAGCCTGATTAGTACCCTGTGTTAATTAATGACACACTTCACGGTATTTTGCGTATCTAGTTTGAGACGACTAATGGAAGTGATAGTTTAGAAGAAGGTAAAAGTGGCAATGAAAACGCGAAAATCAGCCTTCTTATAAGCATGCAAGGAGTGAAATTGGGATTCGGACGAGAATGTCTCGGCAAAGTTGTATGGAAGGGCATTTGGACGAGTAATCCGAAAGTGTGTGTCATTGCGTTTATCTGGCTACAGTCACCGGTCTGTGTGCAACTTGCGCGCCAAGATGCGGACAGTGCGACCTCTACAGCTTCTGCAACGTTGTGAGAACTCGCCCACAATGGTTGTATACACCGACAACGCCTTTAGGTTCCTTTTTAGACCTATGTAGGCCTTCTTTTGACCAGATGGCGTTCCTTGTGCTCTCCTCGGGGGATAGCAAATTTGCAAGTTCCATGGGAGAAATCTTAGACACAATTGTAACTGTGAACTGTGCTTGTAACACTAGTGTCACTCATTTGCGTCTTTGCGCTGAGCGCTCGAGCGATGCTAGAGATTTACTAACGAAGGGACGCGTTTGAAATATCGCCTTTCTATCAGACGCTATGCCTTCTTACCAAGCTCAATGATAGCCCTCTGCTTAAGTAAGGGCAGAATGCTGATATGGTCAATTTTCTACGTTTCACCCTTTTTATCGTTTTAAAGCGAAGCTACCTGCTTTTTGAAAGTTCTCTATTATCTACATTTCAAATTTCCGTGCCGAAAGCAAACAAAAGCTGAAATATGATAGACGACTGCACCTCTCCTTCCCTGCAATGTTGCTGATGCTTCATATTCGATACTAATGAATTCCATGATAAATAAAGTAGGAGAACTCTCTACCAATTCTTTCTGATGTATTAGTACCGCTTGGATGGGTTGAAATATATAACCTGTAGTCGGGTGATCCATTTACCTGCAAGATTTATTATGGAAGATATTGGTGTGCTTGCTGTGCGTTTTGAATGCACTTGTTATCGAGCATGTATCACAATGTGTATTTTGCATTGAACGACGTCTTCAGTGCCTTCATATACTCAATTAGTCTCTTTTATGTATTACATGATAATTTTTTTGGGTGAATTACGTGATTTTCCAGGCGCCAAAATTTTCGAAGGCCTCAATGCCCATCGAGATGCGATTTTTCTGTTGTTCGGTATTTTCTGCTTGATTTCATGGCTAGTATTCTATTTATACGCCTTGAGGTGAGCTCACTGTATGACTATTCACTTTTATTGTTGTGCGTTCCAATATTTTAGCAGATCAAAGTACCGCAGTAAGAAAAAACTATAACGTTGCCATAATTTTTCCTTATACATCGTTTTTTCTGTTATTCGTGAAGGCAATGGGACTTCCTGGTTAAACGAACTAAGAAACTGTAACAAGATTATTATAGTTTGTGTTGTGTAAGTGACTTACCCAGTTTGAGAGATTACCCTGGGCCCTGTGCTTCATTTTGCTCATCGTAAAACTATCAGACCTTGACGGTTTCCGTGTGCACATCAAACCGATGAAAGAAGCATTGTTGTTGCTGAATGGCGGGCTTAATAATATTGAAACGGGATCTTCAAGCGAACCCTGCCATCTTGCTCCTACTAGCATTTGTTCCTCTTGTGGGCATTCGATTTAGTCGAAATTCGTTAAAAAGTATACAAAATGGCTCTTTGTCATGAGGCTTGCTACTATACCCCATGAGATTAGCTTTCTCTTCCCATATCTCTGAGAAACCTTTAAACTCCCTATTTCCCTTACCACGTTCACCGATCTGAAAAGGCAGGCACTTGTGCGGGTCTTTTTCGAGGACACTATTTAGGTACATCGTCTGAAGCATTTTCTTCATAAAACATCAAGATTTTTCAGCCTTAAAATTATATGATTACCTTTCCCACAATTTAGTTATCTGATTCAGAGAGTATTTTTGCCCTGTCTACTTCTCTCATTACAAATGCATGCAAAAAACCAAATCCAGTGAATGCTATCAGAAGTAAGTACCTACATTCACATTAAAAGATTACTTATTGTCCGATATGTTCTTCAGAATATGCCTCGTTGCTGCGCTTTCATCGCCAAGTCGCCTAGAATTGGCTGCTCACTCACCTCATACCATCGTTGAACTTGACCAGTTCCTCGTTTGAACTTACATATGTATGCCGATAAAATTATGAATATGAGTTTGTGTCAATGGTATTCACTAAAGAGAATGTTTCGAATAAAGTTCATAGAGGATTCCAATTGGGCACTGTAGAGTAGAATTTACTCGTTAACCATACCTCTTCAATGGAACAATTTATTTTCAGTGATACTATGAAATCAGGTGAGCAATCAAGAGCAATCTCTTAGGGAACTGCCCATTTTTACGACAGCGTTGACTTTATTCTCCGCGCCAACTAACATTAGAATCAGATCGAGCTGGTTGTCGTGGTTCTTCCCCTCATGGCATGCAACTGACAAGCGCGGTTGCTTTCGTAAATATCAAAGCGTAAAGCGGGAGTAGTGGGTGAGTGGAAAACGTGGCTCGTCGTGATGACAAAATGGAGATTCCAGGAATTATAAATTCCAGGTTGTTCACGCGAGATGGTACGTGGAAAGTTACGTATATGAAAAATTCCTAGAAACGCTCTCCTTGGTATTCAAAACTAGAAGAAATTTCTTTATCCTGTTATTCTTATTTCTTTCAAACATTTCCCAGTTATTCCCAGCTGATCATGGGTCTGAATCGATCTTACTCACGAGGGGAAGCCAACAGATCAGCTCCTCAGTCTGATGGATATATACCTTCCAAGCAACTTCGCCCGGAGTAATTCACTTTTCGACATTATTGAATCTCTTTTAACTTAGCGTTATTCGGCGATTTCAGTAGGTGCATAGAATTAGCGGATCTGATCTTGTGATGTGGGACCTTCCGAGTCGCAGTGTTCACATTTTTCTTTTCCACTCCTCCACTCGCTATTTCCCTACCATGCGTAATGCGCAGTGAGTTTGTGTATGCGTGTTTGTGCATGTGTGTGTGTATGTGTGTGTGTGTGTGTGTGTGTGTGTGTGTGTGTGTGTGTGTGTGTGTGTGTGTGTGTGTGTGTGTGTGTGTGTGTGTGTGTGTGTGTGTGTGTGTGTGTGTGTGTGTGTGTGTGTGTGTGTGTGTGTGTGTGTGTGTGTGTGTGTGTGTGTGTGTGTGTGTGTGTGTGTGTGTGTGTGTGTGTGTGTGTGTGTGTGTGTGTGTGTGTGTGTGTGTGTGTGTGTGTGTGTGTGTGTGTGTGTGTGTGTGTGTGTGTGTGTGTGTGTGTGTGTGTGTGTGTGTGTGTGTGTGTGTGTGTGTGTGTGTGTGTGTGTGTGTGTGTGTGTGTGTGTGTGTGTGTGTGTGTGTGTGTGTGCGTGTGTGTGTGTGGGTTTGGGCATGTGTGCTGTGTCGATGTTAGGGTCTATGTGTGTCGGTGTGAATATGTGTGTGTATGTGAATGTATGTATGTGTGTGTAAGTATGCATGTGTGTGTGTTGCGCAGGGAATGTCAATTCCGTCCTAGATCTTTCAAATTCTGAATTGGGTACCGTTCTCGCAAGGGGTGGTGGAGGGGCAAGTGAATGGGGGGGGGGGGGTTTCGTGTCGAAGGTAATTCGATTGACTTTGCGCAATCTAGTTGAAAGAGAAGAGGAGTGAACCCAGCTACATGAATACACATGAGTAGAGCAGAGCTCCGCCTATGACGAAATCAGACTTTCACTAAGAGTCGTTGCATGTGTTTCGTTTCAAAATTAATAATTCCTGTTTTCTTGGACTAGATCATCGAAGTCAGAAGGGACGTGGGCGGAGCGTTGTATTTTGGTGGAAACGTGGGAGGTCATCTGACATTCCAGCTCCACACGAAAGAGCCGGGTGATCCCAATGGCCCTACTATAGTCTAGAAACCACTTAACCGATTTCCAAAAGACAGCAATAATAACATTTTGGGGAAATTCTGCCATACCGAATCGTTCCGTGTGAAAAATAAGGAAACGGGCAGAAATAAAACACGGCTCTCAAAGCTCACGTGGAGGGGCGTCAAACAAACACCAGGACGGCTGCCAGCGAGATGGTTAGGCTTATTCGCGGAAGGATGAGACGTGGCGTGTCCTGCCCACCTGATCCTCGATTCCTTGGCGAATAGGACTCTTGATCTCCCGTTGATGGAGGTGGATCTCTGTGTTCTCTTTCGAGTTTGCATGTATAGGAAAATCACGAGCACCATCGTTCACACAGCGCGTTGAACAACTCTGACTGCATTTTATTCTGCTTCAGTAGAGTCGAGGTCTCCAAGGCCGAAATCAAAAGAGGAAGGACCGCAGATCGAAAAAAGTGAACGCGAAGCCCGATGTTCTTTGTCTTCTTCATTATTATCTTGTTATTCTTGAATGCTCCTTGCGCAGTGTGCTACCTTCTGCTCAGTTCCGACGACCCAGATGCACGTGGCTTGAGCATCCGGAGATATTCATTCCGTCTGGCGTCAAGGGAATATCAGATGCAATACCTGTTTTTTATGGGCGTCTTTTCGTTAGGTACAGTCCAAAGTCAATCTCTTCATGAACACTGTTCAATTAATCGAGCATATTGCAATATAAATCGCAATGTGTACTAAAAAGGATGGCTTAGGAGAGCAAATTATGATGTGAGCATTCCCGCGCAGACCTGCTACGCTAAATGATGTGGATCCCATAGCTAGAGTGGATAGCTGTAATGGGAAGAACAGGAACGATAAGGATCAAATGAAAAAGATCATATTGTTCTGATAAGCCCTCCTAGATATAGTATTCATCTGCCTTCGAAGTCTTGTGTAATTCATTCAAGGGATAATACATATTTTTGGAGCCATTGCGCCGGATCATTGTAAGCCGATAGCAAGCAATAATTGTAATGTTCGCAAAGAAACATTAATTACCAAAAACATATTCTGACTATAACCATGATCAGTTCTGTTTCAGCTGACCAATCAGAAATACCAAGGCACCAACGCCTACATAATCACTGATTTCGACTTCGAACTTAAGGAAATCCCTTTCGCGAACGCTTTTGATTTTAGCCATCAAACAGCATGCGTTTCGCTGAAAATGAATATTGCATTATGTATCGGGGGTCGGCGTTTGAGCTCGCTGATAGTTGGAGCATGTAAGGAGAACGGAAAATGAGGAGGAGAGCTGTCGAGCTAGACTGCGTGTCATCATTGGTTGTGATCTTGTCGTGTATCGTTTCGATGTTTTTTTTTCTGTTCGTTTTCTGATTTACTTGTAGAGCTAACGGAACTCGATTGTTTTGTCGTGAGAATTCTCAATGGGTATAACAGGCTCAGGGGTCTGCTGATGGTGTGACCGCTGGGAAGCCTGACGGTGGCTGATGTCTCGGAGTGGCTCATTATTCTTCCTAGTTTCCCCTGGCCTCATGGTCGTGCGTCGTCGAGAACAAGTACTATCCGGTCATCGAATGGATTCTTGTGACGTGTGGAAAGATTGTTTATGTTCATGCTGGAATCTTTCGCGTAGATTTGTCAGATATTCTTCGTTCCATCTTTGCCAAAAACGATTCAGCTGTATTCTTGTTTGCGGAGAAAATCTTCCGGCGTTTCGCCGGGTTTCCATTTGTCAGTGTCGTTATTTTTTGCAACAAGGCGAGGTGAGCCTACTATCGAGAGGGGCGCAAAAAATCGATTGGTCGGAATGGACATCCGGAGTCGATGTCACTGTACACATAGGTGATTGGTCTACTTTTTACGATGGCTTCACATTTATTCACGAGCGTAGCAAATTCGTCGTAGTCAAGTACTTGATTTCGAATTGCTGCTTTAATGAAGTTTTGAAGATGCCAATCATTCTTTCTTAAACGCCTCCTTGTCAGGATGCATTGCCGCGATGAATTTGAAGCGTATATTGTGAACGGAGCAGTAGTCGACGATGCCTTGGCATTGGGTGGAATTTGTCGAGGGCATGACTCCGGAAACTGCCATGAATGCCGGTGCACTGTCTGACATCAAATATTTTGGGGTCCCATTGGTGGCGATAAAACGACGCAGGTAGGAAGAACAATAATACTTATGTTGATGTAAAAAAGTATATTATTTGGCTACCCCTTGACACTAACAGGGCATCGTTGTTTCAGAATTAAAACTTGTGTTAGAAAAAGCTACTTTTTTTTAACAACTATGCTTTTCTCATCCTACTCTCGTACTCCTTTACTTGATTCACATCCGCTTCATTACCATGATGAAAGATTCTGATATGTATACGTGGTCTTATCGCCAAAGCAGATCTTACCGAAAAAGTTGTTTAATGGCTAATATCAAAAGCGTTCGCGAAAGGGATAATAAATAGGCTTAATAAATAGGTCTGAGATGATTTGGTCCGTGAACGCAAGTAGAGGAACTCTCACTTTTTCTGTTGTCATGATGGAGTAGTGTAAATGGTGGAAATTACCGAAATTTTTCACACTTGTTATGCTTTTGAAAATACTATTATGTTCTTGTCAAGGTGTACATTCACGATGAAAATTTATTTATGAAGCAATTTATTAAAACCTTTCATATTGTTCATGATAGATAAGCCATTTATCGCCTTCTCTCTTCCAGATGTGGCGCATTTTGCCTTTAAGGATACTGGCATTATTTTCCTTTTTCTTAAGTTCGAAGTCGAAATCAGTGATTATGTAGTCGTTGGTGCCTTGGTATTTCTGATTGGTCAGCTGAAACAGAACTGATTATGGTCATAGTCAGAATATGTTTTTCGTAATTAATGTTTCTTTGCGAACATTACAATTATTGCTTGCTATCGGCTTACAGTGATCCGGGGCAATGGCTCCAAAAATATATTTTATCCAGTGAATGAATTACACAAGACTTCGAAGGCAGATGAATACTATATCTAGGAGGGCTTTTCAGAACAACATGATCTTTTTCATTTGATCCTTATCGTTCCTGTTCTTCCTATTCCAGCTACTCACTCTAGCTATAGGATCCACGACATATAGCAAATGCTATGGGAAGAAATGGTTAACACTGACCTCGAATGTGTGCGATCCGATTTCCGCCCAAATCCTTCGGTAGCTATCACCAATAGCTAAAGACAAAAAATAGTTCAATTGAGACTGACGATACATAGACATGATTCGCTTACCTTTCCCATATAGAGCATGTACGTCTTTTTTCACAATGACAGCCTGAGGATGATAGAGATCAATAGCGATCTGTGTTTCTTCCTTTTCGCAGGCTTCCTCGAACTTTTTGTAGAGTGGCTTGAGCGTCTCTTCAGGGGCTGAAGGGTATAATTGAGATGAATATGCGTGTGCTTCGATAAAAAGATTGGATTGAGAATGTTCTGATACTTAAAAATTCTAGGTATCTGTGAAACCAACATGAAGTGCATACATATGTACACATATCAACATTTGCCGATACACTGCATGGCGAAACAGAATGAGCACCATGAGTTTCTGCTATGTTTTCATTTTTGAAAAGGTTAACATGTAGCAAAATCCATATTCTTTTACAATTTCTATTGTTCGATCAGTTTTGAACAAGAGATCTGGTGGTGTTTGTAGTCTTGGTAGGATAATTTAGGATGGATTACTGTTCGAATCAATGAATTTTTAGTCTGTGGAATCATTTTATCCAAACTAAAGTCGTTAGGTGAGATCGCTACTCTATCGTATTAGATAGATCAAAGCCTATCTAAATTAATTGGGTGTCCTGAATCTTATCTTAGAAGTAGCGAACTTAATCTGATTGGACTAAGACCGTAATATCGTAGAGATGTACACGAGAGGTGAAGAAAACTCACTCTCGGCAGCCACACTTGCTAGGAAGCAAGACAAGATTGTTAGGATGAACAGCATTATCCAGATAATGAAGTCTTCGTTTTCCTCTCCTATTTATAGTTGATGGTGAATGAATTGTCCTCACCACATCTGTTTGTACAAAAAAAATGATGTGTTGTCATAGCCTTATTCCTTGCTATCGTATTTGCCATCGGTCATATAAGGAAACATCACTAACCCACGTATCCTACACCAGGAAGAACAATAATACTTATGTTGATGTGAAAAAAGTATATTATTTGGCTACCCCATGACACTAACAGGGCATCGTTGTTTCAGAATTAAAACCTGTCTTAGAAAGTGCTAATTTTTTCTGAACAACTATCTACTTTTCATCCTACTCTCGTACTCCTTTACTTGATTCACATCCAATTCATTACCATGATGAAAGATTCCGATATGTATACGTGTTATGATCAAGCTTTCCAAAAGAAAATGAATTCCATACGGACTTGCTCAGAATTGGCGAAATTTAGAAGAAAATATTTATGTAAATTTACAAATGTGGTGCACTTCGAAGTAACTTTTTGCTGTGTTTTTGATTTTGATGGCATCACCTGCTACGTATTTTGATTCTATGGCTTCCTTCCTTATCCCATAGTTTTCAGGAAATATTTTTGAAAACTACCACTTTTGCTTGTCTAGAATGAATCACTTAATCACGTAATCTGGTCACTTTGATTAAAGAATATGAAATTCTGTGCTCAGTGCATTAAATGGGAAAATGGATATTCAGGAGCTTGAGATAGTTGTTTTCAGTTTAGAATATAATACGCGATTTTATTAGATTTTCATTACACTAATCAAAATGTTGCTTGCTCGCTTGCCTATCTTTCATCTGATAACGAGTAGTTCAGTATTTTGTCAATCGTTTTGAAATTATTCCTGCCAAGATCGAATAGACATATAGCCTTTTGGGAAAATACTATCAATGTAAAGGATGTCATATGAAAGTATCACCTTGACGAACATTTCTTAGGCTTTGAGGGTAGTTAGAGATTAATAGTAGCCGTAGCTATAGGACTATCGTGAAAATATCATCAATATTCCAGGTATCAAGAGGAAATCAAGGCATGACAAAGCTATCAAACCTATGCTCTATACAGTTAAAACATCATGTGCGAACTTATTCATTTAGTACGCTTTCTATATGATGGTTTTACAAATTTCACTGAACATTGTTTCCTTACTATACTGTGATTACCTCAATTGCTGTTGTTATCCATTGTAAGCCTAGTATTTATATGATAGCAGTGAGCACTTATAAGTTTATGTATGTACTAAATGAACAAGTAAATTATGTGCCAAGTATTTTCCAGCCAAAGCAGATCTTATCGAAAATGTTGTTTGATGGCTAACATCAAAAGCGTTCGCGAAAGGGATCTTTAATAAATAGGTCTGAGATGATTTGGTCCGTGAACGCAAGTAGAGAAACTCTCACTTTTTCTGTTGTCATGATGGAGTAGTGTAAATGGTGGAAATTACCGAAATTTTTCACACTTGTTATGCTTTTGAAAATACTATTATGTTCTTGTCAAGGTGTACATTCACGATGAAAATTTATTTATGAAGCAATTTATTAAAACCTTTCATATTGTTCATGATAGATAAGCCATTTATCGCCTTCTCTCTTCCAGATGTGGCGCATTTTGCCTTTAAGGATACTGGCATTATTTTCCTTTTTCTTAAGTTCGAAGTCGAAATCAGTGATTATGTAGTCGTTGGTGCCTTGGTATTTCTGATTGGTCAGCTGAAACAGAACTGATTATGGTCATAGTCAGAATATGTTTTTCGTAATTAATGTTTCTTTGCGAACATTACAATTATTGCTTGCTATCGGCTTTCAGTGATCCGGGGCAATGGCTCAAAAATATATATTATCCCGTGAATGAATTACACAAGACTTCGAAGGCAGATGAATACTATATCTAGGAGGGCTTTTCAGAACAATATGATCTTTTTCATTTGATCCTTATCGTTCCTGTTCTTCCTATTCCAGCTACTCACTCTAGCTATAGGATCCACGACATATAGCAAATGCTATGGGAAGAAATGGTTAACACTGACCTCGAATGTGTGCGGTCCGATTTCCGCCCAAATCCTTCGGTAGCTATCACCAATAGCTAAAGACAAAAAATAGTTCAATTGAGAGTGACGATACATAGACATGATTCGCTTACCTTTCCCATATAGAGCATGTACGTCTTTTTTCACAATGACAGCCTGAGGATGATAGAGATCAATAGCGATCTGTGTTTCTTCCTTTTCGCAGGCTTCCTCGAACTTTTTGTAGAGTGGCTTGAGCGTCTCTTCAGGGGCTGAAGGGTATAATTGAGATGAATATGCGTGTGCTTTGATAAAAAGATTGGATTGAGAATGTTCTGATACTTAAAAATTCTAGGTATCTGTGAAACCAACATGAAGTGCATACATATGTACACATATCAACATTTGCCGATACACTGCATGGCGAAACAGAATGAGCACCATGAGTTTCTGCTATGTTTTCATTTTTGAAAAGGTTAACATGTAGCAAAATCCATATTCTTTTACAATTTCTATTGTTCGATCAGTTTTGAACAAGAGATCTGGTGGTGTTTGTAGTCTTGGTAGGATAATTTAGGATGGATTACTGTTCGAATCAATGAATTTTTAGTCTGTGGAATCATTTTATCCAAACTAAAGTCGTTAGGTGAGATCGCTACTCTATCGTATTAGATAGATCAAAGCCTATCTAAATTAATTGGGTGTCCTGAATCTTATCTTAGAAGTAGCGAACTTAATCTGATTGGACTAAGACCGTAATATCGTAGAGATGTACACGAGAGGTGAAGAAAACTCACTCTCGGCAGCCACACTTGCTAGGAAGCAAGACAAGATTGTTAGGATGAACAGCATTATCCAGATAATGAAGTCTTCGTTTTCCTCTCCTATTTATAGTTGATGGTGAATGAATTGTCCTCACCACATCTGTTTGTACAAAAAAAAATGATGTGTTGTCATAGCCTTATTCCTTGCTATCGTATTTGCCATCGGTCATATAAGGAAACATCACTAACCCACGTATCCTACACCAGGAAGAACAATAATACTTATGTTGATGTGAAAAAAGTATATTATTTGGCTACCCCATGACACTAACAGGGCATCGTTGTTTCAGAATTAAAACCTGTCTTAGAAAGTGCTAATTTTTTCTGAACAACTATCTACTTCTCATCCTACTCTCGTACTCCTTTACTTGATTCACATCCAATTCATTACCATGATGAAAGATTCCGATATGTATACGTGTTATGATCAAGCTTTCCAAAAGAAAATGAATTCCATACGGACTTGCTCAGAATTGGCGAAATTTAGAAGAAAATATTTATGTAAATTTACAAATGTGGTGCACTTCGAAGTAACTTTTTGCTGTGTTTTTGATTTTGATGGCATCACCTGCTACGTATTTTGATTCTATGGCTTCCTTCCTTATCCCATAGTTTTCAGGAAATATTTTTGAAAACTACCACTTTTGCTTGTCTAGAATGAATCACTTAATCACGTAATCTGGTCACTTTGATTAAAGAATATGAAATTCTGTGCTCAGTGCATTAAATGGGAAAATGGATATTCAGGAGCTTGAGATAGTTGTTTTCAGTTTAGAATATAATACGCGATTTTATTAGATTTTCATTACACTAATCAAAATGTTGCTTGCTCGCTTGCCTATCTTTCATCTGATAACGAGTAGTTCAGTATTTTGTCAATCGTTTTGAAATTATTCCTGCCAAGATCGAATAGACATATAGCCTTTTGGGAAAATACTATCAATGTAAAGGATGTCATATGAAAGTATCACCTTGACGAACATTTCTTAGGCTTTGAGGGTAGTTAGAGATTAATAGTAGCCGTAGCTATAGGACTATCGTGAAAATATCATCAATATTCCAGGTATCAAGAGGAAATCAAGGCATGACAAAGCTATCAAACCTATGCTCTATACAGTTAAAACATCATGTGCGAACTTATTCATTTAGTACGCTTTCTATATGATGGTTTTACAAATTTCACTGAACATTGTTTCCTTACTATACTGTGATTACCTCAATTGCTGTTGTTATCCATTGTAAGCCTAGTATTTATATGATAGCAGTGAGCACTTATAAGTTTATGTATGTACTAAATGAACAAGTAAATTATGTGCCAAGTATTTTCCAGCCAAAGCAGATCTTATCGAAAATGTTGTTTGATGGCTAACATCAAAAGCGTTCGCGAAAGGGATCTTTAATAAATAGGTCTGAGATGATTTGGTCCGTGAACGCAAGTAGAGAAACTCTCACTTTTTCTGTTGTCATGATGGAGTAGTGTAAATGGTGGAAATTACCGAAATTTTTCACACTTGTTATGCTTTTGAAAATACTATTATGTTCTTGTCAAGGTGTACATGTCTCAGTCGACCCCTCAACCCGCTAACCCTGCGCGCAATGTGCCCAAAAAGAGGAAGCCAATGTCTCCTATTCTGGCGAATATTCATTCGAATGCTGTTCTCGACGATGATGCTGCTAAGCTACTGAGCAATATTCAGCATATTCTATCG
Source organism: Haemonchus contortus (assembly GCA_000469685.2). Taxonomy (NCBI): domain Eukaryota; kingdom Metazoa; phylum Nematoda; class Chromadorea; order Rhabditida; family Trichostrongylidae; genus Haemonchus; species Haemonchus contortus. Next base: position 18,642,861 of record LS997566.1, read on the forward strand.
GCTAAAGCCCCAGAAGCACTTCCTTTATTGGATCAACTGCTGACGAAACTATCTTCTTTATCACTGGATGCAATTCATACTGAGAAGCGTGAGCGTTCCATCGTGATTCATGGTGTCCCGGAAGCCGACGCTGGTTTATCCGCATCACTTCGACAGCAGTTTACTGAAAGGTGTGTTTCCGAAATTCTCGACGTTCTCGACATAGAAACCCGGCCAATTGAGGTGTTCCGAATGGGTAAAGTTGGCCAAAAGCCCAGACTGATCAAATGTGTTTTTACTTCTAGGAAATTTATGTTTCAAACTCTTTCTAAAGCTAAACAGTTGCGTTCCTCGTCAAAATTTTCTAGTGTGTTCATAAGAAAATCGATGACCCCAGAGCAACGAGCGATCGATCGTGATCTCCGGAATCGTGCCCACGAACTCAACCGTGATCAGCACAATGGTGAAAGGGTTTTTGTAGTTTACAGAGGTGAAATTGTAAAAGCATCAGATATACCGTTGTTGAAAAGTTCCCTAGCAAAAAACTGAATTGGATTGTGCACTCTAGAAATGAATGTGAATCCAGCTCGTCTTTCTTTTCTATGGTTTCTGTTTTATACACCAATATTCGGTCATTTCCTAAGAATTGTGTATTTCTTGATGTTGAGGCAGCTCAGAAATATGATTTATACCTCTTTACTGAAACTTGGCTGAAAATCCATCACTTGGTATCGGCTATGCTTAGTAATTGGATTGAAGAGTATGCTATTCTCCGTTGTGATAGGTGTCGGAGGACCGGAGGGGGAGTTGCTATGTTTATAAGGAAAACCCTAAACTATTCTACCATTTTCTCGGAGTCTGTTCCCGGTGGTTATGAACTTTAGCCGCCGACATCGCTCTCTCCGACTCTTGCGTCAGAATTGTGCTAATATATAGGCCTCCGTCATGTCCTTCTACTATGAATGAGCAATTAGGAAAAGCGGTCAGCGATTTAGCTGCGGTATCAATGCCGGTCCTCGTTATAAGTGATTTCCATACTCCTGAGATCGATTGGGTCCAATGGAATAGCTGCAGAGATATCTCTCATCCACTTTTTGACACTTTCGCATCTCATGGATTCAAACAATACCTGGATCAGCCCACTAGGAGTAACAATTTGCTGGACCTTCTGTTTTCAAATGATCGGGAGCTCATAAGTAGTGTTTCAGTCAAGTCACCAATCGGCCATAGTGATCATTATTGTGTCTCTCTTAGTATCACGGGACGTACTCCTCCCTGCACTCCGGTTTTCAAAAGGTTTTTTGTTAAATGCAATTATTCTCTCATTTGTAGTTACCTGTGCAGTACCCAATGGATTCCCTCTTTCGAGACGGTCGCCACGGTAGATGAAAAGTACATGATGTTCCTCTCTATACTCAAGCACTCCATAGATCTGTTTGTTCCTTGTGGCTACACACTACCCACCAGAGACGCCCTCCCAGTCTATCTACAAAACATGATGGACCACAAGGATTGCCTCTTCCAGTATGCCAAACTGAACGGGGATTGGTCCGAGTACAGATCTTTCTCAGACAAATTTTCAAACAAGCTCATCAAATTTAATAGCAGTATTGAAAAGAAGATTATAGAATCCAGTTGTAAGCAACGTTTTTTCAATTTATCAGGTCTAAACTCAAAAGCAAATCTTTATTCACGGATCTCAAGCTGCAAGATATACTCCTAGTGAATGATTTCGATAAGGCTAATGCCCTTGCGACTGAGTTTAGCAAAGTGTTTTAGGAGGACAACAATGATTTTCCTCCATTCTCGCCTTATATCTCAAAGCGGATGGGGACTTTTCCTCATTTCCATGCAAACGATATTTATGAGCTCCTGATCAAGTTGTCCTGTTCATCGTCGATTACACCTGACCATGTTCCGACTGAGTTCATTAAGAATATTGCTCACGCTATTGCTTTTCCCTTGTCATATTTATTCAATCAGTCCATGATGTTCTCTCAAGTTCCTAGATTGTGGAAGCATTCGTACATTACACCTATCTTGAAGAAACCGCCCTCGTCTGATGTTTCTAATTACAGGCCCATCAGTATTACATCCATTTTCTGCAGGGTGTTTGAGAAGCTGCTGAAGAAGCATATTCTTGAGCATCTTGCAGAGAACAAACTGATTCCTGATTCACAGCATGGTTTTGTAACAGGAAGGTCTGTAGTTACGAACATGCTTGAATCACTTAATGACTGGACAGAGGCTTTAGATAATAAGAAGAGTATTGATGTAATCTACTTCGACTTCACCAAAGCCTTTGATAAAGTCAGTCATAAAAAGCTGATCTACAAAATTCGTAAGTTTGGTTTCCATGAGAAAGTGTGCAAGTGGATAGAGGAATACCTCAGTGAGCGTAGCTATCAAGTTCGCATAAACAGTTCTTTTTCGCAAGTCCTTCATGCAAAGAGCGGGGTTCCTCAAGGAGGGGTCTTATCCCCCATGCTTTTCAATATATATTCTGCGGACTTGCCCATGATTTGCTCACAGGATGGTGTTGTGTGTAAACAGTATGCTGATGATTTGAAATTTTACAAAGTTATTGACTCTCCTCTGGATGCCCTCTCCCTACAGTCTTCTGTCAACAGTCTCGTACAGTGGTCCACAGATTGGCAAGTTCCTCTGTCCCATACCAAATCCTGTCATATGCACTTGGGTCCCCCTGGCTCATCCGTTTACTTCATTGATACTAAGGAGATTTCTAAGGTTAACGAAGTTAAGGATCTAGGGTTCCTATACAATGATAAGCTTGACTTCTCGTCTCATTGTAACTTAATCTGCAAAAAGGCGTACCATAGGACCTATCATATCTTCAAAGCTTTGACAACCAAGGACACTCGAACACTTATCTCGGCTTACAAAACGTACATCCGTCCATTAGTGGAGAATGGGACCGTGGTATTCTGCCCGCATAAAAAGAAACAAATTGCTTCGATCGAGAAAGTCCAAAATAATTTCACCAGAAAAATCCTGATTCGTCGCGGTGGATTTCTTTATTCAAGAATACCTAAGGCCGAAATACGGAACAAGTATTATGATCTTCCCTCTCTTCAGTCCAGACGAACTTTCTTTGACTTATGTATGATTCATTATCTGCTCAGTGAGAATTCCGCCGTTGATATTTCTCAGTTCTTCAGCCTTATTCCATCTATCACCAGGGGTGGCCAGTTCAAATTATCTTTCCCCAGACCTAAAACCTCCATCAGGCGCAATTTTTTCACTGTCAGAGCAGGTCTTTTTTACTTGCATTTCAGTAAATCCAACTGCTTCTCGGGTTCTCGGGCGTCCTTCAAACGCTCAATAGCAAAACTCGTACAAAACTCGTAAGGAAGGCATAGCTGGTACCATCCTCCTATTCCTAATCAAGGTGCTGTTACTTGTTGAGTCCCTAGTGTTGCTGGTATTGTTTTTTGTTAGTCGTTTCTAACGTTGTCTTTTACAACGTATTGCTAAATAAATAAATAATACATTCACGATGAAAATTTATTTATGAAGCAATTTATTAAAACCTTTCATATTGTTCATGATAGATAAGCCATTTATCGCCTTCTCTCTTCCAGATGTGGCGCATTTTGCCTTTAAGGATACTGGCATTATTTTCCTTTTTCTTAAGTTCGAAGTCGAAATCAGTGATTATGTAGTCGTTGGTGCCTTGGTATTTCTGATTGGTCAGCTGAAACAGAACTGATTATGGTCATAGTCAGAATATGTTTTTCGTAATTAATGTTTCTTTGCGAACATTACAATTATTGCTTGCTATCGGCTTTCAGTGATCCGGGGCAATGGCTCAAAAATATATATTATCCCGTGAATGAATTACACAAGACTTCGAAGGCAGATGAATACTATATCTAGGAGGGCTTTTCAGAACAATATGATCTTTTTCATTTGATCCTTATCGTTCCTGTTCTTCCTATTCCAGCTACTCACTCTAGCTATAGGATCCACGACATATAGCAAATGCTATGGGAAGAAATGGTTAACACTGACCTCGAATGTGTGCGGTCCGATTTCCGCCCAAATCCTTCGGTAGCTATCACCAATAGCTAAAGACAAAAAATAGTTCAATTGAGAGTGACGATACATAGACATGATTCGCTTACCTTTCCCATATAGAGCATGTACGTCTTTTTTCACAATGACAGCCTGAGGATGATAGAGATCAATAGCGATCTGTGTTTCTTCCTTTTCGCAGGCTTCCTCGAACTTTTTGTAGAGTGGCTTGAGCGTCTCTTCAGGGGCTGAAGGGTATAATTGAGATGAATATGCGTGTGCTTTGATAAAAAGATTGGATTGAGAATGTTCTGATACTTAAAAATTCTAGGTATCTGTGAAACCAACATGAAGTGCATACATATGTACACATATCAACATTTGCCGATACACTGCATGGCGAAACAGAATGAGCACCATGAGTTTCTGCTATGTTTTCATTTTTGAAAAGGTTAACATGTAGCAAAATCCATATTCTTTTACAATTTCTATTGTTCGATCAGTTTTGAACAAGAGATCTGGTGGTGTTTGTAGTCTTGGTAGGATAATTTAGGATGGATTACTGTTCGAATCAATGAATTTTTAGTCTGTGGAATCATTTTATCCAAACTAAAGTCGTTAGGTGAGATCGCTACTCTATCGTATTAGATAGATCAAAGCCTATCTAAATTAATTGGGTGTCCTGAATCTTATCTTAGAAGTAGCGAACTTAATCTGATTGGACTAAGACCGTAATATCGTAGAGATGTACACGAGAGGTGAAGAAAACTCACTCTCGGCAGCCACACTTGCTAGGAAGCAAGACAAGATTGTTAGGATGAACAGCATTATCCAGATAATGAAGTCTTCGTTTTCCTCTCCTATTTATAGTTGATGGTGAATGAATTGTCCTCACCACATCTGTTTGTACAAAAAAAAATGATGTGTTGTCATAGCCTTATTCCTTGCTATCGTATTTGCCATCGGTCATATAAGGAAACATCACTAACCCACGTATCCTACACCAGGAAGAACAATAATACTTATGTTGATGTGAAAAAAGTATATTATTTGGCTACCCCATGACACTAACAGGGCATCGTTGTTTCAGAATTAAAACCTGTCTTAGAAAGTGCTAATTTTTTCTGAACAACTATCTACTTCTCATCCTACTCTCGTACTCCTTTACTTGATTCACATCCAATTCATTACCATGATGAAAGATTCCGATATGTATACGTGTTATGATCAAGCTTTCCAAAAGAAAATGAATTCCATACGGACTTGCTCAGAATTGGCGAAATTTAGAAGAAAATATTTATGTAAATTTACAAATGTGGTGCACTTCGAAGTAACTTTTTGCTGTGTTTTTGATTTTGATGGCATCACCTGCTACGTATTTTGATTCTATGGCTTCCTTCCTTATCCCATAGTTTTCAGGAAATATTTTTGAAAACTACCACTTTTGCTTGTCTAGAATGAATCACTTAATCACGTAATCTGGTCACTTTGATTAAAGAATATGAAATTCTGTGCTCAGTGCATTAAATGGGAAAATGGATATTCAGGAGCTTGAGATAGTTGTTTTCAGTTTAGAATATAATACGCGATTTTATTAGATTTTCATTACACTAATCAAAATGTTGCTTGCTCGCTTGCCTATCTTTCATCTGATAACGAGTAGTTCAGTATTTTGTCAATCGTTTTGAAATTATTCCTGCCAAGATCGAATAGACATATAGCCTTTTGGGAAAATACTATCAATGTAAAGGATGTCATATGAAAGTATCACCTTGACGAACATTTCTTAGGCTTTGAGGGTAGTTAGAGATTAATAGTAGCCGTAGCTATAGGACTATCGTGAAAATATCATCAATATTCCAGGTATCAAGAGGAAATCAAGGCATGACAAAGCTATCAAACCTATGCTCTATACAGTTAAAACATCATGTGCGAACTTATTCATTTAGTACGCTTTCTATATGATGGTTTTACAAATTTCACTGAACATTGTTTCCTTACTATACTGTGATTACCTCAATTGCTGTTGTTATCCATTGTAAGCCTAGTATTTATATGATAGCAGTGAGCACTTATAAGTTTATGTATGTACTAAATGAACAAGTAAATTATGTGCCAAGTATTTTCCAGCCAAAGCAGATCTTATCGAAAATGTTGTTTGATGGCTAACATCAAAAGCGTTCGCGAAAGGGATCTTTAATAAATAGGTCTGAGATGATTTGGTCCGTGAACGCAAGTAGAGAAACTCTCACTTTTTCTGTTGTCATGATGGAGTAGTGTAAATGGTGGAAATTACCGAAATTTTTCACACTTGTTATGCTTTTGAAAATACTATTATGTTCTTGTCAAGGTGTACATTCACGATGAAAATTTATTTATGAAGCAATTTATTAAAACCTTTCATATTGTTCATGATAGATAAGCCATTTATCGCCTTCTCTCTTCCAGATGTGGCGCATTTTGCCTTTAAGGATACTGGCATTATTTTCCTTTTTCTTAAGTTCGAAGTCGAAATCAGTGATTATGTAGTCGTTGGTGCCTTGGTATTTCTGATTGGTCAGCTGAAACAGAACTGATTATGGTCATAGTCAGAATATGTTTTTCGTAATTAATGTTTCTTTGCGAACATTACAATTATTGCTTGCTATCGGCTTTCAGTGATCCGGGGCAATGGCTCAAAAATATATATTATCCCGTGAATGAATTACACAAGACTTCGAAGGCAGATGAATACTATATCTAGGAGGGCTTTTCAGAACAATATGATCTTTTTCATTTGATCCTTATCGTTCCTGTTCTTCCTATTCCAGCTACTCACTCTAGCTATAGGATCCACGACATATAGCAAATGCTATGGGAAGAAATGGTTAACACTGACCTCGAATGTGTGCGGTCCGATTTCCGCCCAAATCCTTCGGTAGCTATCACCAATAGCTAAAGACAAAAAATAGTTCAATTGAGAGTGACGATACATAGACATGATTCGCTTACCTTTCCCATATAGAGCATGTACGTCTTTTTTCACAATGACAGCCTGAGGATGATAGAGATCAATAGCGATCTGTGTTTCTTCCTTTTCGCAGGCTTCCTCGAACTTTTTGTAGAGTGGCTTGAGCGTCTCTTCAGGGGCTGAAGGGTATAATTGAGATGAATATGCGTGTGCTTTGATAAAAAGATTGGATTGAGAATGTTCTGATACTTAAAAATTCTAGGTATCTGTGAAACCAACATGAAGTGCATACATATGTACACATATCAACATTTGCCGATACACTGCATGGCGAAACAGAATGAGCACCATGAGTTTCTGCTATGTTTTCATTTTTGAAAAGGTTAACATGTAGCAAAATCCATATTCTTTTACAATTTCTATTGTTCGATCAGTTTTGAACAAGAGATCTGGTGGTGTTTGTAGTCTTGGTAGGATAATTTAGGATGGATTACTGTTCGAATCAATGAATTTTTAGTCTGTGGAATCATTTTATCCAAACTAAAGTCGTTAGGTGAGATCGCTACTCTATCGTATTAGATAGATCAAAGCCTATCTAAATTAATTGGGTGTCCTGAATCTTATCTTAGAAGTAGCGAACTTAATCTGATTGGACTAAGACCGTAATATCGTAGAGATGTACACGAGAGGTGAAGAAAACTCACTCTCGGCAGCCACACTTGCTAGGAAGCAAGACAAGATTGTTAGGATGAACAGCATTATCCAGATAATGAAGTCTTCGTTTTCCTCTCCTATTTATAGTTGATGGTGAATGAATTGTCCTCACCACATCTGTTTGTACAAAAAAAAATGATGTGTTGTCATAGCCTTATTCCTTGCTATCGTATTTGCCATCGGTCATATAAGGAAACATCACTAACCCACGTATCCTACACCAGGAAGAACAATAATACTTATGTTGATGTGAAAAAAGTATATTATTTGGCTACCCCATGACACTAACAGGGCATCGTTGTTTCAGAATTAAAACCTGTCTTAGAAAGTGCTAATTTTTTCTGAACAACTATCTACTTCTCATCCTACTCTCGTACTCCTTTACTTGATTCACATCCAATTCATTACCATGATGAAAGATTCCGATATGTATACGTGTTATGATCAAGCTTTCCAAAAGAAAATGAATTCCATACGGACTTGCTCAGAATTGGCGAAATTTAGAAGAAAATATTTATGTAAATTTACAAATGTGGTGCACTTCGAAGTAACTTTTTGCTGTGTTTTTGATTTTGATGGCATCACCTGCTACGTATTTTGATTCTATGGCTTCCTTCCTTATCCCATAGTTTTCAGGAAATATTTTTGAAAACTACCACTTTTGCTTGTCTAGAATGAATCACTTAATCACGTAATCTGGTCACTTTGATTAAAGAATATGAAATTCTGTGCTCAGTGCATTAAATGGGAAAATGGATATTCAGGAGCTTGAGATAGTTGTTTTCAGTTTAGAATATAATACGCGATTTTATTAGATTTTCATTACACTAATCAAAATGTTGCTTGCTCGCTTGCCTATCTTTCATCTGATAACGAGTAGTTCAGTATTTTGTCAATCGTTTTGAAATTATTCCTGCCAAGATCGAATAGACATATAGCCTTTTGGGAAAATACTATCAATGTAAAGGATGTCATATGAAAGTATCACCTTGACGAACATTTCTTAGGCTTTGAGGGTAGTTAGAGATTAATAGTAGCCGTAGCTATAGGACTATCGTGAAAATATCATCAATATTCCAGGTATCAAGAGGAAATCAAGGCATGACAAAGCTATCAAACCTATGCTCTATACAGTTAAAACATCATGTGCGAACTTATTCATTTAGTACGCTTTCTATATGATGGTTTTACAAATTTCACTGAACATTGTTTCCTTACTATACTGTGATTACCTCAATTGCTGTTGTTATCCATTGTAAGCCTAGTATTTATATGATAGCAGTGAGCACTTATAAGTTTATGTATGTACTAAATGAACAAGTAAATTATGTGCCAAGTATTTTCCAGCCAAAGCAGATCTTATCGAAAATGTTGTTTGATGGCTAACATCAAAAGCGTTCGCGAAAGGGATCTTTAATAAATAGGTCTGAGATGATTTGGTCCGTGAACGCAAGTAGAGAAACTCTCACTTTTTCTGTTGTCATGATGGAGTAGTGTAAATGGTGGAAATTACCGAAATTTTTCACACTTGTTATGCTTTTGAAAATACTATTATGTTCTTGTCAAGGTGTACATTCACGATGAAAATTTATTTATGAAGCAATTTATTAAAACCTTTCATATTGTTCATGATAGATAAGCCATTTATCGCCTTCTCTCTTCCAGATGTGGCGCATTTTGCCTTTAAGGATACTGGCATTATTTTCCTTTTTCTTAAGTTCGAAGTCGAAATCAGTGATTATGTAGTCGTTGGTGCCTTGGTATTTCTGATTGGTCAGCTGAAACAGAACTGATTATGGTCATAGTCAGAATATGTTTTTCGTAATTAATGTTTCTTTGCGAACATTACAATTATTGCTTGCTATCGGCTTTCAGTGATCCGGGGCAATGGCTCAAAAATATATATTATCCCGTGAATGAATTACACAAGACTTCGAAGGCAGATGAATACTATATCTAGGAGGGCTTTTCAGAACAATATGATCTTTTTCATTTGATCCTTATCGTTCCTGTTCTTCCTATTCCAGCTACTCACTCTAGCTATAGGATCCACGACATATAGCAAATGCTATGGGAAGAAATGGTTAACACTGACCTCGAATGTGTGCGGTCCGATTTCCGCCCAAATCCTTCGGTAGCTATCACCAATAGCTAAAGACAAAAAATAGTTCAATTGAGAGTGACGATACATAGACATGATTCGCTTACCTTTCCCATATAGAGCATGTACGTCTTTTTTCACAATGACAGCCTGAGGATGATAGAGATCAATAGCGATCTGTGTTTCTTCCTTTTCGCAGGCTTCCTCGAACTTTTTGTAGAGTGGCTTGAGCGTCTCTTCAGGGGCTGAAGGGTATAATTGAGATGAATATGCGTGTGCTTTGATAAAAAGATTGGATTGAGAATGTTCTGATACTTAAAAATTCTAGGTATCTGTGAAACCAACATGAAGTGCATACATATGTACACATATCAACATTTGCCGATACACTGCATGGCGAAACAGAATGAGCACCATGAGTTTCTGCTATGTTTTCATTTTTGAAAAGGTTAACATGTAGCAAAATCCATATTCTTTTACAATTTCTATTGTTCGATCAGTTTTGAACAAGAGATCTGGTGGTGTTTGTAGTCTTGGTAGGATAATTTAGGATGGATTACTGTTCGAATCAATGAATTTTTAGTCTGTGGAATCATTTTATCCAAACTAAAGTCGTTAGGTGAGATCGCTACTCTATCGTATTAGATAGATCAAAGCCTATCTAAATTAATTGGGTGTCCTGAATCTTATCTTAGAAGTAGCGAACTTAATCTGATTGGACTAAGACCGTAATATCGTAGAGATGTACACGAGAGGTGAAGAAAACTCACTCTCGGCAGCCACACTTGCTAGGAAGCAAGACAAGATTGTTAGGATGAACAGCATTATCCAGATAATGAAGTCTTCGTTTTCCTCTCCTATTTATAGTTGATGGTGAATGAATTGTCCTCACCACATCTGTTTGTACAAAAAAAAATGATGTGTTGTCATAGCCTTATTCCTTGCTATCGTATTTGCCATCGGTCATATAAGGAAACATCACTAACCCACGTATCCTACACCAGGAAGAACAATAATACTTATGTTGATGTGAAAAAAGTATATTATTTGGCTACCCCATGACACTAACAGGGCATCGTTGTTTCAGAATTAAAACCTGTCTTAGAAAGTGCTAATTTTTTCTGAACAACTATCTACTTCTCATCCTACTCTCGTACTCCTTTACTTGATTCACATCCAATTCATTACCATGATGAAAGATTCCGATATGTATACGTGTTATGATCAAGCTTTCCAAAAGAAAATGAATTCCATACGGACTTGCTCAGAATTGGCGAAATTTAGAAGAAAATATTTATGTAAATTTACAAATGTGGTGCACTTCGAAGTAACTTTTTGCTGTGTTTTTGATTTTGATGGCATCACCTGCTACGTATTTTGATTCTATGGCTTCCTTCCTTATCCCATAGTTTTCAGGAAATATTTTTGAAAACTACCACTTTTGCTTGTCTAGAATGAATCACTTAATCACGTAATCTGGTCACTTTGATTAAAGAATATGAAATTCTGTGCTCAGTGCATTAAATGGGAAAATGGATATTCAGGAGCTTGAGATAGTTGTTTTCAGTTTAGAATATAATACGCGATTTTATTAGATTTTCATTACACTAATCAAAATGTTGCTTGCTCGCTTGCCTATCTTTCATCTGATAACGAGTAGTTCAGTATTTTGTCAATCGTTTTGAAATTATTCCTGCCAAGATCGAATAGACATATAGCCTTTTGGGAAAATACTATCAATGTAAAGGATGTCATATGAAAGTATCACCTTGACGAACATTTCTTAGGCTTTGAGGGTAGTTAGAGATTAATAGTAGCCGTAGCTATAGGACTATCGTGAAAATATCATCAATATTCCAGGTATCAAGAGGAAATCAAGGCATGACAAAGCTATCAAACCTATGCTCTATACAGTTAAAACATCATGTGCGAACTTATTCATTTAGTACGCTTTCTATATGATGGTTTTACAAATTTCACTGAACATTGTTTCCTTACTATACTGTGATTACCTCAATTGCTGTTGTTATCCATTGTAAGCCTAGTATTTATATGATAGCAGTGAGCACTTATAAGTTTATGTATGTACTAAATGAACAAGTAAATTATGTGCCAAGTATTTTCCAGCCAAAGCAGATCTTATCGAAAATGTTGTTTGATGGCTAACATCAAAAGCGTTCGCGAAAGGGATCTTTAATAAATAGGTCTGAGATGATTTGGTCCGTGAACGCAAGTAGAGAAACTCTCACTTTTTCTGTTGTCATGATGGAGTAGTGTAAATGGTGGAAATTACCGAAATTTTTCACACTTGTTATGCTTTTGAAAATACTATTATGTTCTTGTCAAGGTGTACATTCACGATGAAAATTTATTTATGAAGCAATTTATTAAAACCTTTCATATTGTTCATGATAGATAAGCCATTTATCGCCTTCTCTCTTCCAGATGTGGCGCATTTTGCCTTTAAGGATACTGGCATTATTTTCCTTTTTCTTAAGTTCGAAGTCGAAATCAGTGATTATGTAGTCGTTGGTGCCTTGGTATTTCTGATTGGTCAGCTGAAACAGAACTGATTATGGTCATAGTCAGAATATGTTTTTCGTAATTAATGTTTCTTTGCGAACATTACAATTATTGCTTGCTATCGGCTTTCAGTGATCCGGGGCAATGGCTCAAAAATATATATTATCCCGTGAATGAATTACACAAGACTTCGAAGGCAGATGAATACTATATCTAGGAGGGCTTTTCAGAACAATATGATCTTTTTCATTTGATCCTTATCGTTCCTGTTCTTCCTATTCCAGCTACTCACTCTAGCTATAGGATCCACGACATATAGCAAATGCTATGGGAAGAAATGGTTAACACTGACCTCGAATGTGTGCGGTCCGATTTCCGCCCAAATCCTTCGGTAGCTATCACCAATAGCTAAAGACAAAAAATAGTTCAATTGAGAGTGACGATACATAGACATGATTCGCTTACCTTTCCCATATAGAGCATGTACGTCTTTTTTCACAATGACAGCCTGAGGATGATAGAGATCAATAGCGATCTGTGTTTCTTCCTTTTCGCAGGCTTCCTCGAACTTTTTGTAGAGTGGCTTGAGCGTCTCTTCAGGGGCTGAAGGGTATAATTGAGATGAATATGCGTGTGCTTTGATAAAAAGATTGGATTGAGAATGTTCTGATACTTAAAAATTCTAGGTATCTGTGAAACCAACATGAAGTGCATACATATGTACACATATCAACATTTGCCGATACACTGCATGGCGAAACAGAATGAGCACCATGAGTTTCTGCTATGTTTTCATTTTTGAAAAGGTTAACATGTAGCAAAATCCATATTCTTTTACAATTTCTATTGTTCGATCAGTTTTGAACAAGAGATCTGGTGGTGTTTGTAGTCTTGGTAGGATAATTTAGGATGGATTACTGTTCGAATCAATGAATTTTTAGTCTGTGGAATCATTTTATCCAAACTAAAGTCGTTAGGTGAGATCGCTACTCTATCGTATTAGATAGATCAAAGCCTATCTAAATTAATTGGGTGTCCTGAATCTTATCTTAGAAGTAGCGAACTTAATCTGATTGGACTAAGACCGTAATATCGTAGAGATGTACACGAGAGGTGAAGAAAACTCACTCTCGGCAGCCACACTTGCTAGGAAGCAAGACAAGATTGTTAGGATGAACAGCATTATCCAGATAATGAAGTCTTCGTTTTCCTCTCCTATTTATAGTTGATGGTGAATGAATTGTCCTCACCACATCTGTTTGTACAAAAAAAAATGATGTGTTGTCATAGCCTTATTCCTTGCTATCGTATTTGCCATCGGTCATATAAGGAAACATCACTAACCCACGTATCCTACACCAGGAAGAACAATAATACTTATGTTGATGTGAAAAAAGTATATTATTTGGCTACCCCATGACACTAACAGGGCATCGTTGTTTCAGAATTAAAACCTGTCTTAGAAAGTGCTAATTTTTTCTGAACAACTATCTACTTCTCATCCTACTCTCGTACTCCTTTACTTGATTCACATCCAATTCATTACCATGATGAAAGATTCCGATATGTATACGTGTTATGATCAAGCTTTCCAAAAGAAAATGAATTCCATACGGACTTGCTCAGAATTGGCGAAATTTAGAAGAAAATATTTATGTAAATTTACAAATGTGGTGCACTTCGAAGTAACTTTTTGCTGTGTTTTTGATTTTGATGGCATCACCTGCTACGTATTTTGATTCTATGGCTTCCTTCCTTATCCCATAGTTTTCAGGAAATATTTTTGAAAACTACCACTTTTGCTTGTCTAGAATGAATCACTTAATCACGTAATCTGGTCACTTTGATTAAAGAATATGAAATTCTGTGCTCAGTGCATTAAATGGGAAAATGGATATTCAGGAGCTTGAGAACACAATGTTGCATGGTTTTTCACGCCAAACCAAATATATATTGGCGGATTGAAAAGTTTTGACCGGCTTTTCAATCCCCACTTTAAATAGTATTATTTCCATTCTCTTAAACATACGTCTAGCGATCCGGCAGCTGCCTAACCCTGAAGCCTAGAACGGCCGAAAAAGCTGGAGTTCTCATTCTTGAGTTCCGGGCAATCATCAGAATTTCTATCGCGAAGGTGATTCTTCAGAGCAAGAAACAAATTGCAGTCAGACAAAGCGAGACCTGTCGAATAAGTAGAATGGGGCAGCACCGCTCATCCAAGTCCGGCAATTTACTGTCAAAACAATTTCGCAACATACGGTTGAGCGCTGTCGTGAGAAAGGCAAACATTTTTACGCTGCGGACGTCTGCCAAACTCTGTAGCTGAGAAGCGCAAATCTCGGCGGTCACGGTGGAGCCCTCAATGAGTTATCCAAAGTAGAGAATTCCCTGAGAATCTCCACCGACGACACAGTCAAACCTTCCTCGGACAGAGTCCACTTCTCTGCAAGTCTTGAAGGTGTTTCGTCATGAGGCACCCGTGGACTGAGATACGATAACTCTTCTGGATGCGCCACACATATTTGCGACAGCCGTCGGTGGATTACTCCCTCAAAGTAATTCGTGATAGACGATAGCTCTCAGACAGCTTCGGACAGCAGTTTTTGCGAAGCCCTTACAAGGGGATGCTTATATATCTCCCTAAAAATACAGGTTAGGGATCGATCTACCATAACCTATAACGAAGACTTTCCGAGCGGTCCTACGAAAAAATGTAGAAAGGGACGAAAAGTCGATCAAAACTTCTCACCCAACCTAATAGTTGATTGTTTTATACATAGATAACGATTTCGGTATTGAGGGGGAAGTTGCTCAGCCTAAAAGCAAGAGGTATCGCTTTGCGAACCGTGATCTGCAAGGGAACAGCTGGGACCTTGATTTCGATCCCCTCTTGACAGGGTTAATTGGTAAAATAAAGTTTAAAAAAAAGATTGATCATAGGCTTTAGCTGCTTTGTTATCCTCCTTCAGACTTGTGCTTGAGAGATTGGTCCGAAGAAATGTGGCATACTTCAGCCTCCCTTCTGATTGTGTTGCAGTTTTTTGATGTATACTACTCTATCACAATATTAGAAAGGTCGAATATTTTCATTCCATAGGAGATGACTATGAAGTTCACCGTTAAAAAGCATGCTCATACGTGTAAAGGTTGTAACCAGTGGGTCAGAAATTTTTGGGATGTAAAGATGGAAATAACATCATCCTAAAATCAATTCACACGACAGAAGCAGCCTAAAGAGTCAAAATTGAAATAGTAGGAAGACAAGGCAGCGGCCTTCTCACCATTCATGTAGGAAAGGCAGTTTCCATTTTGCTCGACGGCGCGATTTCGCAAGCCATACCGTGCCCAAATATTTGGCTGAAAGGCAACGGAGATGGCAGACTGCCTTTCCCTTCAGGAAAGGCACTTATTGTTAGAAAATTGTTAATGTGATCGGATTAACGTAATTAGGGTTCTGACAGAATCCGAAATCAAATTAGCTGGTTCATTACAGTATTGTAAAAGCTGCAACTTTCTCGCCCTCCTCTCCTACAATGCTCAACATTGCTTTTTTTTTAGAAGTGGGTGAATAGGCATGTGAATGAGCTGGGATATACAGTAACGCTCAAAAGTTCTCGGTTTGGCCTTTTCAGCTGTAACTTTTTTCTCAGTGGATAAAATCCCGTGAAACTTTAATATGTTAGCTAAAGCATATTTTACACTGTCTAACACTACTTGACTGCAAAGCAGCAATATCCACATAACTAATGGGAAGGTGATGCTATGCTCGTGACGTCACAAGCTATGCTGAAAGCAAGCTTGTGACGTCTGCAGTTGTTCGGACCTTATGTACGTTTTTCTTCTCTTCTGGGTTTGACATTAGCGATCGTACACTTTAGACATGGCAAAAAGGAAAGAAATTCCAGAAGGGTCGTCATCCATAATTCCAGTTGATTTTTTGTTCACGCCTTTGGGAGATCTGGAACACGATTAGATTGCAGGTTAATAGTGGTAAATATTCACAATACAGCCCTGCTACACAGGGGGACGGTACAAACGTGCGTCCGAGGAGGCGCGCGGCCACTTGCTCGGCGAAGGTCGTGACGGTTTGTATGGCTCTGACACCAATTTTCGGGGCACAAACTCCAAGTAGAGTAGTTTATTAGGGTCAGATGATCCTTCTAATGTATTCTACTTCGAATTTGGGCCTCAATGATAGGCGCTGAAGTCGTTCAAATCTTTGCGAACTTCGCCGCGCAATTTGGCGTGCGCATCCCCGGACGCACGTTCGTACACATACCCTGCTACACATACTGAAATTTCGTATGATTGCATCATGTAGGAGGAAGTTACGACTGAAAAGTACAACTGAAGAAGCATTTCGCCGAAAACTTTCGATCGCTACTATATATGCAATATATTTTTTTTTACATATAAATATCAATATGAACTGGGATGTATATGCAATATATTTTTATTTACATATACATATTAATATTATATTTACGTACATAAAACATAATGTGTATTTTATTCTTAAGTGCGGAGGTGGTACAGAAGCAAGTGGCGCACGTCACACGAGGAAAGTCACTGTTTCGCATCCCAGATCGATATTCGCCTAGGCCAACCAGGCCTTCCTTCCCTCCTGGGTGAACGGCGAATTGGTACCAGACCCGTTTGGGAGGATAAAAGCACTGACTTGTACATTGGCTGGCCACCGCAAGTCATAGAATAGGCCTCTTACGCACTCATTACGCCACTACGATTTTGAATGGAAGTCGAGTGCGGGGGCGCATCCCTCAGACGTTGTTAATTAACACCAAAAACTTTATCTTTTGAACGTTATTATTCGGAGCAATAGAGCGAGCCATCCTTAGATAGTGAAGTTACATTATGACGAACTTTGCAGTGCCCTGGGCACCCCCGTTCTTCCGTGAACCTCGACGTTCTGAAAACGGTATAACGACGTTCACAAGTAATCAGTGGATGGATGATGACGGATGATGGCCATAATTCTGAGTATTTTTTTTGTTCTCTTACAAAAGTTCGGCTCTATTTCCATCTGGAAACAAACAGCCTCTTATACACAACTAATTTCCCATTTCTGAAAATAAATCAGAGAAATTCAGAATAGACATTTATGAATAGAGTGGGCTTGAGGGATCCGAGCACCTTTCTTAAACAGTATTCCAAGGCATAAAACTCACCAGAGATTGATCCTAAGTCGAAGTGGCCATTTGAAATGAGACCTGCACTGCTGGGCGTGATTTTAACTGCTGAGTTCAGATCTGTTTTCCAAATTTGCCAAGCGTTTCTCTGAACGGAGTTATGAGGGTTATTTCAAGGGGCTTGACATAAGAGAACCTAAATTACAAGGATGTTCCTCTCCCTCAACAGCGACTTGGTGTAGTGGTAAGCGTGACACTATGTGCGAGAGAATAGGGTTCGTTTTTTTGTGGGGACGGACTTTCTGCATTGTGTAGAATTTTCCCCTAAAGACTAGAAAATACTCTCATGGTGATTTTATCACGTTCTATAAACTTTTGATGCTTTGCTGATCCACTCTCTTACCCTACCTACTTGTTACCGAGTGGAGGATTCTTCCGTGCGCAAAGTTTGGAGGCTCGAGCGAGTAAAACTCATATGATGAGCAACAATGATGCTAAAGTGAGGATAATACAGCCGATAGAAGCTTATTTCTTATTTCCTTTTGAGAATGTCGTTAAACGCACCACCTCATATGTAGTAGCTCATGACCTCAACTTTTGCGTGTACACACGAGACCGGACTCGAACCCGTACTTGTGCCTGGAGAGCACAAGTACGGGTTCGAGTCCTTCCGGAACTGAAGTTTTGTCCACATCGCCATCCTTGTGAGAATATTCCTAGTATTATTTCATGAGATACAGAACATATGGAGTCAGCGAAAACATAAAACATCGGATTCCGGAAGGTTCATACCCGAAAACTGCAATTACAACTCCAACTGAACTCATATTTACTCAAATAACATACACCCTACTCGATACATCTACGACCGGGTTAGGATAGATTATACAGGAAATCGGCGAAATGTTCTGAACTGTTAATTCTGGACGATAGATACGTTTTTGTTATTGATAATAAACCAGCATTGCAGGCGTTCAAGAAAAGTTAAAGGTGGTCACTTCATTCGAGGTTCGGGCGTTGGATAGCTTGCAACTAATATCAAGAGGGAACTGTGATTCATCTGTCATTGCCAAAAGCGCGTGATTTTAGCAGTTCTGGGTTGATTTCAACTTGACCGGGTGTCCAAGCGCGTAATTTTGACACCACATTTACTATGCGTTGTAAAACTTTTTTAAACGAAGCTAAGATTTTTTGATCTTACTAGCCACGTACACCCAAAGGCAGACTTCGCCCACTCTGATGAACCTACCAAACCCCTTCTATAACCTTCAACTACTTTTTTTCTGGTCCCCACAACTTGAACCGTGAGCTCATGGGACAGTGCCACCCTTTTTGAGAGCCCACAACTTGTGAGCCTCCGTCATTTGATTTGTTCACCCAATCCTAACCTTTGCTCATTTTAATTCAACAAATCACAGAATTGACCCGATCTCACACGCGCTTCCCCATATGACACCGAAATTTGTTACAGGCAAACAGACAAGTAAACGACACACCAAACTGTGGTTTATATATAGTAGTGTAGGGTACCCATGAATAGCTTGCCGCGACTGACGTGAGGGCTGAGCCCTTAGCCATGGAATCGCAGAGTGGAAAGTGGGTTCAATCATCGAGGATCGTTGGCGTAGCTATGTGAATCAAGCTACCAAGTAGAAACTGAAAATCATTTCCCTCATTCCACCTGAGTCTCGTATGCCCCGGTGATTTTCGGATCGGTGAATTGCGCCACCTGCGTGGCCTTTTCACCAATCGACTAGAGATCTTTCCAGTGGAAGGTCACCCTCAGTAAAAGCGATCGCTGAAGCGTTTATCTGAACTTTGCCTTTGTTTTAACTTGTTTTTTCTAGTATCTGCCAGTTGTTACCCACTACATTACCACTGCTGGAACATTCTTCGAAACACCGCATGCCACTTACTAGTATTTCTTTATTTGTGTACTCGGCGATTTCCAAATAGACTGCCTTTTTCGAATGCTCACACTAAGGCGGTGTTTGAAATAGTATCGGTAGTAGTCTTGTAATACGCAATAGACTTAATAAGGAACATGCAGCAGTAGGCAAAAGATTTTATTCTACTGACATTAGAGGTTAGGGATAGAAGTTTCGAGCGTGGAGATTTATGAACAAACCTACTTCAGCAGTGAGTGGCCGATACAGTTGAACAAAGGTTGGTGCAATTATTGGTATTTGATTTTTGTGATTCAAATCTTTGTGGATGATACCGTTATGAGCTCTCATTGTCAGTCTCGATGTTACAGGAAGCTCACAGTGAGAATGTTGGATTGACACCGGTGGTGAATTGTACCGTAGTCAGCGGACAGAAAGATCATTACAATGTGACTGTTTCTGGTTCTCCTCTTTTCAGGACCGCGCAATTAAACTTTCTACTCATCTGGCTCTTTCGTTATCAGGCGAAACCCATTTCAAGAATGGGCATCACTGAATTGGATATTGTTCAAATATAGTATTCACAAGCCTTGGATCGGAAACTACGTTTTCGATGACCATGCCCTAAAATATGACTCTCATGCTGGCACTTCACAGATACCAGAAAACGTGGGGTTGTGGTTCGACTACTGTGTGACAATAGCTCATTTTCAATAGCAAGAGCGCGATCGTAAAAGTTACTGTTATACATCTGATCAGAATATGAAACAAAACAGAGATAGTATTGAAGGAAGATTGGATAAGGTTGACAGAAATTTGGTAGCGAGTGCGAGGACTAACGTTAGACATAAAATATGTTTATTCGAAAAGGAGCGAGAAGGCCCAGTCGCTCCAGTGAAACTTTCAAGAGCACGACCAATCTGTGTGGATTCGGTGAAAAGGTGTTTCGAAAAATGCGGTGCTTCGAAAAGGTAAGAGGGCTCTCGAAAAAAGGTGAGAAATGAATGCTAGTAATGGATAAGCAGTATTTTCCAGGGCGATAAATCATATTGTTGAGAAAAATCAGTATAAAAGCGTAAGCACTTAGTTAATTGGGCAAAAAATGTCTCAGAAATCATTGCTCCTCCTGGCAATAGACTAGACAGTGCATCGAGCATTCATAAAGTCTGATATCAAGCTCTCGAGTACGCTTTGAGGGGTGGACTCATGGATTATATTATGATGCACTCATCTTCTACTAGTTCGTGGTCAACCCACACACATAGCGAAGAACTGATCAACCAACGAAGAGACCTGATCACTCAGAACTTTGGTGAGCTTTCGATTTTCCCCTATTTCCCGGCTTCACTCTGAAGGACAATGATGACTGAGCCTGCATGGACGTGAGATTTCACTTCACTTCACGATTTCACTTGCGGGTACAACACATCGTAAATTCTCCAACTCAAATGAAAACTTCTTTCTTAGTCTTCAAAAGGCATGCATATCACATTATCCAATTAGAACAAGTGGGGTCAAACTCCCTTGAGTTAGCCCGTTCTGTCTAGCAGTACATTTCATAGAGATCGAATAGTTCTGCATTTGAGAGCCTTATATGCGAAACGAATAGCCTCTACAAAATTAGGTCGCATGTATTAAAAAGAACGATCTTTTATTTCAAAAATCTCAGCAAGTTGAATTCTTGCTTATTTCACGATTTGAGTTGTTTTCAACGTTGATCGTATGATGTGGCTTGAAGTTCCGATTTGAAATGTTACTGGTTCGAGTTGCTTCACAATAATCATTGTGGGTCATCATAAACCAAGTAAACTCTGATGATAGACGGCTGAATAAGTTTCCGACTCGCCGTCAGTCCACCTCTTATTAATACCTTAGTCTAAGACTTGAGGACCGGAGGGCCAGTGATCTGCGTATGAGGGCGTGCGTACTGCTCCACTTACAACTAGGCAATTTTTCACTGCATTACTACCATTAGTATTATACTAACTTACTGTACCAAGCCCTACAGTTCAGCATTCTGGAATCCATAAGAGTATGAACTCTGGAATGCCTCCAATATTTTGTGGGATCGATTTCCCATAATCATGGGTTCACTGAGTTCTTTACGATATACAGCATTGCGGATGATAACCGCAATGGAATATCATTCTGCGTCGAAGTTGTTAATCAAATGAAGTATTATCCTCGATGGAGTCTATGCGGTAAGAAATTTCACATTTTTGTCGCTATCCCTTCACATTCACGCTTAAATTCTCTCTCACTCGGAACCGAAGACCATGTGTTATGGTGCTTTCTGCAGCAAGTGATCATAATAATCAACTTTCTGGGAAACCGAACTGTGTAGTTCGGTACAATATAGTGATAAAGGCGGCTATTTCACCAAAGTATTCGATCACGGGTTTTAGATGTGTACAAATCGCCTACATAATTCCTGTAACCCACCGCCTGGACCGTTTATCGTTTTCGTTGTTGCCAGAACGAAATATCACTCCAATCTCGAGAGTATGCCATTCAAACGAGCTGTTTTACTATGAAACTTCTCCATACTTTCAAAGCATCATTGAGCAGAGCTAGGCCTAAGGATGTACGCAATTTGAACAGAGTTCAGCTTAGACTGATTTATATCAGAGATTGAGAGGCACATCGATTTTTCATTGATTTTCAGCTTTGATGATTCGATTTAAATTCTGCTTCACGTGATTCTAGGTTTTCGAAGCTGTACGTAAGGATTTTACTTTGTCCTGATGAGTTCGGACTAGATCAGTGACATGGACTTTGAAAATTTTTGAAAACGGTATGTTCGAGGTACCTTCGATTTTTTCCTCTCCCCGTTCGAATGCTTCGAAAATCACTGAATGCAGTCCACTAGAAGAGGATAATTTGAAGAATAATTACGAACAGTTTATGATTCTGTATTGTTGTTTTCCTTATTCTCTTGCTCAGCACGAGTCGTTCTGGAAACCGTTGGAGAGCTCGTAATGTACTGAGGAATTGCAATGCAAGTTCTGCTTTTTGATGGCGTACATGAATTCTGCATGAAGCAGCATGACAGGAAGGCTGATGAATGCACCTTTCGAATGAAGCATCTGTCATCTCTTAAAGGCACGGTTCACGATGAAAATGGTTTCGGAGATTCGCACATGGTACGAATTTGGGGCCCCCTCTGATACCATCTCTGCCGAAATGAGGTCGAAAAACGGTTTGGATAGGCACAAGGGGCCGGGGAGTGAGCCACGGTCCACCTCCGCCCCTCGCTAGGCTAAATACGAAATCTAATTGTCGTTCACAACATTCGCACTGGAGCGAAGTTGGTGAAAAATCGATCAGCTGATTGACAAATTGCCAGCATGAAATTCATGGAAGAACACAATTCAATGGAATAAAAACATATAGAAGAAAATTTCACCGTAAAAACAAGAGTATAATCAAATTTACTTGCCTTCTCGTCCCGGCGAGTTGATTCCGCAGCATATTTCAGATTAACAGCAGCAGAAGAATAAATAGTTTCAACAAATAAGCCAAAATCAGCTGTTTTGGTGTCTCGTGTGCAATTGCAGACACTGCGTCGCGTTTGTCTGACTTGCCCGAAAATTCCCTTTCGCTGTTTTTTCGCCATGTATTTCTATTTCTTTTTATGCATAGTTTTTCGCGTTTTCTCTTTTACCATTGCACTATTGTAGGCCGTATCTAACATTTTTCGTCAAAAACCGGATATCCCAAAATTATCGTGAACTGTGCCTTTAAATGACAGATAAAACCCTGGAGTTATATTCTACACACCATCCCATACCATAAAAACATGATTCGTGGCCTAATGAGACTATACAAGTGTAATGGAAAGACTTTTTATGCTTTTGAATAATTATGTCACATCAATTTGAACAAGTCAGCGCAGAAATTCGAGCAAAAAATATCAAAGCAACGGAGCAGATATTCTTAATGGTTGTCTAACGTTGACATCGTGCTGGCTGCATACCAAAAACTCGCTTTTACTTCTTCCATACAATTGATTTTCCTCTTATTCCAAAACTATTCGCTCAGAGTATTTAAGAAACGCCTCCTTTTCTTACAAATTCATTTCTCAATACTGACCATGAGGGCGACACATTGATCAGCAGCTAACTCTCCTGTTTTCATTCTCTCAGTGAAAAGCTGTTGTAGCGGGGTAGTGAAAAAGAGTGAAATGTTGTGAGATCGCTGTAGCAGACAGATCCAATTGTCCGACTCTCAGAGGGAGCCCAAAATGCACGATTTCACGGAACTCTCGCGAGCACGCTGGAGGTCTTCATTAGCTGTTTCGTTGCGTCCTACAGCTCGGATCGTATTCGCTATCACTACCTGTTAAGCACTACCGAACTACCGTCCTTTTGAAAGTCCCCCGCATGCGGTGGCTGTGACGGATGTGGCATTTCGCTCTATGACCTTTGGACTCACACCCCGGATAGCCGAGATTCCCGTAAAGTTGTAGTCTAGCATATTACACCAACGTTTAGGCAATCGCTCCATGCCTTTCTTACATTTTGTGGTTATAATAATAATGTAAGTGGGGAAATTTCAAGTGAGTAGCGGCAGCGAGCAAGTTGTCAAAATGAGAGATGCTCATCCTAACTTCTAAGTTCTGTCGCATTTTGTAGTATTGAAAAAGGAATGCGATCATGCACAGCCAATAACTCAACTAAGTATTGAAAATAGATGGTTCATCAAAGACAATCTCAACCACCGAGTGAAAAATGGCTAGCAGAATAGAGATCTTGACAGGCCAAGGAATCGATGACAACAACTATAAACAGTGACATGACAGTCACGAATGTCTACTGCATTACATTCGTGTGCCCCTGGTGTATTCAGCACGACGATCACTTTTGCAGTATATTATGCAACGCTAAAGCATAAACGCCACAAACGTCAGCAGAATAATAACCAGCAGTGCACTGACTGCGATAACCGACCACATTGGTATAGGTTTTCCCCAACCTGAAAACTAGTACATCTAAGACTTTTCGTATACGAAAATGGTTTTTTGGCGAATAGCTACAAGGTATCCAGGCTCTCGTCTCTCATTAAAGATCGGGAAGAAAAAAGAACGGCTTAAAAATCCCTACCTCCACTTCTCTTGACAACAAGTACATTCCAAAAAACGGCAAACGTGCCTTTGCTCACCATTGCTCAGATCGAGTGGAAGACCTCGAGGAAGTGTTGTATATGAATCGATCATATACACCATTAGAGTTCTATGTATTATGTCAATACGCAAGAGTTGTGGCTCCGATATGAGACTTTGATCTGCATCTATCCCTGAATTTGCCATTTTGTCCCGGCGGGTATGGAAGTTTGGCTGGCTCACGCTGGGTGAAGTGCTGTGCATACTTTGGCCATCACACCTCATTCTTGTCTAAGTGTTTCGCTGTCGTCGCCTTCAAAAGTGCTTCCAGGTATTGTTCCAGTTTTACTGCGTTCATTCCCTAGTCTTCTGGGTTCAAAAATGTTGAAGTGTTCAGAACTTATGGGGTTCAGGTTATGCCCGGCTTCCATTCAATAGCGTGGAGGCATCATGAATGTGCACTTAGGCTAATGAGATGACTAATTGAGAGGCTAACTTGTGATCAGTCCAGTGTCTTGCATTTTTGCACGAATATAATAGCAAAACTAACACCTATGAGGGCTTGTGAACTGTGGGAGCTCATCGGAAACCCATCTGCACTTGTAGAAAGGCAAGGTAGAGCTGATAGCATCTGAGGATACCAACGCGTAAGGCTGCTACATTTGAATGCCAACTTCTAAGGGAGCCCATTTTTATTAGGTCAGATTCCGAACTCTAATCGAAGGGAATGGTCCTTCATCTGGGCTTATGTGCGCAGTTCCCGTGTCTTACCAAAGTACCTTACCGATGCCATACCGCAGCTCACGGTGACATGAGCTATTTACGTGACATCATTCTCGTAACCCATAATAACTCTAAGAGACGGTAGCATAAAGTAATAAATTATACAGTTAAAAATTCGCTTTGGAAAAGGAGTGCTAATGTGGTCTCACGCGAGAGATATTTATTCCTATTTTTCCGCAGTGCCTGCCTTACAGCCAAGAGATTTCCGATTTAATCGAGAAAAAAAAAACACTTTTTGAATGCCTAATCAGTATAATTGTGTAAATAACATGACCTGCTCTTGATGTGACGGCGTTCACTGCATCATCGTTAAGGTATCGTTTTGTCACCGATCCAGGCGAAGTCCAAACCTATGAAATGCTGTAGGTTATACGGCTTTTCTTACAATCAAACATATTTCTAGTTTAATTCAGATTTACTGCAAATAATCCAATCAACAAAAACGACTGTGTTACACCCTAGGAACTGACCACTTTATCAAGAGCAGATACGAAGATCAGGACATCGTCGTCGCAATGACCACGATTTTGACGTTGTCGGAGGGTCTCCGCAAACATTTCCGCTGCTTGTCGTGCCATAGCAGGATTTCTGAACAAAGCGCACAGGGAATCTCAACGTTTTTCCAGAATCCCAGTTCCAGAACAGTTTTGTTCTTTCGTCATAAGCGAATGGTAAAAAAAAATCTTTGCTAGACTTATTCAGCGATAACATGATTTATCATTGGTCTTCAGGAATGAAGACGAGCAACAATATGCTATTGCATTGAAGGAAACTACAAAGCCAGTGGTGGATGCTTTGAAAATAGGGGCTTCTGCTCAAGTAGTTGATAATCGTAAATGCGAAAAACACTATTTTCAATCTTAGATATATTCTCTAGAAGATGAACGAAGCCTGTCTGCCTCATTTTATATCATACACATGAGACCTCCCCTGATGGCTTTGGCTTCACTGCCACACTTTCGTTCTTGTCATATGTTATTCTGTATGACTATAAGCTATTTCATTTTTCTTCAGGGTTTGATGTGTTGTATTGCACCGGCTAATAAAAGTTGTCGCAGTTCGTTAGTGCTGTACTAAGCGTTGCACTAATACCATCACTTTTTTAGTTTTACATTCATCTCAGAAAATTAGTTCCAAGCCTGTTACTGTCACATAGTTACTGTCTGATTTCAGTCGCCAACTTGATGCCACCGCTTGAACAACATGAATAGCATCTTGTAAGTGTTTATGGGAGAGGAGAACTTTATGGACGGCAAAGCCATCGCATCAACTCTGTGAGATAGTGCATCGTGTGAAAGGGGGTAAGGTCTTCAACGTGTTTGTTTTGAATTGTCTCAGCAAGCAAGCATTTGTCAGACCGTTGGCTCCGCGACTTGTTTCCTTGCTTTGGGTGCTTTCAAACGTCCCTGCTACATTGCAAGCATTTAAAGTGCACGGCCCATTTTACATGTGCATAGGAGCACTTTTCAAGCTCTACAGCTATCACTCATTAGATAATCCTCTGAATTTGCTCACTTCAGGAACTTCGATCAGTGACTTGGATAGTCGAAGGTCTGAAATTATCGAGGTTTTGAAAAATTTCAGAAAGAGCAAGGCTCAAAGTGCAAAAAGCAAAGAACGCTGAACACTTCAACTTATTGGTTTTCATTTCATGCTGACAATTGCCAAAGATAAAGGGTGCTAATGGGGCGTGACGCTTTTGGTCCACATATTCAATTCTCGGATTGAATTCTCCTACCTACAGAATTCTCACTTCAAACGAATGGATTCACTGTCAAAGAGACCAAGCACTTATCTTTTGCTGCAATGAAGCTGGACTCAGGCCCAGTGTGTGATGGAGTTCAGAGTGTTTGACCAATGTCGGTTACTCCTCCTCCATTTTTCGCTTTGAAATTGACAAGCAAATAAATAAATGGTCATTTTAGGTCATTTTAGAATTTAGAATAAAATCTATGTATGACCCGTCTAGTGAACACCAGAGAAGGTTTTCCTCTAGTCTTTGCTAGGCGGATCATACAAAAATTTGACATGTGTAGATTGATTCCATTGAACGATATTATAAACAAGGCTGTTGATTTTTTCGAATGGAAGTTTATCCGCAAAGACTCCATTTTCACGTTATGTCATCTGCATCGAAAGATGTTTGCTATTACTGATTGAATTTTTGATTATTTATAAGTAAGGAAAAAATATATGTAGCGAAGGTGCATTCTGTACTCCCACACTCAAAAGACTCATGAATAATTTGAGGACTCTCGAAAGGAACGCAGTTGGGACTCAGTTTCTCATCAGACAAAATCGTTCAGTGATATACAACAGTCAATCGTGAACCATTGCTACTTTACCCAGCAGGTCTTGTTTACCTTATAGATTTTTTGCTTTGCTATTGTTGTTTTATGTTTTGAAAAACGATGCTCGGTCTCTTCCCAATGAACATGAGTGAGTATCACAAAAGGAACCTACCACTTCTGACTTTTAAAACCCTTCATGAGGTTTATCAGACAGTTGAAGTTCTGATTCTACTTGCACAGCAGTCATGGAGTTTCTTTGACAGAAGGCTGACATACATTCACCATATCGTTTCAACCTTCTGAATCCAGCACTACGGTTTTCAACAGCAAGAAAAGGAAACATGTCTATGCGCTTGAAAAGGTTCAGAATAACTTTACTCGCAAGCTGCACATTTGAATTGTTTACTCCAGAATACCTAAGGCAGCTATCAGGAATCAGTGTCTTGGACCGACATCTTTAGAAACGCGACACAGGGTCTTCGATCTTTGTACGGTTCACAAACTTGTACACGGCACGTGTGGTCACGGTTCCATTGTCTTCAAGCTGTCAAATTCTAGGACTAGGGGTGACTCCATAAAGATTTTTCTGGCACGTCCTGAAACTAACTTGCGAGCGAGCAGCTTCACCTTCAGGGCTGGCAGTGATTATCTAAGAGCGGTGAAAATATATCTGTCTCTTCATCGCTAGCACAGTTCAAACGCCAAGTAGTCAAGTTGCTGATGAAGGCAACCAGTCTTAGCTGCCTTAGGTATTCTGGAGTAAACAATTCAAATGTGCAGCTTGCGAGTAAAGTTATTCTGAACCTTTCCAAGCGCATAGACATGTTTCCTTTTCTTGCTGTTGAAAACCGTAGTGCTGGATTCAGAAGGTTGAAACGATATGGTGAATGTATGTCAGCCTTCTGTCAAAGAAACTCCATGACTGCTGTGCAAGTAGAATCAGAACTTCAACTGTCTGATAAACCTCATGAAGGGTTTTAAAAGTCAGAAGTGGTAGGTTCCTTTTGTGATACTCACTCATGTTCATTGGGAAGAGACCGAGCATCGTTTTTCAAAACATAAAACAACAATAGCAAAGCAAAAAATCTATAAGGTAAACAAGACCTGCTGGGTAAAGTAGCAATGGTTCACGATTGACTGTTGTATATCACTGAACGATTTTGTCTGATGAGAAACTGAGTCCCAACTGCGTTCCTTTCGAGAGTCCTCAAATTATTCATGAGTCTTTTGAGTGTGGGAGTACAGAATGCACCTTCGCTACATATATTTTTTCCTTACTTATAAATAATCAAAAATTCAATCAGTAATAGCAAACATCTTTCGATGCAGATGACATAACGTGAAAATGGAGTCTTTGCGGATAAACTTCCATTCGAAAAAATCAACAGCCTTGTTTATAATATCGTTCAATGGAATCAATCTACACATGTCAAATTTTTGTATGATCCGCCTAGCAAAGACTAGAGGAAAACCTTCTCTGGTGTTCACTAGACGGGTCATACATAGATTTTATTCTAAATTCTAAAATGACCTAAAATGACCATTTATTTATTTGCTTGTCAATTTCAAAGCGAAAAATGGAGGAGGAGTAACCGACATTGGTCAAACACTCTGAACTCCATCACACACTGGGCCTGAGTCCAGCTTCATTGCAGCAAAAGATAAGTGCTTGGTCTCTTTGACAGTGAATCCATTCGTTTGAAGTGAGAATTCTGTAGGTAGGAGAATTCAATCCGAGAATTGAATATGTGGACCAAAAGCGTCACGCCCCATTAGCACCCTTTATCTTTGGCAATTGTCAGCATGAAATGAAAACCAATAAGTTGAAGTGTTCAGCGTTCTTTGCTTTTTGCACTTTGAGCCTTGCTCTTTCTGAAATTTTTCAAAACCTCGATAATTTCAGACCTTCGACTATCCAAGTCACTGATCGAAGTTCCTGAAGTGAGCAAATTCAGAGGATTATCTAATGAGTGATAGCTGTAGAGCTTGAAAAGTGCTCCTATGCACATGTAAAATGGGCCGTGCACTTTAAATGCTTGCAATGTAGCAGGGACGTTTGAAAGCACCCAAAGCAAGGAAACAAGTCGCGGAGCCAACGGTCTGACAAATGCTTGCTTGCTGAGACAATTCAAAACAAACACGTTGAAGACCTTACCCCCTTTCACACGATGCACTATCTCACAGAGTTGATGCGATGGCTTTGCCGTCCATAAAGTTCTCCTCTCCCATAAACACTTACAAGATGCTATTCATGTTGTTCAAGCGGTGGCATCAAGTTGGCGACTGAAATCAGACAGTAACTATGTGACAGTAACAGGCTTGGAACTAATTTTCTGAGATGAATGTAAAACTAAAAAAGTGATGGTATTAGTGCAACGCTTAGTACAGCACTAACGAACTGCGACAACTTTTATTAGCCGGTGCAATACAACACATCAAACCCTGAAGAAAAATGAAATAGCTTATAGTCATACAGAATAACATATGACAAGAACGAAAGTGTGGCAGTGAAGCCAAAGCCATCAGGGGAGGTCTCATGTGTATGATATAAAATGAGGCAGACTGGGATTCTGGAAAAACGTTGAGATTCCCTGTGCGCTTTGTTCAGAAATCCTGCTATGGCACGACAAGCAGCGGAAATGTTTGCGGAGACCCTCCGACAACGTCAAAATCGTGGTCATTGCGACGACGATGTCCTGATCTTCGTATCTGCTCTTGATAAAGTGGTCAGTTCCTAGGGTGTAACACAGTCGTTTTTGTTGATTGGATTATTTGCAGTAAATCTGAATTAAACTAGAAATATGTTTGATTGTAAGAAAAGCCGTATAACCTACAGCATTTCATAGGTTTGGACTTCGCCTGGATCGGTGACAAAACGATACCTTAACGATGATGCAATGAACGCCGTCACATCAAGAGCAGGTCATGTTATTTACACAATTATACTGATTAGGCATTCAAAAAGTGTTTTTTTTTTCTCGATTAAATCGGAAATCTCTTGGCTGTAAGGCAGGCACTGCGGAAAAATAGGAATAAATATCTCTCGCGTGAGACCACATTCTTACGAACACGAAATACGAATACGAACTTTCTTACGAACATTGAGATATCGTTCCCTCGAAAAAATGACACTTATCGGTACGCAGACTTTGGTTTTCTTCGCCTGAACCCGGGCGAGGTTGATGCGAGAACTTTATTCCGACTTTCGTTCTGGGGCGGATCGCCTTCTTCAGAGCCTGTAAAGATCGAGGCAATTTATGTGTTGGGGCAGGCCGAATGCACTATACCTTCCTCATAAAATGAACTACAGTATATTTGTGTTTACTGTAAGAGTGATAGTACATCATGATCACATAAACACATTGGCTATATAAACTCTTATGAGTATGGTCGCATTCACTTTTCTCTCGTCTCATGCCTTCGAATAAAGCTTCAACTCAACGCGACGAGGACATAATAAATGGCGATCAGGAGTTTCCGAACTACGCCAGTACATCGACGGAAGGAAGAACTCCAGTCAAAGACCTGCTACAAATGATGGCAACACAGCAGAAACTACTGGTCAATCTCCTGCAGAAGATGTCGACGCCAGCGGTTACTCAGCAAGAATCCCTGTTCGACCGAATTGCAAGAAGAATCAACAAGTTTTTATACGACCCAGGCCAAGACGACTGCCTCAATTTGTGGTATAATCGACACAAGGATATATTCAACATCGATTGCGAAGGAATGGAAGAGAAAACGAAAACGCGATAGCTCGTCTCCGCCTTGGATGCCGTAAGTCATACTAGATTTTCTCTTTTCATTCTTCCAAAAGAGCCTAGTGAGCTAAACTGGCCAGGAACGCTCGAAGTTCTGAAAACACTTTTTGGAACCAAGAAAAGTCTCTTTCGCCGCCGTTTCGAGTGTTTCTAAATGAACTTTTCACCTAATGAAGACATCGACGACTTCGTCAATTCGCTGAAAGCCCGCACCTTAGATGCCAATTTCAAGGGCATCAGACATGAAATCTTAGAATGTCTTGCTCCATTGTTCGATTTCCATGCACTGGCCGATTACCTGGTTCGTTTTCTGCGCAGATTAGACGAAGATGAAAAGATCACCATCGACGACTTAGCTAAGGAATATCACGCCTAGGATTCCGTCAAGGACGATTCCAAAATAGTCGAAGTTTTCGATGCACCTGAAGTTCGTAGGCTAGATCCCCTCCATCACCATGCCCAATTTGTCAGCAGAATCATTGGAAGGAACACTGTCCACAAAACCGTCATGCTACCAGTGCTACTCCGCAGTCAAAGGCTCCATCGCAACGCTGCATTAAACATTCGTCTCCACTCACTCGGTACCAACGTCTCATCGGTCGTACTGCAGATGTACAAAAGTATCTGAAAGTTCACATCAACGGGCATCCTGCTCGTCTTCAGTTGGACACGGGTGCCCACGTCATCACCATCTCTCGTCCAACCTGGATGCAACTTGGAGGTCCGCAGCTACAGAAGGCATCCGACACACTCAGGGGAGCCAACGGTTTGCCACTACGAATCTACGGAAAGTTCGATGCCGCTTTCGTGGTCGTTGACAACCGAGGAAAGGCTCATCCCTGACCAAGTGTATGTTATGTCCCCGATGACTACGATCTGCTCGAAATTACCTGGATTGAGCAAATTCCAGATTTCAACTTGGTCCTGAAGAGGTTCAACGTCGGGAAGGTCTAGGCGCCTAACCACGACGCGCTTCGAGAACAGACGATCACAAAGCTGAGAGGTGAATTTGCGAGTGTCTCTGAACCTGGACTCGGATGCTGCCTGAAGGCTAAGGCAACCCTCCAACTCAGGCCCGGTATTTACCAAGTTTCCATCAAGAAAAGACCAGTCTCATATGCTTCTCTACCCCTCCTCGACGCTGAGATTGACCGTCTTGTCGCGCAAAACGTCACCTTTCCCGTCGACCACTCACTATGGGCTGCGCCAATCGTTGTTGTGAGAAAAGCCAACGGATCCATACGACTTTGCGCTGATTTCTCGACTGGACTCAACGACGCATTGCTTTTGCATAGACATCCGCTACCAACTGCAAAGGATGTGTTCACCAAGCCCAATGGCGGAACCGTCTTTCCACAGATTGACTTCGCCGATGCACCTACAGATAGAAGTCGATGACAATTCTAAGGAACTCCTCATCATCAACTCACATCGAGGACTCTACCGCTATAATCGCTTGCCGTTTGGAGCCAAATCCGCTCCTGGTATTTTTCAACAGATAATCGACTCGATGATTTCCGGCCTCAACGGCGTTGCTGCCTATCTTGACGATGTCATCGTCACCAGTCGCATACTATCCGAACATAATGCCAATCTCGGAGCCCTGTTCTCAAGAATAGCCTCCTACGGTCTTCGCGTCCGTATCGACAAATGCCACTTTTGTAATGAACCAAGTTACCTATCTCGGAAACGTCATCTCTGCTGCTGGACGCCGACTCGATCCCAAGAAGATCGACGCTATTGCACAAATGCCAAGACCGAAGGATGCTGCTCAGGATCGGTCATTCCTCGGGCTAATCAACCACTGTGGAGCCTTTCTCCCAAAAATGCGCCAACTCCGAGCACCGCTCGACGCTCTACTGAAGAAAGGAGCTTCGTTTGAGTGGAACTCTGAATGTGAGACTGCCTTAGAACGCGCAAGAGAAGTTATCACATCGGACCTGCTGCTGACACGTTATGATTATGATCCAAAGCTACCCATCATCCTCGCAGCCGATGCGTCAGACTACGGAATTGGAGTTGTCATTTCTCACCGCTATCCAGATGGAACCATAAATGGATTCTACCTTGTCGCGGTGTACGAACTTGAGGCGAGTCCGAGATCCCTCAAGGGAAAGGCCCGCCGAACCCTATGACCTGCTTCCGTGACCAAGGAACCCGAAGTGCTCAAGCTCATGGTGGGACGGCGCCCTTCTTGAGCAACAGGAACGTCCCAGCAGGGCTATCCTGTGAGACGAAAATCGCTACGACCACTTCTGCCACTCGCCTTAGTCTCCTGCAGACTGTCCCTGCCCAGTCCGGTAGCGCTGGATCAGCACACAATTAAAGGCGAAGAAATCTCAGGGCCGTAGGCTACCATAGGAAAAGGACAAGAATGAGCCACCTGATCGCATGCACTTATAACTGCAGGAGCGTCAGTACGGCCATTCAGCTCTCAACTTTGATTGAAGAATCACAGCGAATTTCATATCATGTGACTGGACTGAGTGCAACGAAGCGGAAAGAGCCTTAGACGTGTACATGGAGTGATGGAACAGCGGTTTTTCTCGGCGCTCGTGAGACAGGAACAACATCAGGAGGAGTTGGCTTTATAGTGGCGTCCGAGTTCGCAAAGAAAGTTACGAGTGTCTTATTTTACAGTCATCGACTCGGTATCCTGACCGCGACTTTGACCAAAGACATCAGCGTTTTTATCATTCAAGTATACACCCCCATCAGTGATTGTTCAGACGATCAACATGAGGACTTTTACGACTATCTCAGCGAGCTCGTTCGATCGCAGAAAAGCAGCTACATAGTGGTATATGGTGATTTTGACGCACGAGTAGGTGGAAGAAGATCAGTGAAAGCTTCATTGGACCAAACTGTGCTGAACAACGGAACGTCGCTGGAGAGAGGCTGGCGAGCTTTTGCGAGATACATCCCATGTTTCATGGTAACAGCCAGTTCGCTAAAGCGCCAACGAAAAGATGGACTTACGTGTCCCCGAATAGGCAATACTACCACGAACTAGACCATATCCTGTGTAGCAGAAGAGCTATCACAGATGTCGGAGTAGTCCCATCATTCAATACTGGAAGTGATCATCGACTTTTACGCGCACGGCTGCACTTCGAGGTAAGCCAAGTGCGCCTATCGAGAATCTACCAACGTCCTCAGCGTATTTATATCGAGAACAGTCGCTCGAGACAACTTCGAGCGACTGTTCCCGATACAAATACGCTGAGGACGTTGATAGAGAACGTATCTCTGGATATGAAAGAGGACATAAACGAGGACTACGACTACCTTCTGAACGCTCTCTCTACTCCTGCTTCGTAATCGCGCATTATGGCTCCTAACCACAACTCTCGTAGAATATCTGATGCCACACGAAGTCTTCTTGCTAAGAGAAGGCAAATGGACCGGGAAAACAATCATGTTGAATACACACTACTGAATCGGCTCTGTAGGCAAAGACTTGCCGAAGATCTCGAAAATTTCTCCCGTCTATTAGAAGCTGCGTCCAACAGGCGCAGTGTAAAAAAGACAAAACGAGAGCTGGCGCAGTACCGCTTGACGATTTCTCGCTTGAAAGGCCTGGATGGTTCCAGAACTACGTCTCGACCAAAAATGAAATCGATTTCGACGAATTTCTATTCGATTCTCTTCGAATCTGACCACGACATTTCCACTGAACAGATACCTATCGGAGAAATGGTGCCATCATTTTTACCGTTAGAAGTTCGTCACGCAATCGAAACAATGCCAAAAGGAAAAGCCGCTGGAGCTGACGGGTTATCCTTGGAGGCCCTACAAGCATGCAGTCATAAAATTTACTGTGCTTCAGCCCAACGCTTCACTCGCTACGTCAATGACTTCAAGTCAAGTACCAGACGCATGGAGAAAATCCAAGACAATTCTGCTGTTCAAAACGGGAGACAAAGAAGACTTGGACAACTACCGACCAATTACGCTCCTTCCGGCGATATACAAAGTATTTACACGGTGCCTCTTCGCTTGAATAAGGACGCAACTTGATGAAGCCCATCCGGTCGAACAGGCAGGATTCTGGCGGAAGTCCAGCACATTAGACCACATCATTACTTGCTGTCGAATTATTGAAACTGCTCGAGAATACCATGAACCGCTGATACTAACATTCATCGACTATCGGAAAGCATCCGATTAAATAGAACGAGAAAAGATATGGTCGGCTCTTAACGAACAAGGTATCGATCCTCGTCACACGAAAACCTCAAAGGAATGCTACTCAGGATGTGTAACAGTGTTCCGGCCGTTCTTCCGCGACCTAGAGTTGACTGTGGAAAAAGGAGTCTACTAAGGGGACCCTATCTCCCCAAATCTTTTCGCTACATGCCTCGAATACACTATACGTCACTGGGCAAGGGATTCCAAAAGAGTCAAAATCGACGGAAGGTATTGGAGTCACCTGAGATTTGCGGACGACATAGTTCTCATTTCAAGAATATCGGATCAAGCTTCTCAAATGTTGAATGACCTACATACAGCTGATATCAAGGCCGGTTTGAAAATCAACATGAAGAAAACGAAATGCATGAGGAACGAATACTCAGATCGCAATCCTGTTTACCTTCAAGGAGAACCCTTAGAGGATGTCGATGAATACGTGTACCATGGCCGACTTTTTAACATGAAAAATGACCTGAAGAGCGAATTGATGAGAAGGAAAAAAGCCGGCTGGGCTGCGTATAATTCGATCAGTAACGTAATTGAACATACTAGGGACGACGAATTGCGAGCAACCCTGTTTAACTCCACGGTGCTACCAGCCCTGAGCTGCGCAAGCGAAACATGGTCTCTGACGAAAAATTTGGAAAACCAGCTACGAAGGATGCAAATGTCCCTCGAACGTCGGATGGTCGGGATAACCTTGCACCAACAGCGGCTCAACAGGCTGCACAACGAAAACATACGTTCGTTGTCTAACGTTCGCGACATTATTCTGCACATCGACAAAGCAAAACACACCTTTGCTGGACATCTGATAAGGCGCGATGACGGTCGTTGGAGTACAACAAGTGTGTGCTGGGAACCACGCGAAAAGAAACGCTTCGTGGTCAACCTCCTCTACGATGGCAAGACTCTCTTGCTCACAGAAACAATATCTGCGATTCCAATTCAATTAAGGTATAAGTCCACTAGACGACATTGGCTCAAGATAGAAAATCGCGGAAAAGAAGTTGGGACCGGCGCGCGAACAATCGCAGCTGATAACGGGTCGCCAAGTAAGCCAAGTAATCCAAGTAATCTGGATGAAACAGAGAAAGCTGTTTACCATGCTAGCCATTCGCTCACCGAGGCAGAGAAGAACTACGGACAAATAGAAAAAGGAAGGCCTTGCACTCGTCTATGCGTGTCAAAAATTTCATCGATACATCTACGGACGCCACTTTATCCTCCTCACAGACCACAAACCACTCTCAGCCATATTCGGATCTAAGGAAAGAGTACCTGCCTACTCCGCCAACCGTCTACAGCGCTGGAGACTAACACTACTTGCTTATAATTTCGTCATAGAATACCGAAGCACGAACAACTTTAGACAAGCAGACGCACTCTCCCGTCTCATCGCAACCCATTCACCACAGGGAGAAGATGTCATAATGGCGAGAATCGCTCGCGACATGAACGACATCTTTCACAAAAACGTCAACCGCTTACCGGTCACAGCCAAAAATGTTGCCCGCACTACAGCTGAAGAGACACTCTACGACAAGTACACGTTCAAATCGCCCACAACAATTGGCCAAAGAAACCATAATCGGCAATCGCTAGTTACGCTCATTGGCGAAATGATCTGCCGACTCAACAAGGATGTCTACTCTTCGGAAGCCGCATCATCATTCCCAGATCCCTTCAGCCACAGACCCTGAAAATGCTTCACGAAGGACATCCGGGAATTAGCTGAATGAAATTCCTAGCCCCAAGCTACGTATTCTGGACGAGGATCAACGAAGACTTGGAAAAATTGGTCCGCACCTGTACCGATTGCCAGAAAGCCGCCAAGTCACCAGTCAAAAACACGCTCTGCTCGTGGCCCGTCCAGACTCACCATGGACTCGGATTCACATAGACTTTGCCGGTCCACATGAAGGAATCTCTTACCTCGTAATCGTCGACGTCTTCTCCAAATGGCCCGAAGTTATTCTTATAACATCCGCGACCACTACCGCAACCCTGAGAGAGCTCAACCGCCTCTTCGCCCAGTTCGGATTCCTTCACGTCATTGTTTCCGATAATGGATCTCAATTCACTCCGGCCGAGTTCCAGAATTTCTGCCGTCACAGAGGAATCGAACACGTCCGATCACCCCCGTTCCATCCTCAGTCCAATGGGCGAGTCGAATGATTCGTGAACACCTCCAAGCGATCTCTTCTGAAGATCAAGAATCACGGTCCAACCCTTGATGCCCTCCGTACATTTCTGTTCACCCACAGAAACACACCCTGCACTGCATCCCCTAACGGACGCTGTCCTGCAGAAAACTTTTTGGGAAGACGCCTACGTAACGCACTAGATCTGTTAAAAGCTAGTGATCTGCAGAAACGTAGAGAAACTACCAAATGGAAGCTTAGTTCAACTGCCGACACGGAGCTAAACCTAGAAGATTTGAGCCAAATGATCTAGTCTATGCACGAGACTTCCGTTCCAATCAACGCACGTGGATTCCAGGACGCATTATACGCCGCCATGGACGCGCTCTCTACGATGTGTCTGTTCAAAGAGCCTTATGGAAACGGCACATAAATCAACTAATCCCATTTGTTTCGCCTGAAGCAGTACCTGAACTGAACAACGCTTTGGATGTGCCATTGGAACCGTCACTGAGTACACCTACCGTGACATCGCCGACTTCAGGGGATACCGCTGCTGCTCCAACGACAACAGTTACAGCAAGATCATCACAGCCAACGTCGCCTACCTCCGGATATCGTCGATCTATCAGCATTTGACGCCCTCCTGATTTCCTCCAGATTGAACCTTACGCCAAGTCGTACCGCGGACGTCAATCTTAGGGGGGAGGTGCTGGGGCAGGCCGAATGCACTATACCTTCCTCATAAAAAGAACTACAGTATATTTGTGTTCACTGTAAGAGTGATAGTACATCACGATCACGTAAACACATTGCCTATATAGACTCTCATGAGTATGTTCGCATTCACTTTTCTCTCGTCTCATGCCTTCGAATAAAGCTTCCACTCAACACGACGAGGACGTAACATTATGTCTACCCGACCAAACTCCTCAACTGTCCTTCGGGAATTCGAAAATTGAGAATTCATCACGCAAATGCAAGTTGGGCACTTACCCTATACTAAGCCGGTCCTTCTTCCCGCATGTTCATTTTTAGCTTGGTGACCTGGATCCAGGATGCCTCGAGGGTTTTTCGTGTGGTGCTTGACTTGATCTTGCCCTCTACGTGCTCCTTGATGCGTACGCATAGCGGTCTTGATGTTTCACCGATATATACCTGTCCACAACTGCAACATGTGATCTTGTAGACCTCCACTGCGTTTGTAGAGTCGCCTTCCTCCTCAGGCACTCCCTTATGGAAGTGCTAACCTCATCAGAGACGAATGGTACAATGAACGGAAATTAGCCGCTCAGTAAGGTACCGGGTTCTGTTGCTAGTGACGCATTTCTTTTCTTGTGGGAGGTCGAAGAATGTACGTAGCCATTGAGCGCAGCCATTTCGTGCGCCGCGGTTGTAGAGTCGCCTTCCTTCTCAGGCACTCCCTTATGGAAGTGCTAACCTCATCAGAGACGAATGGTACAATGAACGGAAATTAGCCGCTCAGTAAGGTACCGGGTTCTGTTGCTAGTGACTGCATTTCTTTTCTTGTTGGAGGTCGAAGAATATACGCAGCCATTGAGCGCAGCCATTTTGTGCGCCATCTTCACTGATTCATTACGCTCATCTTCTCCGCTGCAGACACTGGCTGCTGTAGGAACATATTCCTTAGAACGGCCTGATTGGTCTGAAAATGATGAGCCAACTGGCAGTGCACGATTATATTCTCGTTGCTGGGCTTCCTGTACCATTTCGTTGGGAGCATCCCGCTGTGCAGCCTCACTTGACATTCAGAAATGGAAGCCACACGAACGTTCTCGTGTCAGTTGGATGTGCTCGGATTGATTGTTAAGTGGGTCAAAACACGTGTCCATCTGTTCTTGCGTCAAGCAAACTGCGAAACAGTCTGTGATCAATATAGCGGCAGTAGAGTGTGGGGAGGTGTTCCAAAACTGGCGCCTCAATTACGTACATGAAGGCTATGGTCACAATAGGCGTCAGAAACTGCCCCAAAGCTGAGCCACCAGTCTGCTCGAAATGCTCTTCCGACCACCTGAGAATGTTGCAATTGAGACATTCTTTTAAAAGCGACATCACCTGACCAATAAGGAGTCCACGTTCGCTCAGTAGACTCCATCGAATACAAGAAAGAGTATGGCGAATTGCGCTCAACTACTTCAGCTACTCACAATTACGCTTTTCTCTCAAGATGAAGTCAGAATTATTAGGAATG
Organism: Haemonchus contortus; assembly: GCA_000469685.2. Taxonomy (NCBI): domain Eukaryota; kingdom Metazoa; phylum Nematoda; class Chromadorea; order Rhabditida; family Trichostrongylidae; genus Haemonchus; species Haemonchus contortus. The sequence goes on from LS997566.1 coordinate 18,682,682, forward strand.
CTTTTCTATTTTTCCCCATGAACAAAAAATAAATCGCTCTGCTGGTATGCTTACGTGACTAGGCTCGTGCTTATGCAAGGAATAGTATCGTGGATAGCTTAGGCATGATCCTATAACATGCAAAAGCCAGACATTCACGATGCAAAGCCACAATGCTGTTGTATAAACCTTTTGCGAAATTTTCAAATCATGGGTATAAGGGCGAGTGTGATTGCCTCCTTCTAATGATTTAAACGAAAAATCATTCGTTGCTGAACAATCACTAACACAACAGCTCATGGTAAACTAGAAGAGGAAGTTAAATACGGAGCGCTTTCAAAAGGGGCGATACCTGCCAGATGAAACTACGAGTCAATTACCTAACGATTTTTCTGGAACATACTGGGACCTGGCAAAAAAGATAACAGGCTGCGAATTGAAGAGTGATCAAGTCTTCAGAATGGGCGGGATGCACGCAAAGACGAGCGGAGCTCAAACTAAGAGTTCATAGCTTCGTTGAAATTATCTTTGTTGTCAGCCTTATGTGAGCGTACTCCAGTTCTATTATTGAAAATTTATTGCCAGTGTTCATGGAGCAACGCAAAGCGCCTCATCTCTGCTACAGGTGCAGCCGGGGCACTGACAGTCGGCGTCTTTCGTACAGGGATCTCCTACGTCATAGATAGCCTCGCCAGGCAGGTCTCCTCTGAAAAAAAAATTAAGAGAAGCTGTACCGAGGTAAGATCACTAATGTGTAATATTCTGAATGTTCTTACCCGGGATTGTATTCACACACCACAACCGTCCATGAGCTCCAACAAGGTACAACTACACAACCAATTCTGTCGCTCGATTGCCACGCTAACTGAAGCAACAACACTGACAATTTATCTTGCTGTTGTAAGAGTTGTTCCCACCTGACTGTATTTACTTAAAGTCGTGTAAACGTTCATCGTGAAGACGTTATTCTCAGGTACGCCATATTTTTGTAAATCACCGAACCAGGCTGCGACGGCCTGAAATGAGAATGATAAGGTTTTCCTAGAAGGATGCAGTTGGCCACGATATATCAACCTCAGCTGCAGCCTCTGTCTTGTTATTAGCCTTGGACGACATCATGTGCATGTTATTCCCCCATCGCTTTAACATCGCAGCAGTGTTGAGTCCAAATGTGCAAGTCTTGGACCATTCCATTGCATTTGCTTCAACATCGCAATCGTAGTTCTATAACAAGTGACTTGAGAATAAATAACGACACACTTTGTTCATTATATCACCAGCAGGTGGAAAATCAGAGAAAGGTTGAATTGTGAGTCTCGAAGGTGCTACTGTATAGAGGGCTGATGTAATACTATAGCATACCACTTTCATCATTCTGGCAGCCTTTGGGGCGAATTGTCCAGGTTTACCCTTGGCTTGCCCTTTAGCAATGAGCGATCTAGACAGTCCCTAATTATCATACGATTCTCACAGCTTATTTGCTCATCGAAAATTACCGGTATTCATTATGTTTGTCGACAAACATCTTCCTAGCTTCGTCAGTCATTCCATTGTTAAGTTCAGGGCACGACCCAGCTAAAAGATTGTCTCGTTGTTACAAAAACTCGAAGCGGGAGCCATTTGTGAAACAAGCGGATATATAATTTACCATTAGGTACCCCAACGGTTGTTGTTGTAGTTGGCTTCGGTGTTGTGGTTGAAGTGGTAGTAGGTGGAAGGGGAGTGTATTCTGGCGGAATGCAAAGGGCCTCTTCTTGGCTGCAAACGCAACCAGCACATTTGCAGTCGGCGTCAGTTGTGCATGGATCTCCCATCTCGTAGACCACCCAATAAGCATTATCACCACTGTAATTCAATTTTCGGAAAAAAGCTGAAATGAAAGAAGAGAGCTACTGAAGCTTATTGGCTCACCCAGGGTTATAGTTGCATCCTGCGATTGTCCATGGCCATGGCTTGTTTATTGTGCAATAATTAATTGCGCAACCAATTTTGTAGGTCCATTGCCAGACCACCCGCAATGAAAGACTGTTAGTACAAACTCATTCCGCTGCAGCGGATTCTTCTATTACCTGCATGTAGTGACCAGTTTTGTGTTCATCTGGCGCGACTACGATATTGTTCTCTGGAACACCAAAAACCTGTAACTCCTGCCACCATGATATGACGGCCTGCAATTGTATGACAGCAATTGTATGACATCGTTTTCGAGTAGGACGCACCTCAGCTCGAAATTCTTACCGTTTCTGCAATTGACGGCCAGGTGAAATTGTAGTATGCATCTCCCACCATATAAATATTTTGTCCCCAGTAGTTCCTATATGCGGGTGGAGGGTGATAGAAATGACACTGCTTTGCCCATTTCATCATGTTAGCTTCCATGTCGCAATCATAACTCTATAAGAAGTCTAAGACTCTACTCTTTGTTTTTATTGCCTCACAATAACGGGCTTGAGGCAGAGTTGCAGCGATCTACCTTGTGATGAAGAATTATCATGCCTTACCACTTTTAACATTCGAGCTGCTTTTGGAGCAAATCCACCGAATGCGTTCTTAGCCTTTCCTTGAGCAGTCTGCGATCTGAAATTTTCAGTCAGTCCGATTTTAGTTTTGCAGTTTCTCAATGCTTTACCAACCGGAGTTTATTGTGCGTATCAACGAACATATTTCTAACTTCATTTGTCATGCCATTGTCAGAAGGACAAATCACATACTTATCTGAAAAGCAGACTTTGGTAAGTTGCAGTTCAATATTAGAGAGATTTAAAAAAAATAACTGGAACGTACCAGCCGCCCATAATGGCGCCAGAAGAACCTGAATGCGTTTAGTTGAAAATTCTATTTGCTATTATCACCAGTCTAGGAGACTACTAACTTACCAAGCAGGCAATCGTAATAGGTATTTGCATACCTAACAATGAACTGAACGACTATAGGACCCTGCTGGTGCTTTTATATGCCTACTCCCATTCCATCTTTCGTGAATATCATGGGGTTGACAGCTGGTAAAACTTTCACTTTAGATTTTTTCTAGTATTCAAATACATTGAAATCGGATTTAGGATCGAAGATAATCGCTAAATCTCTTTCTTTTCGCAGATGCTTGTTTTTTGCTCACACTCTAACTCATTAAATTTGGCACTTTTCGAGCACTGAATTTGATCAAAAGCAGTGCGGCTCAGCAACTAAGAAAATCACTCAATGATACTGGATTTCTTCAGCTACTTGTATAAGAAACAATGCAAAGTAATTCGATGTCCGTTACCCAAGAAAACTTGTCATGATTCTTTGTCTCATCTTAGGCAGTGTAGCAGGATTTATTCGAGGCTACATCTCCGAGTCTTCTCATCAAGATTTGAACTCCAACTTAGGTGCATCAATTTGTTCGGTTTTAAAACTACATGTTTCACGGAATGGCTTTTAATAACAAAATTACTCAAACAGTCAATAACTATGCCATTTTTCGCCGATTATCTTGATAGAAATTTTGTGATCGAACTATTGAATTTGATTAATAAGCAAGAGGAAACGTGCCGAATTTTACTGAACAAAACGGAAACAAAAAGCAAATATCTGTTGTCAAAGAGAAATCGATTTGGCAGTTGTTCTTTGTTTCACACCCAAAGCCAGTGTATTTGAAAAGCGAAAAAATCTTGTCTAACTAGTACATAAGAGCGGTTTCGGTCCATGGAGGCATCCCCGTTTAGGGCTAAATATTATTGCAGTCACCTCAACTACCTTTCGTTAAGATAAGTATTACTCCATTTAACTAACTATATCTATCTTATGAAAAAAATCATTGAACGATTGGTCTTAAGACAGTTCTGATTACATCTGGATGGCCATATGAGTGAGACTCAAGTTGTCCATTCATCTACTCTTCAACGATAGTGATTTTGAAGATGTCCCTTATTAGCCATCTGCCTTAACAGGGATTGAATGACAAATGAAGGAAGGAAGATGTTTGTTGGCAGACGCAATGAGTTGTGCAGCTTGAGAAGTGCCACAATTTTGAACGTAGCATAACTATTACCAATAAAATTGTCTACGATACGGGTTAAAAAAGGAGAAGCCAAAAACAAGCTTGGTGGAAACGCTCCGTCGGCAGCTAAGATGCTGAAAATGATATCATCGGTAAGCCTTACAAGAGTCTAGCATGAAGTACTCAAGTAGTATGTGCCACTTCATAAAGCAATGGCTTCTTGCAGAGCTATGATCGTGCAGTTGAAGTAAACATGATAGATTCGGCGAAGGACTTGAGACGACATTCGCGCACAGTTTCCATAAAGTCAGACACTATTTTGGGTAGAAATTGTACACGACGACGGCCCGCAAAGTTATCAAGACAAAGACTGCAGAAAATGTAACAGAATCAGGTCTGAAGGGGAGAGCTTCAAGAAAAGACCTCTGTACTGGGTGTGAATCTGCGCGATTCTGTGAAATAGAGATCAGAGGAAAATAGATTCATCTTAGAAGTTTTCAACCGTGACGTTGGTCACTTTATTTTGAGTGGAGTAGAGATAAACAAACAGCGATATCAGTCAGAAGAATGCATGCATTATTTTTAGTGGTTGGGCATTGGAGCGAAAAAGTCGACTGTGCGGTTGAATGGTGCAACGGCATGACATCGAATAGGTGTACTTCTGCAATGATAAAAAATTTTCTACACCACGATTTTCCTGGAGAACTACGGCACATGGGATGAGCACATGCATTGAAGATGTGAATCTCCATGTCACGCCTCTGGTTTCATAACGCTGCCAGTTACGCGACAATTCCACAGTTTGATGATTGTTATTTATTAAGATCCGAGGTATAAGGCAGGAAAAACGGTCTTGTAACATTATTCTCGAAATCGTATCGCAGCTTTGGAACGTCGATCTGAAATCAGTCCCTCAAGTAACATACAGCGGTTAGATGTCTTAGAAACCTAGTCTTCTTGTCTTGTTAGTAGAGTCGATTCAAAAAAAATCTATAATTTTGAATGTCGGTATGAAAACCGGACCCTACTCACGTTACCAATCTAAGTGTAGCTTGCTGCGTGTAATTAGGATGAATGTAAGAGCAGCAAAAAATCAAATAAACTCAGGGCAGAAAAGGGATAGATGTTTTGTTAAGCAGTGGCTATTCGGTACTTTTGGTCGTATGTGGGTGTTCTTTATAGTAGAACTCGAGAACGTTCCAATGAGTAGATGATGCCTCCAACCTGCTGAGGGCCTTCCGCAAGAAAAACAGGAAAAAATGTCCCTCGCAAGAATACGTAGCAAAAAATGTTCTTTGTCTAAACTCCATCGAATACAAGAAAGAGTGTGGCGAATTGCGCTCAACTACTTCAGCTACTCACAATTACGCTTTTCTTTTAAGATGAAGTCGGAATTATTAGGAATGCTTTTCTATTTTTCCCCATGAACAAAATAAATCGCTCTGCTGGTATGCTTACGTGACTAGGCTCGTGCTTATGCAAGGAATAGTATCGTGGATAGCTTAGGCATGATCGTATAACATGCAAAAGCCAGTCCTAACGATTTTTCTGGAACATACTGGGACCTGGCAAAAAAGATAACAGGCTGCGAATTGAAGAGTGATCAAGTCTTCAGAATGGGCGGGATGCACGCAAAGACGAGCGGAGCTCAAACTAAGAGTTCATAGCTTCGTTGAAATTATCTTTGTTGTCAGCCTTATGTGAGCGTACTCCAGTTCTATTATTGAAAATTTATTGCCAGTGTTCATGGAGCAACGCAAAGCGCCTCATCTCTGCTACAGGTGCAGCCGGGGCACTGACAGTCGGCGTCTTTCGTACAGGGATCTCCTACGTCATAGATAGCCTCGCCAGGCAGGTCTCCTCTGAAAAAAAAATTAAGAGAAGCTGTACCGAGGTAAGATCACTAATGTGTAATATTCTGAATGTTCTTACCCGGGATTGTATTCACACACCACAACCGTCCATGAGCTCCAACAAGGTACAACTACACAACCAATTCTGTCGCTCGATTGCCACGCTAACTGAAGCAACAACACTGACAATTTATCTTGCTGTTGTAAGAGTTGTTCCCACCTGACTGTATTTACTTAAAGTCGTGTAAACGTTCATCGTGAAGACGTTATTCTCAGGTACGCCATATTTTTGTAAATCACCGAACCAGGCTGCGACGGCCTGAAATGAGAATGATAAGGTTTTCCTAGAAGGATGCAGTTGGCCACGATATATCAACCTCAGCTGCAGCCTCTGTCTTGTTATTAGCCTTGGACGACATCATGTGCATGTTATTCCCCCATCGCTTTAACATCGCAGCAGTGTTGAGTCCAAATGTGCAAGTCTTGGACCATTCCATTGCATTTGCTTCAACATCGCAATCGTAGTTCTATAACAAGTGACTTGAGAATAAATAACGACACACTTTGTTCATTATATCACCAGCAGGTGGAAAATCAGAGAAAGGTTGAATTGTGAGTCTCGAAGGTGCTACTGTATAGAGGGCTGATGTAATACTATAGCATACCACTTTCATCATTCTGGCAGCCTTTGGGGCGAATTGTCCAGGTTTACCCTTGGCTTGCCCTTTAGCAATGAGCGATCTAGACAGTCCCTAATTATCATACGATTCTCACAGCTTAGTTGCTCATCGAAAATTACCGGTATTCATTATGTTTGTCGACAAACATCTTCCTAGCTTCGTCAGTCATTCCATTGTTAAGTTCAGGGCACGACCCAGCTAAAAGATTGTCTCGTTGTTACAAAAACTCGAAGCGGGAGCCATTTGTGAAACAAGCGGATATATAATTTACCATTAGGTACCCCAACGGTTGTTGTTGTAGTTGGCTTCGGTGTTGTGGTTGAAGTGGTAGTAGGTGGAAGGGGAGTGTATTCTGGCGGAATGCAAAGGGCCTCTTCTTGGCTGCAAACGCAACCAGCACATTTGCAGTCGGCGTCAGTTGTGCATGGATCTCCCATCTCGTAGACCACCCAATAAGCATTATCACCACTGTAATTCAATTTTCGGAAAAAAGCTGAAATGAAAGAAGAGAGCTACTGAAGCTTATTGGCTCACCCAGGGTTATAGTTGCATCCTGCGATTGTCCATGGCCATGGCTTGTTTATTGTGCAATAATTAATTGCGCAACCAATTTTGTAGGTCCATTGCCAGACCACCCGCAATGAAAGACTGTTAGTACAAACTCATTCCGCTGCAGCGGATTCTTCTATTACCTGCATGTAGTGACCAGTTTTGTGTTCATCTGGCGCGACTACGATATTGTTCTCTGGAACACCAAAAACCTGTAACTCCTGCCACCATGATATGACGGCCTGCAATTGTATGACAGCAATTGTATGACATCGTTTTCGAGTAGGACGCACCTCAGCTCGAAATTCTTACCGTTTCTGCAATTGACGGCCAGGTGAAATTGTAGTATGCATCTCCCACCATATAAATATTTTGTCCCCAGTAGTTCCTATATGCGGGTGGAGGGTGATAGAAATGACACTGCTTTGCCCATTTCATCATGTTAGCTTCCATGTCGCAATCATAACTCTATAAGAAGTCTAAGACTCTACTCTTTGTTTTTATTGCCTCACAATAACGGGCTTGAGGCAGAGTTGCAGCGATCTACCTTGTGATGAAGAATTATCATGCCTTACCACTTTTAACATTCGAGCTGCTTTTGGAGCAAATCCACCGAATGCGTTCTTAGCCTTTCCTTGAGCAGTCTGCGATCTGAAATTTTCAGTCAGTCCGATTTTAGTTTTGCAGTTTCTCAATGCTTTACCAACCGGAGTTTATTGTGCGTATCAACGAACATATTTCTAACTTCATTTGTCATGCCATTGTCAGAAGGACAAATCACATACTTATCTGAAAAGCAGACTTTGGTAAGTTGCAGTTCAATATTAGAGAGATTTAAAAAAAATAACTGGAACGTACCAGCCGCCCATAATGGCGCCAGAAGAACCTGAATGCGTTTAGTTGAAAATTCTATTTGCTATTATCACCAGTCTAGGAGACTACTAACTTACCAAGCAGGCAATCGTAATAGGTATTTGCATACCTAACAATGAACTGAACGACTATAGGACCCTGCTGGTGCTTTTATATGCCTACTCCCATTCCATCTTTCGTGAATATCATGGGGTTGACAGCTGGTAAAACTTTCACTTTAGATTTTTTCTAGTATTCAAATACATTGAAATCGGATTTAGGATCGAAGATAATCGCTAAATCTCTTTCTTTTCGCAGATGCTTGTTTTTTGCTCACACTCTAACTCATTAAATTTGGCACTTTTCGAGCACTGAATTTGATCAAAAGCAGTGCGGCTCAGCAACTAAGAAAATCACTCAATGATACTGGATTTCTTCAGCTACATGTATAAGAAACAATGCAAAGTAATTCGATGTCCGTTACCCAAGAAAACTTGTCATGATTCTTTGTCTCATCTTAGGCAGTGTAGCAGGATTTATTCGAGGCTACATCTCCGAGTCTTCTCATCAAGATTTGAACTCCAACTTAGGTGCATCAATTTGTTCGGTTTTAAAACTACATGTTTCACGGAATGGCTTTTAATAACAAAATTACTCAAACAGTCAATAACTATGCCATTTTTCGCCGATTATCTTGATAGAAATTTTGTGATCGAACTATTGAATTTGATTAATAAGCAAGAGGAAACGTGCCGAATTTTACTGAACAAAACGGAAACAAAAAGCAAATATCTGTTGTCAAAGAGAAATCGATTTGGCAGTTGTTCTTTGTTTCACACCCAAAGCCAGTGTATTTGAAAAGCGAAAAAATCTTGTCTAACTAGTACATAAGAGCGGTTTCGGTCCATGGAGGCATCCCCGTTTAGGGCTAAATATTATTGCAGTCACCTCAACTACCTTTCGTTAAGATAAGTATTACTCCATTTAACTAACTATATCTATCTTATGAAAAAAATCATTGAACGATTGGTCTTAAGACAGTTCTGATTACATCTGGATGGCCATATGAGTGAGACTCAAGTTGTCCATTCATCTACTCTTCAACGATAGTGATTTTGAAGATGTCCCTTATTAGCCATCTGCCTTAACAGGGATTGAATGACAAATGAAGGAAGGAAGATGTTTGTTGGCAGACGCAATGAGTTGTGCAGCTTGAGAAGTGCCACAATTTTGAACGTAGCATAACTATTACCAATAAAATTGTCTACGATACGGGTTAAAAAAGGAGAAGCCAAAAACAAGCTTGGTGGAAACGCTCCGTCGGCAGCTAAGATGCTGAAAATGATATCATCGGTAAGCCTTACAAGAGTCTAGCATGAAGTACTCAAGTAGTATGTGCCACTTCATAAAGCAATGGCTTCTTGCAGAGCTATGATCGTGCAGTTGAAGTAAACATGATAGATTCGGCGAAGGACTTGAGACGACATTCGCGCACAGTTTCCATAAAGTCAGACACTATTTTGGGTAGAAATTGTACACGACGACGGCCCGCAAAGTTATCAAGACAAAGACTGCAGAAAATGTAACAGAATCAGGTCTGAAGGGGAGAGCTTCAAGAAAAGACCTCTGTACTGGGTGTGAATCTGCGCGATTCTGTGAAATAGAGATCAGAGGAAAATAGATTCATCTTAGAAGTTTTCAACCGTGACGTTGGTCACTTTATTTTGAGTGGAGTAGAGATAAACAAATAGCGATATCAGTCAGAAGAATGCATGCATTATTTTTAGTGGTTGGGCATTGGAGCGAAAAAGTCGACTGTGCGGTTGAATGGTGCAACGGCATGACATCGAATAGGTGTACTTCTGCAATGATAAAAAATTTTCTACACCACGATTTTCCTGGAGAACTACGGCACATGGGATGAGCACATGCATTGAAGATGTGAATCTCCATGTCACGCCTCTGGTTTCATAACGCTGCCAGTTACGCGACAATTCCACAGTTTGATGATTGTTATTTATTAAGATCCGAGGTATAAGGCAGGAAAAACGGTCTTGTAACATTATTCTCGAAATCGTATCGCAGCTTTGGAACGTCGATCTGAAATCAGTCCCTCAAGTAACATACAGCGGTTAGATGTCTTAGAAACCTAGTCTTCTTGTCTTGTTAGTAGAGTCGATTCAAAAAAAATCTATAATTTTGAATGTCGGTATGAAAACCGGACCCTACTCACGTTACCAATCTAAGTGTAGCTTGCTGCGTGTAATTAGGATGAATGTAAGAGCAGCAAAAAATCAAATAAACTCAGGGCAGAAAAGGGATAGATGTTTTGTTAAGCAGTGGCTATTCGGTACTTTTGGTCGTATGTGGGTGTTCTTTATAGTAGAACTCGAGAACGTTCCAATGAGTAGATGATGCCTCCAACCTGCTGAGGGCCTTCCGCAAGAAAAACAGGAAAAAATGTCCCTCGCAAGAATACGTAGCAAAAAATGTTCTTTGTCTAAACTCCATCGAATACAAGAAAGAGTGTGGCGAATTGCGCTCAACTACTTCAGCTACTCACAATTACGCTTTTCTTTTAAGATGAAGTCGGAATTATTAGGAATGCTTTTCTATTTTTCCCCATGAACAAAATAAATCGCTCTGCTGGTATGCTTACGTGACTAGGCTCGTGCTTATGCAAGGAATAGTATCGTGGATAGCTTAGGCATGATCGTATAACATGCAAAAGCCAGTCCTAACGATTTTTCTGGAACATACTGGGACCTGGCAAAAAAGATAACAGGCTGCGAATTGAAGAGTGATCAAGTCTTCAGAATGGGCGGGATGCACGCAAAGACGAGCGGAGCTCAAACTAAGAGTTCATAGCTTCGTTGAAATTATCTTTGTTGTCAGCCTTATGTGAGCGTACTCCAGTTCTATTATTGAAAATTTATTGCCAGTGTTCATGGAGCAACGCAAAGCGCCTCATCTCTGCTACAGGTGCAGCCGGGGCACTGACAGTCGGCGTCTTTCGTACAGGGATCTCCTACGTCATAGATAGCCTCGCCAGGCAGGTCTCCTCTGAAAAAAAAATTAAGAGAAGCTGTACCGAGGTAAGATCACTAATGTGTAATATTCTGAATGTTCTTACCCGGGATTGTATTCACACACCACAACCGTCCATGAGCTCCAACAAGGTACAACTACACAACCAATTCTGTCGCTCGATTGCCACGCTAACTGAAGCAACAACACTGACAATTTATCTTGCTGTTGTAAGAGTTGTTCCCACCTGACTGTATTTACTTAAAGTCGTGTAAACGTTCATCGTGAAGACGTTATTCTCAGGTACGCCATATTTTTGTAAATCACCGAACCAGGCTGCGACGGCCTGAAATGAGAATGATAAGGTTTTCCTAGAAGGATGCAGTTGGCCACGATATATCAACCTCAGCTGCAGCCTCTGTCTTGTTATTAGCCTTGGACGACATCATGTGCATGTTATTCCCCCATCGCTTTAACATCGCAGCAGTGTTGAGTCCAAATGTGCAAGTCTTGGACCATTCCATTGCATTTGCTTCAACATCGCAATCGTAGTTCTATAACAAGTGACTTGAGAATAAATAACGACACACTTTGTTCATTATATCACCAGCAGGTGGAAAATCAGAGAAAGGTTGAATTGTGAGTCTCGAAGGTGCTACTGTATAGAGGGCTGATGTAATACTATAGCATACCACTTTCATCATTCTGGCAGCCTTTGGGGCGAATTGTCCAGGTTTACCCTTGGCTTGCCCTTTAGCAATGAGCGATCTAGACAGTCCCTAATTATCATACGATTCTCACAGCTTAGTTGCTCATCGAAAATTACCGGTATTCATTATGTTTGTCGACAAACATCTTCCTAGCTTCGTCAGTCATTCCATTGTTAAGTTCAGGGCACGACCCAGCTAAAAGATTGTCTCGTTGTTACAAAAACTCGAAGCGGGAGCCATTTGTGAAACAAGCGGATATATAATTTACCATTAGGTACCCCAACGGTTGTTGTTGTAGTTGGCTTCGGTGTTGTGGTTGAAGTGGTAGTAGGTGGAAGGGGAGTGTATTCTGGCGGAATGCAAAGGGCCTCTTCTTGGCTGCAAACGCAACCAGCACATTTGCAGTCGGCGTCAGTTGTGCATGGATCTCCCATCTCGTAGACCACCCAATAAGCATTATCACCACTGTAATTCAATTTTCGGAAAAAAGCTGAAATGAAAGAAGAGAGCTACTGAAGCTTATTGGCTCACCCAGGGTTATAGTTGCATCCTGCGATTGTCCATGGCCATGGCTTGTTTATTGTGCAATAATTAATTGCGCAACCAATTTTGTAGGTCCATTGCCAGACCACCCGCAATGAAAGACTGTTAGTACAAACTCATTCCGCTGCAGCGGATTCTTCTATTACCTGCATGTAGTGACCAGTTTTGTGTTCATCTGGCGCGACTACGATATTGTTCTCTGGAACACCAAAAACCTGTAACTCCTGCCACCATGATATGACGGCCTGCAATTGTATGACAGCAATTGTATGACATCGTTTTCGAGTAGGACGCACCTCAGCTCGAAATTCTTACCGTTTCTGCAATTGACGGCCAGGTGAAATTGTAGTATGCATCTCCCACCATATAAATATTTTGTCCCCAGTAGTTCCTATATGCGGGTGGAGGGTGATAGAAATGACACTGCTTTGCCCATTTCATCATGTTAGCTTCCATGTCGCAATCATAACTCTATAAGAAGTCTAAGACTCTACTCTTTGTTTTTATTGCCTCACAATAACGGGCTTGAGGCAGAGTTGCAGCGATCTACCTTGTGATGAAGAATTATCATGCCTTACCACTTTTAACATTCGAGCTGCTTTTGGAGCAAATCCACCGAATGCGTTCTTAGCCTTTCCTTGAGCAGTCTGCGATCTGAAATTTTCAGTCAGTCCGATTTTAGTTTTGCAGTTTCTCAATGCTTTACCAACCGGAGTTTATTGTGCGTATCAACGAACATATTTCTAACTTCATTTGTCATGCCATTGTCAGAAGGACAAATCACATACTTATCTGAAAAGCAGACTTTGGTAAGTTGCAGTTCAATATTAGAGAGATTTAAAAAAAATAACTGGAACGTACCAGCCGCCCATAATGGCGCCAGAAGAACCTGAATGCGTTTAGTTGAAAATTCTATTTGCTATTATCACCAGTCTAGGAGACTACTAACTTACCAAGCAGGCAATCGTAATAGGTATTTGCATACCTAACAATGAACTGAACGACTATAGGACCCTGCTGGTGCTTTTATATGCCTACTCCCATTCCATCTTTCGTGAATATCATGGGGTTGACAGCTGGTAAAACTTTCACTTTAGATTTTTTCTAGTATTCAAATACATTGAAATCGGATTTAGGATCGAAGATAATCGCTAAATCTCTTTCTTTTCGCAGATGCTTGTTTTTTGCTCACACTCTAACTCATTAAATTTGGCACTTTTCGAGCACTGAATTTGATCAAAAGCAGTGCGGCTCAGCAACTAAGAAAATCACTCAATGATACTGGATTTCTTCAGCTACATGTATAAGAAACAATGCAAAGTAATTCGATGTCCGTTACCCAAGAAAACTTGTCATGATTCTTTGTCTCATCTTAGGCAGTGTAGCAGGATTTATTCGAGGCTACATCTCCGAGTCTTCTCATCAAGATTTGAACTCCAACTTAGGTGCATCAATTTGTTCGGTTTTAAAACTACATGTTTCACGGAATGGCTTTTAATAACAAAATTACTCAAACAGTCAATAACTATGCCATTTTTCGCCGATTATCTTGATAGAAATTTTGTGATCGAACTATTGAATTTGATTAATAAGCAAGAGGAAACGTGCCGAATTTTACTGAACAAAACGGAAACAAAAAGCAAATATCTGTTGTCAAAGAGAAATCGATTTGGCAGTTGTTCTTTGTTTCACACCCAAAGCCAGTGTATTTGAAAAGCGAAAAAATCTTGTCTAACTAGTACATAAGAGCGGTTTCGGTCCATGGAGGCATCCCCGTTTAGGGCTAAATATTATTGCAGTCACCTCAACTACCTTTCGTTAAGATAAGTATTACTCCATTTAACTAACTATATCTATCTTATGAAAAAAATCATTGAACGATTGGTCTTAAGACAGTTCTGATTACATCTGGATGGCCATATGAGTGAGACTCAAGTTGTCCATTCATCTACTCTTCAACGATAGTGATTTTGAAGATGTCCCTTATTAGCCATCTGCCTTAACAGGGATTGAATGACAAATGAAGGAAGGAAGATGTTTGTTGGCAGACGCAATGAGTTGTGCAGCTTGAGAAGTGCCACAATTTTGAACGTAGCATAACTATTACCAATAAAATTGTCTACGATACGGGTTAAAAAAGGAGAAGCCAAAAACAAGCTTGGTGGAAACGCTCCGTCGGCAGCTAAGATGCTGAAAATGATATCATCGGTAAGCCTTACAAGAGTCTAGCATGAAGTACTCAAGTAGTATGTGCCACTTCATAAAGCAATGGCTTCTTGCAGAGCTATGATCGTGCAGTTGAAGTAAACATGATAGATTCGGCGAAGGACTTGAGACGACATTCGCGCACAGTTTCCATAAAGTCAGACACTATTTTGGGTAGAAATTGTACACGACGACGGCCCGCAAAGTTATCAAGACAAAGACTGCAGAAAATGTAACAGAATCAGGTCTGAAGGGGAGAGCTTCAAGAAAAGACCTCTGTACTGGGTGTGAATCTGCGCGATTCTGTGAAATAGAGATCAGAGGAAAATAGATTCATCTTAGAAGTTTTCAACCGTGACGTTGGTCACTTTATTTTGAGTGGAGTAGAGATAAACAAATAGCGATATCAGTCAGAAGAATGCATGCATTATTTTTAGTGGTTGGGCATTGGAGCGAAAAAGTCGACTGTGCGGTTGAATGGTGCAACGGCATGACATCGAATAGGTGTACTTCTGCAATGATAAAAAATTTTCTACACCACGATTTTCCTGGAGAACTACGGCACATGGGATGAGCACATGCATTGAAGATGTGAATCTCCATGTCACGCCTCTGGTTTCATAACGCTGCCAGTTACGCGACAATTCCACAGTTTGATGATTGTTATTTATTAAGATCCGAGGTATAAGGCAGGAAAAACGGTCTTGTAACATTATTCTCGAAATCGTATCGCAGCTTTGGAACGTCGATCTGAAATCAGTCCCTCAAGTAACATACAGCGGTTAGATGTCTTAGAAACCTAGTCTTCTTGTCTTGTTAGTAGAGTCGATTCAAAAAAAATCTATAATTTTGAATGTCGGTATGAAAACCGGACCCTACTCACGTTACCAATCTAAGTGTAGCTTGCTGCGTGTAATTAGGATGAATGTAAGAGCAGCAAAAAATCAAATAAACTCAGGGCAGAAAAGGGATAGATGTTTTGTTAAGCAGTGGCTATTCGGTACTTTTGGTCGTATGTGGGTGTTCTTTATAGTAGAACTCGAGAACGTTCCAATGAGTAGATGATGCCTCCAACCTGCTGAGGGCCTTCCGCAAGAAAAACAGGAAAAAATGTCCCTCGCAAGAATACGTAGCAAAAAATGTTCTTTGTCTAAACTCCATCGAATACAAGAAAGAGTGTGGCGAATTGCGCTCAACTACTTCAGCTACTCACAATTACGCTTTTCTTTTAAGATGAAGTCGGAATTATTAGGAATGCTTTTCTATTTTTCCCCATGAACAAAATAAATCGCTCTGCTGGTATGCTTACGTGACTAGGCTCGTGCTTATGCAAGGAATAGTATCGTGGATAGCTTAGGCATGATCGTATAACATGCAAAAGCCAGTCCTAACGATTTTTCTGGAACATACTGGGACCTGGCAAAAAAGATAACAGGCTGCGAATTGAAGAGTGATCAAGTCTTCAGAATGGGCGGGATGCACGCAAAGACGAGCGGAGCTCAAACTAAGAGTTCATAGCTTCGTTGAAATTATCTTTGTTGTCAGCCTTATGTGAGCGTACTCCAGTTCTATTATTGAAAATTTATTGCCAGTGTTCATGGAGCAACGCAAAGCGCCTCATCTCTGCTACAGGTGCAGCCGGGGCACTGACAGTCGGCGTCTTTCGTACAGGGATCTCCTACGTCATAGATAGCCTCGCCAGGCAGGTCTCCTCTGAAAAAAAAAATTAAGAGAAGCTGTACCGAGGTAAGATCACTAATGTGTAATATTCTGAATGTTCTTACCCGGGATTGTATTCACACACCACAACCGTCCATGAGCTCCAACAAGGTACAACTACACAACCAATTCTGTCGCTCGATTGCCACGCTAACTGAAGCAACAACACTGACAATTTATCTTGCTGTTGTAAGAGTTGTTCCCACCTGACTGTATTTACTTAAAGTCGTGTAAACGTTCATCGTGAAGACGTTATTCTCAGGTACGCCATATTTTTGTAAATCACCGAACCAGGCTGCGACGGCCTGAAATGAGAATGATAAGGTTTTCCTAGAAGGATGCAGTTGGCCACGATATATCAACCTCAGCTGCAGCCTCTGTCTTGTTATTAGCCTTGGACGACATCATGTGCATGTTATTCCCCCATCGCTTTAACATCGCAGCAGTGTTGAGTCCAAATGTGCAAGTCTTGGACCATTCCATTGCATTTGCTTCAACATCGCAATCGTAGTTCTATAACAAGTGACTTGAGAATAAATAACGACACACTTTGTTCATTATATCACCAGCAGGTGGAAAATCAGAGAAAGGTTGAATTGTGAGTCTCGAAGGTGCTACTGTATAGAGGGCTGATGTAATACTATAGCATACCACTTTCATCATTCTGGCAGCCTTTGGGGCGAATTGTCCAGGTTTACCCTTGGCTTGCCCTTTAGCAATGAGCGATCTAGACAGTCCCTAATTATCATACGATTCTCACAGCTTATTTGCTCATCGAAAATTACCGGTATTCATTATGTTTGTCGACAAACATCTTCCTAGCTTCGTCAGTCATTCCATTGTTAAGTTCAGGGCACGACCCAGCTAAAAGATTGTCTCGTTGTTACAAAAACTCGAAGCGGGAGCCATTTGTGAAACAAGCGGATATATAATTTACCATTAGGTACCCCAACGGTTGTTGTTGTAGTTGGCTTCGGTGTTGTGGTTGAAGTGGTAGTAGGTGGAAGGGGAGTGTATTCTGGCGGAATGCAAAGGGCCTCTTCTTGGCTGCAAACGCAACCAGCACATTTGCAGTCGGCGTCAGTTGTGCATGGATCTCCCATCTCGTAGACCACCCAATAAGCATTATCACCACTGTAATTCAATTTTCGGAAAAAAGCTGAAATGAAAGAAGAGAGCTACTGAAGCTTATTGGCTCACCCAGGGTTATAGTTGCATCCTGCGATTGTCCATGGCCATGGCTTGTTTATTGTGCAATAATTAATTGCGCAACCAATTTTGTAGGTCCATTGCCAGACCACCCGCAATGAAAGACTGTTAGTACAAACTCATTCCGCTGCAGCGGATTCTTCTATTACCTGCATGTAGTGACCAGTTTTGTGTTCATCTGGCGCGACTACGATATTGTTCTCTGGAACACCAAAAACCTGTAACTCCTGCCACCATGATATGACGGCCTGCAATTGTATGACAGCAATTGTATGACATCGTTTTCGAGTAGGACGCACCTCAGCTCGAAATTCTTACCGTTTCTGCAATTGACGGCCAGGTGAAATTGTAGTATGCATCTCCCACCATATAAATATTTTGTCCCCAGTAGTTCCTATATGCGGGTGGAGGGTGATAGAAATGACACTGCTTTGCCCATTTCATCATGTTAGCTTCCATGTCGCAATCATAACTCTATAAGAAGTCTAAGACTCTACTCTTTGTTTTTATTGCCTCACAATAACGGGCTTGAGGCAGAGTTGCAGCGATCTACCTTGTGATGAAGAATTATCATGCCTTACCACTTTTAACATTCGAGCTGCTTTTGGAGCAAATCCACCGAATGCGTTCTTAGCCTTTCCTTGAGCAGTCTGCGATCTGAAATTTTCAGTCAGTCCGATTTTAGTTTTGCAGTTTCTCAATGCTTTACCAACCGGAGTTTATTGTGCGTATCAACGAACATATTTCTAACTTCATTTGTCATGCCATTGTCAGAAGGACAAATCACATACTTATCTGAAAAGCAGACTTTGGTAAGTTGCAGTTCAATATTAGAGAGATTTAAAAAAAAATAACTGGAACGTACCAGCCGCCCATAATGGCGCCAGAAGAACCTGAATGCGTTTAGTTGAAAATTCTATTTGCTATTATCACCAGTCTAGGAGACTACTAACTTACCAAGCAGGCAATCGTAATAGGTATTTGCATACCTAACAATGAACTGAACGACTATAGGACCCTGCTGGTGCTTTTATATGCCTACTCCCATTCCATCTTTCGTGAATATCATGGGGTTGACAGCTGGTAAAACTTTCACTTTAGATTTTTTCTAGTATTCAAATACATTGAAATCGGATTTAGGATCGAAGATAATCGCTAAATCTCTTTCTTTTCGCAGATGCTTGTTTTTTGCTCACACTCTAACTCATTAAATTTGGCACTTTTCGAGCACTGAATTTGATCAAAAGCAGTGCGGCTCAGCAACTAAGAAAATCACTCAATGATACTGGATTTCTTCAGCTACTTGTATAAGAAACAATGCAAAGTAATTCGATGTCCGTTACCCAAGAAAACTTGTCATGATTCTTTGTCTCATCTTAGGCAGTGTAGCAGGATTTATTCGAGGCTACATCTCCGAGTCTTCTCATCAAGATTTGAACTCCAACTTAGGTGCATCAATTTGTTCGGTTTTAAAACTACATGTTTCACGGAATGGCTTTTAATAACAAAATTACTCAAACAGTCAATAACTATGCCATTTTTCGCCGATTATCTTGATAGAAATTTTGTGATCGAACTATTGAATTTGATTAATAAGCAAGAGGAAACGTGCCGAATTTTACTGAACAAAACGGAAACAAAAAGCAAATATCTGTTGTCAAAGAGAAATCGATTTGGCAGTTGTTCTTTGTTTCACACCCAAAGCCAGTGTATTTGAAAAGCGAAAAAATCTTGTCTAACTAGTACATAAGAGCGGTTTCGGTCCATGGAGGCATCCCCGTTTAGGGCTAAATATTATTGCAGTCACCTCAACTACCTTTCGTTAAGATAAGTATTACTCCATTTAACTAACTATATCTATCTTATGAAAAAAATCATTGAACGATTGGTCTTAAGACAGTTCTGATTACATCTGGATGGCCATATGAGTGAGACTCAAGTTGTCCATTCATCTACTCTTCAACGATAGTGATTTTGAAGATGTCCCTTATTAGCCATCTGCCTTAACAGGGATTGAATGACAAATGAAGGAAGGAAGATGTTTGTTGGCAGACGCAATGAGTTGTGCAGCTTGAGAAGTGCCACAATTTTGAACGTAGCATAACTATTACCAATAAAATTGTCTACGATACGGGTTAAAAAAGGAGAAGCCAAAAACAAGCTTGGTGGAAACGCTCCGTCGGCAGCTAAGATGCTGAAAATGATATCATCGGTAAGCCTTACAAGAGTCTAGCATGAAGTACTCAAGTAGTATGTGCCACTTCATAAAGCAATGGCTTCTTGCAGAGCTATGATCGTGCAGTTGAAGTAAACATGATAGATTCGGCGAAGGACTTGAGACGACATTCGCGCACAGTTTCCATAAAGTCAGACACTATTTTGGGTAGAAATTGTACACGACGACGGCCCGCAAAGTTATCAAGACAAAGACTGCAGAAAATGTAACAGAATCAGGTCTGAAGGGGAGAGCTTCAAGAAAAGACCTCTGTACTGGGTGTGAATCTGCGCGATTCTGTGAAATAGAGATCAGAGGAAAATAGATTCATCTTAGAAGTTTTCAACCGTGACGTTGGTCACTTTATTTTGAGTGGAGTAGAGATAAACAAATAGCGATATCAGTCAGAAGAATGCATGCATTATTTTTAGTGGTTGGGCATTGGAGCGAAAAAGTCGACTGTGCGGTTGAATGGTGCAACGGCATGACATCGAATAGGTGTACTTCTGCAATGATAGAATAGAATGAATGAACCACATGAGAAAACGCATTCACTTCTCTTTAAAACCTGCCGAGCACTTGCTCAAAATGATGATGACACACTTAATAAACCTTCAATATTCAGTGTTACTCAATGTTGACACTTAAGTGATCAAGGGCAAAAATGGTGAAGAATAATGGTCATACATATGATGAAGAAGCTAAACCATATGATCATTACAGACATAGTGGTCATGTGAGAAAATAAGCCCTGAAATAGCCCTTTCAAAGGGTTTTCCTTCAGTTTCTCCT
Organism: Haemonchus contortus; assembly: GCA_000469685.2. Taxonomy (NCBI): domain Eukaryota; kingdom Metazoa; phylum Nematoda; class Chromadorea; order Rhabditida; family Trichostrongylidae; genus Haemonchus; species Haemonchus contortus. The sequence continues at coordinate 18,702,994 of LS997566.1, forward strand.
TCGTTCAGTCTTATTCATTCAGTTTTTATTCACCATCCTGCGAAGGTTATAAACCGATTGTTCGGAAAATTCTCTGATATAAAAGAGAACATAGAACAGTCTATATTCATGAGGTTTTCACCAGCTGAAAGGAAATAAGATGATAGAAAAGCGGAGCAATTGTCATTATACCGTTAATAACTGCCATTCATACTGGAATGGCAGTTTCCGTTATGGCTTGGCGACGCAAAATTGCATGCCGAACTGTGCCAAAATATATGGCTGAACGCCAACAAAGATGGCAAACTGCCTTTCCATTCAGGAAAGGCAGTTTGCGTATTTGTTGGCGAACGTCCAAGTTTGGTAGGTATACATTCGGCATGATGGGAACAATAATGGCAGGTGTCAGGTGTAGACTCGAATACCGGGCGAAGAGCGTGCAAAAAAATTGTTCCTTCACATCTGGGACCTTCATATTTGGAATTTGTGCTTTACGGGATCACAAATGGCAGGCAGTCAGGTGTCGTGCGCGAAAAGTTTTCTCTTATAGCTAGGGCGTTTCGGGCATTCGAACATATTACGTATTCGACAAGGGCCAGTCTGTTTCCATCCTACTTCTTCATCCAGCAGATTTGCCACGACTCGGCCATCGCAGAAGTTAGCAATGTAAACGAACTATTTATAAGTACTCCATTCAAAATTTTCCCCGGTTTTCGTGAGCATGAGGCTTTACAACCTCGATTCAATTTCGAGGGCAAGTAGCACTGGGCTCTGGATTTGACTTCGTCTGGCTTGTACGATTAAGAGGGGCGCTGATAGCACGATGACAATCAAAAGATATTGAAGGCCCAGTGTGTTTCGAAACTGGCGCGTTCATGCTGTTCAGAAATCTTTACGTTCTTCACAGCGATTTCTTCTAGAATCTTTGCACTGATAGTGTTGACCATCACTAGATATTTCGTCACTTTAAATACCAATCATGTGCCCTAATCGACTCTGTGCCGAACTAAACTTCTCAGACCCTCCTTAAAGTATATAATTCTTCAGGACTGTGGTCCCCCCCCCCCTTTCGAGTCTGACTATTCCGAAATTTTCAAGTCAAACCGAAACTCCTCCTGTAATGTGCTTCCCCTCTTTGCTTCTTACCGTCTTCTTTATTTCTTATATGCTTTAGCTTCTTTTCGTTGATATTCAAGGTAGAGGTGCTTGGGGTTCCACACGGCGTGACCGATGAGAGGCCACGATCCAAGAGCGCTTGCTGACAAGGGAAGGATACTTGGTCGCAGTGGCCATTCAAAATAAGATGTATACAACCGTAGGTTGTTTCGAACGCTGAACGCTGATTTCGAATCCGTGTTCCAAATCTGCAAAAATGGTTTTGGGCTGGTCGCAAGCGTCCTCCTCTAAGTCTTTCGTTATCCAATGTAGTTGATTAAACTCTGATGTGAGTCAGTTTTTTGAAATCCCGCAAATGAGAAAAAGAAAGCTTGTTTATTCTGCTATCAGCTGACTTGGCTGCAATAGTTCATTGTATAAGTTCTTCGAGCTGATACTCTCTTACCCGCTTAGGTTTTCTTTCTCGGTCTGCGGCTCAAAAATGTATATTATACATGCTGAAGCGTTCAAAAGTCTTCGGTCAAGCACTTCTACGTTTTTCGGCCGTACCTTTTTTCCCAGTGGGGCAAATTGCACGAAATTTTGATATGTTAGACTGAAGCATATTTTACACTATCCAGCACTATTTGACTGCGAAGCAGCAATATCCACATATGTATCTAAGGGGAAGGGGTATTTGCAGGAGTACATTTTTTGCGGTAGTACACTGAAAGCGAATTAACAACGTCTTCAGTTATTCGCACCTTATATGCATTTCTGCCCTTCACTGTATTCAGCATCAGCTCTCGTACACTCTGAACACAGAAAAAAGGAAGAAATCTCAGAAGGACCAATGTCTGTCTATCCTGCTGAGCTGATCTTGAAATCGAGCTTTTTGAGATATCTGGAACATGATCAGATCGCAGGTTAATAGTGATAAATATTCACAGTACACCAATGCTACACATATTGAAATTTAGCATGATTAGATCTAGTAGGAAAGGAGTTACGACTGAAACGTACGAACGTACGTTTCGAGCGCTACTTTACGTGTCTACGGTCATCCCTAAGATATATTCTGGTACGACAGTTCAGAATTCAGATATCTGGATTAGCTGAGGAGAACTAGTGCAAAATATTAGCAGGTACTGACTTTCTTCTTCGCTTGGTTGAAACTTCACATTCATCTGTTGTCTTGCATCATATGAATATGTTCAGTTTCTCGCAAACTTTTCAAATTCTGCCACTCTGCTCAAATCACTCCCTTGCTAAGGGTTGTTTGGTTGTGTCCGTCATTGCTCGGTCGATAGTTGAAGTTGATCGTGGTAACAGAGCTTCACGCTTTACTTTAGAGTGTATGTGAGCTCTATTATGCTTTGCTATCTAGAAGATTCGGAGGCTCTCGAGAAAGCTGTTCAAGATTTTTCAGCAGATGCCCCAATCATAGGATATGTGAATATAAGATCCGCCTTGATCAATTCATTGCCTTCTGATGGAGTACTTTTGTATTTATCGTATAAATCTTACCGTTTACTTCGGTGTCATACATAGCTTCTTATGCTGGCCGTCACTTTTTCACATGCATAAAGTATGTATTCTTTCTCGGTCAAGAATTGGGTTGCCAAGGTTCCGAGTTGAAGGTTTGCGATGTCGGCTGCCCACAGCTTCATCACCAATTTCTCATCAAAAACCGAAGTATGGTACTTCGAGAGGTTCTTCTTCGACAATCTTCGACATTATGACATTACAGTCGTATCCTGTATCATAATCTTACCGATTATGGCCAGTATCAACATACAACCTCTGAAAATGTGTCGATCTTCCATCTCTAGAGCATGTTCTTTTCTGAACTTCCGTCAATGATTCCCTTTCACCAGTTTATTCCTACATACCTTACATAGTTCTTCTCTCTCGAAAGCGCATTTTTTCATCTTAACTGTAATGGTCACTCTCCAAAGGCGTACATGCATAAGCGAACACTGTTTATATAACAGTTTACAGCGGCTTCACCAGCTATAAGTAATCCATATTCAATTCGGCTCAAAGGATCTGTTTACAAAAATCAACAATTGTGAGGTCCATTCGAAAAGGAGAAGGAGGGGAGAGATTGAGGGCAATCTGGTTACTGCATGATTTATTTGTTGTGGATTGTAACTCACTGGACTTAATGTCTACGTCAATAAATGAAATGAAATCTAGATTTTTTGCCATGTTTGGTCAGTTTCTATTCGTTTACCTCGCATTAATTATAATCATTATCACCAGAAAAAACCCATAGCAAAACTCTTAAAAAAAATGAACTAAAGCATCTGGCTTGGTAAATGTAAATAATACAGAAGTAAATGTAAATGTAAATACAAAAGAAACTGATATCAAGAATTGGATTCCCGTCCCTAGCTCTATGGCTGAAATTTATATACAACCATATCTCTTTAAGGTTTAATATCGGCCACTCGTGATGCTATACTTCAAGTCTTGCTCATACGATGATCCTTTGAGAGAGCAAGTGAACTGAAATGTTTGTTACCGAATGTACAGGTGAAGTTGTTTGCCATTGGGGCGAAAAAAAAGAGGGTGGGGCGTTCCGCGCTAAGTGACAGATGCTCACTAACGTCTGAGAATAAACCTCGACTACGATTCGTCTCTTTTGTTTGCTTCGTTCTTTTAGTGTTCCCTTCTAGAGTGAAATGGAGGCTGAGTCATCATTTCAATACATTATCAATGAAAAATGACGAGAGAAATCCTATATTCCGCGCTGGTAGGAAACATTCCGGCCTTATGTCATTTCAGGGCTACCTTTGTGTTCAAGAAACTGCTTGTTTGAGAAATTTTTTACCCGCCCAAAATTCCTCGGCACAGATTACTCCTACCAGAAGCCCTGTTTCTACCGTAGTATGGTGTCTATGGTGCCTTATTTGTGTATGTTATCATTTATGCACTTAAGTTCTTGAACACTTCCACGCTCGAAGCGGATTTTGAGTGCATGGCGTACCTTAACACAAGTATTCATTCTGCTGCTACACTGCTTTGAGCAAGTGTTCGAAAACTCCTCAAGGATGTACATAAATGGGCGGGATGGCTTCTGGTCATGCTTCAAATTAATTGAAGCAAATTAAGGTTGTTATGATGAGGCAGCCTGCTACGGTCATTTATTTATGCAGAACAGCATTTTCTGAGAGCTGAACTGGTTTGAGCGCCGTGTTGCCCTAATGTTCTACGGAACACCCACTCTCCCCCCCCCCCCCATTTACATAGGTTAAGTGTAACACCTAAAAAAAGTTGATCGAAGGAATGAAGAAACGAAATGGTCGGAAATCTCACAGGTTTTAGGTAATGCGTAATAAGGCCGCTAAATCCGGCTCGAGAACACATCCAAGGCGGACGAGTAATCACGGTGTCGTAGAATCTGTGGAGTATGCACCAATCGCACCGGGACGAAAACGCTGTAAGCAGGCAGCTCAGTGTAGCCATCTGTAAGCAATGGAGGAACACACATTTGAACAGCTCATCCATCTACCTCTTCCATGCAGCTTTTGTCGTCACATCCTCGTCCAACCCCTCACCTTACTAACTCCTTTTGAAGCCGAATATTTTTTAATATGTCGAGCTTCGCGATATTTTCGCCACTTTTCCACTAGCTCAAGAGTCTGTCTTAGCTTTGCCATCCGTTCTGATCATGTTTTTTGAGGATTGTTTTTATCCAAGCACGTTTCTAACGACATGTAACTTGCAGGGTATATCACTGGCAAAATACTATTAGTTCATGCATCATCACTTACCATGTATTTATTTTGTAGCATTGGATGTTCAGAAGGGATGGGTTCCTATATCTCAACCCCCCAAGCGGAGTATTCAATGTTATTGGCCAAAACATGAATATTCTTCTCTAGGTTTCACCCTTCTTGCATTGAAAATGGTTCTGGACTGCTATTTCTTCTAGTCTCTCAAATTAGATACCCCAAACTTATCGTACCATGCCTTCAACGTGCAACAAGAAACCATCCAATACTTCTTGCAGCTCTTCGAGGAAATGGAACCCTTGCAGAGAATTCAATTAATGAAAGGCTTCGCCCACAAACTAGTCAAGGGTTAAAAAAAAGATTGACATGCTCCTCATTTTTGTCACCTTCTCTTGGTTTCTCAGAAGTGACACCCATTAATTGACAAATTGATAATTATTCTACATTTCGTTCTGTTTTCTTCGGTTTACTTACTTATTTATCCATTCGTCCACTTATGGTACTTGCTTGTTTTTCAAATCTCGAGACCATTCTGGCGTCACAGCGAACATTAGGTGTGAGCACAGGGCACTCGCACAATTTTACCTGAACCCGTCCGGTCGAAGCGGATGCTGTGAGTCTTGCTCATTGAAGTTGAGCAGGGAACAGAAAAATCGACCATCTCACGCCGAGCTTAGATTGATTCTTCATTTTTAAGATGGTGAAGTTGACTGGTTCGTCGTCTTCCCATCAAAACCTAATAGAGATCGGCCATGTAACATGCCACAGCTTCGACTTGAAATCTGTGGGTTTCCTTCGAAGCGCTATTTGACTTCCCCACTACATATGTATAACTGAGGATTTCTTATCGAAGTGATCATCTTGATGTACTTTTTTCCCTGAGAAGTTTTACTGTGATATCCTCACTATCCTACTTAAATTGTCGGAATGTCATCGAAAGGTGTTGTACTAAGATTGCAAAACTGAGGATGGGGAATGACCGAGTTCAACTTTTCCCTATTCTGCCGGTCATTATTTGTTGTTTGCATTGAAAAAGTGCTGAGATTGCTTGTAAGATGTCCTTTTTTAGAACCGTAGGACCTAACCTTCGATTACGCTCGCTCGACTGAGTGGCATGGTCAGATTCAGGATTTCGGAGTATGATCAAAGGAAGCGATATTGATCAGGGGATTGGTTCTTACCATCAAATTTTCCACAAATTCGTGCCCAAGTTACGATGGTATACTGAAAGATCTCTTCCTTACTGAAAAAAACAGGGCGTTGCGTATTGAGAGAGAATGAGAGCAAAGGTCAGAAAAGACTGCCATCTTCTGAAAATTTTTTAAGAGAGTAGAAAAGTGAGCAAGAATTAGAAACTCTTAGATTATGCTGGAGCGAGGGCTCAAGGAAAAGTGACTCGACAAACAAGAACACCGGTGGCTTTATGCCTTACAATTAGGACCCTAAATATGCACATATATAGCTATGTACAAAATTTTTTCGAGGGAGATAGTTATATATATAATAAGTGCGATTGCGTCAAACCTTAAGATACCGTATCTATTTTTGTTTTGAGGCGAGATTCTCGTCTCGCTTCTCTACATCGTTGACACTTTGTTGAGCTACTTGCTGAACCTCATCCAGTTCGGTAATCCACACCGTCGGCCGCGTCTGCAGCGCTTTATTTGTTGCGCCGTTCCGTAGCTAAATCGGTTTGCCTTTTCACTCTCTTCGTTTTTTCGTTCGAATGGGTGTGAGTGGTTTGCACTCGCTCCCCACCCCTACGTCGCTCTCCACCCCTACGATCTATTATCTGCTTTAAAGAGGTGAGGATCATCACGACGCACGATGGCTTTGATTTCGTATTTTTTGATTATTTTCGGAACCTCCGACTAAATCGCACTCCACTCTCGACCAACACCCTCGCCCTTTGTCTCTTGACGTTTTCACCACAATTTTTGAGTCAGGATAGACCCCTTTAATAAGTGCGGATTCTGATTGATGCAGTGTAAGAAAGAATATGAGGCATGAAAGGTAACAAGTAGGATCCGTCGAGTAATAGCCTATGTATTGAACCTAACTATCAGAAAGTGATCCTATAGTCGATTCAGAGTTCGACTTGCTAAACTAGAAGTGTCAAAAGGTTTGGGTTACTGTTTAACGGACACCTAGATTCCTTGTACTTCCTCACGGCTCTGTCCTTACACTTCATGTTCTAAATTGAACTAATGATGGAACACTTCGAAAACGCTCATCCAAATATCCTGAGCGGAAAAGGGTCTACCATGGCTATACCGAAGTCCTGAGTCTAGTTATCTCTTGATTTTGACTGTATTCCCAAACGTTATGGTGAGTGCATGACAGCGTTTGTCATCCTTACCATAAAAGTAGAAAAACTCTTCCTATGAAGTAACCCTAAAGGAATTTATAATCCATAATCTATATTCAAAAACCACAGTTTTTGCGGTATTTGCACTCACAGTAATTGTTGTTGGCCTCTTCAAATAACGAGCCTTGAAGGCTAAGAGAAAACTGGTCAATGAGCTGGAATGGGAGGTTTTTGTTTGGAGTGGTTCCGGTCCAACGAATACCTAAGGAGCCCTGCAGCTGGTACAGAAGTGCTGCTAGAAAAATTGTTGTTGGTAATTGGCACATCGTCGTTTTCACAACTTTTTCTACGACGCTATCCCTCACTTTGCCTAGCCCCCGGGGGAGAGTGCTTCGGAGAGTCATCCACTTTGCAGCAGCATAGTTGTTTAGGGATTACGTCTCCATAAACACAACTGAGCCGGGCGACATGCAAAAAAAGACCGTGAAAAAAGCTCCTCTCAGAATCCCCTGTGTGCAGTAAATGGAGGAAATTTCTGGGTTTTCAATTGAGTTTACTATCCAGAATCGTATGTGTATTTATCGAATAATAGCTAAAAGGCAACAACTGGGCGAGAATGCAGTTGCTCTCTTGGACGTGAGAGCATACTTCTCCATTATTCACTGTCATTTACTGAGCTTGAGAAGCTATTCCTCATGGAATTTTCAGAGGGACTATCTTCCCTACTTTCGGGAAAGTTAAACAAAAATGATAATCGATATTTTTCGCTTCGCACCATGCTTTCCATCTTCTCTTAGAAAAGGGATTATATCATTCTCAAAGGATATGATGTCTTAATCTTTAGAACGGAAGAAATAGTTCCGGTTGGAATGTCGCGAGTTGAGTGTGGTTCGGTTCCATGAAGCATGAGGGGTTCTTTTGCTTCGTCACTATGTAACTTCAATATTCCGTGTAGGTATCTCACTGGAGCCTCAGAAAGGTACTCTACCGTATTTCGAAATCCCGCATCAATCCTCACGTGCTCTGGGCTGTGACCTTTCCTTTACTTGTTGATATGCAGACTTGATTTACTCCTTCATAGTAGCTTTAAGGACTCACAATTAGTAGGAATACTACTTACGCCTTTTTTGAATGGATATTTATCATCGATCCTTTTTATTTCTGAGTCACACCTCTCTGAAATTGTTTGAGGTCGGTCGGCTACATTTTTCCATTAGATATGTTTATTCACCTTTCCCCATATATTTTGCTTTTCCTTTCGACAAACACCGCGATCTTCTTTTTGTACTCCTGTAAAATGGCGACCTGTTCTTGTCGTGCAAATTTCTCAACACCGCCAACACGGCTTAGCCCAGGTTTTATTTCCATGTGACTCATTCAGGGAATTGATCAGTACTTACTGATTTTGATGATGACTTTTTTACCATTTTACCATTTAAAAAGAGTGTATCTATGGAAAGTTAGGCCTTGCAGCTACCCCTACATATGTATATGAGTCATTACCGCTGTATTAAATGCACGTGTTTATTCAGCCGAAATCAAATATCCTCCGTTTGTAACCTGAGACTTGAACTTTTGATCATTGCATGTGATGAGTGGGAGTTTTCTTTCAAAATAACATGCCAGTCATTCTAGCGGCGTAGAACCCGGCACTTTTGTGTAACTTAACCGATCTACTTAATTTGCTTCTGCCAAATTTGGACCGGTTCTTGACTTCGGGTTTTAAGCATCATTTGAACTTGTGATCGTTTTCCTTCGTTTCGCAGCTGTTCACTTTGGAGGCTCTCGTTCCGCGTAAGTGGTGCTTTCATGATGGCTATACTGATGTTACGGTGGGAAAAATAACAATTGTGGTAATCGAAGGGATTCGAACGTCCCGTTAACGTGTGATACAGTAAACTTTTGGTGCCCCACCACCCACTCCATGGGCTTCACCCAGGTTACCTTTTTGTTGCGCCATGTATGTGACGGATGATTGGAGGCGGGTCTGTATCTTCGTATTACTGCGTAACACATTCACGGTACTATTAAATCCGTCTTGTAATGTGGTACGACCTTGTGTTGTTCCAACTCTTCATAAAACAACTGGTTGAATATCAAGCCATAGAATGCTTCTGGGGGTGGATCCATGTTAGAATTGCCTTGGAATGGCTTTGTTATGATTGCTTTGGGTGGACATTTGAGAACATCCCAACGGCTCAGTCATACTTTCAGTGTTACATTGTTACTACTTCTCGATCGTCCTTTTGTCGAATATTTTCGGAAGATCCCGTTTTGTTGACCAAAACTCCGAAAAATACGGTGTTCAATGTGCATCATCTGGGAATGGCCTAGATTGGGGCTCAGAAACACTAGGCAAATTGGGAAAAAGCTAACAAGCACTCGGCTTTAACTCAAAACCATAGAGAGATTTGTGGACGCATTGGGGCTCTATTGACTCAGTAAGTAGAGGCTGAGTATGTCTACGCAAGCTAGCGGTCTACTGATTAAAGAATACTTCCAAATTTACTTCTAATGGGATAGTTGGATCAGGCACTCCGTGGAATGTTATCTTTGCGAACCATGATTGACGAACAACGACTCGTCTGAATTCGCATCTAACAAAACCTTCAGTCAAAAACAGCTTCCAACTCCGGATACTTTCCACGATCCCGCTTTTTTTGAGTTTCCTAGCATTCTGTGCAGGGTGTTCTATCGGTAGCAGATGTACGCCACCAGGGCATCGTTTTTCTAAATCAAACAGATGAAAAAATAGTCCCTAAAGCATATGGTATGCGGCGCCCCCTCAATTTCCATTATGAACCTATCACACCCCTTCAGCGCACAGAAAACTGCCCTTCACATCAATACCATTCTAACTTTCGTGCCTCCATTATAGTCCCTACTCAATTTTTCTTTGATTTTCTTTCTTGAAACTACAATTTGGCCACTTCTCTCTAACTCATTTGTGAACTAATCTTCCTTTCTTTAAGAAAATTGTCCGGCAATTATTTACCGTCCGTAACCAATAGAAATACCATAAAGGTCTAAACTCATTGTCCGTTCGAAAGTCTATTCATGAAGAGATGTTTTTGTAGGATGAGATAGACGCAAAATTAATACGCAGAAAGATTTCTGCGTGATAATTTCCTGTGAAGTGAATCCTCGAACACCTTATGCCGTTCTCAATCTCTTCTGTCCTGTTGTCCTATATGGCTTCGAGTTGCAGTGCTGTGGCTGTGTTTGAGGGTCTAAGATATGTTATTTACCATAAAAGAATTTCTGCTCCATCATTCATTTTTAGTCAATGCAAAGAGAAGAATTTTGACTGAGGTTGTTTTTTCAGTTCATTTCATGTTCGATGTGCTCCTCGTCCATGAGGAACTAGTAGCCTAACAAAACTGATTGGAACAATTTTATGAGCCAAAGCAAACAACCAACAATGTTGTCGTAAACGTTTTCTTTTCATGATTGTGGCTGGTTAGGCATGATCGTTTATGGCGGCATCTGGTCGTAAAGATGCTAAAGATCTGGGTGGCTCAGTGGTTTGAGGAGCTGTTCCAGCGTTATTGATACTCGAACTATCGGTCTATTTTATATGCTGGACAAACGAGACCGCCGCTCTTTGGTGGTCGGCAGACAAATATCGCGATTTGTGATGAATGAGCTGGGTAACGGACTTGACGGAAAGCAGTTTACTGTGCCGATCAAGCGCACTCGAAATCACCTGATACCTTGTCCAAATCAAACTAGCAAGAGCTGCTTCGAGCTGTTCCGTTGTCTCCGAGCAGTAGGGTGTTCTGTCGATGCCTCCTTTAGAATGGAACAGGGGCATGGACTCTAACTCTTTGTTCCTTGATCAGAATTTCTTTTGCTATTTGACAGACCTTTTTCTTTTTGCTCTGTTTCTACAGTACCCGAAAGGTTTGGTGAAAGCTGCTTCTTTTTTCTCTTCTTTTACTAGTACTCAAACTTCCACACTGATGTGTACCTTTGCATCGATGGTTTTTGGATTTTCGGCGATTTTCATGACAGATTCTTTGCAAACGCTAAAAAAAATTGATGTCAATCAAGGTCGCAAACGTCTGCTGCAAAACTTTAAACTCAATCATAATGTCATCCGAAGCTTACTGGGGCCGCCCACTCATTTACAGAAAAAGTCACCTACTGAGATTGCTTTGCGCTACCTCCATTTTTCGTTCAAATCGGTCTCTGCCCAGTAATTCATGTGGACTGCAGGGAAATGTGCTGTTTCCGCCGTTAGAAAGGGGAGCGGCCAAAAACGTGGCCTCCATTCTTCCCTAATAGCTTTTCAAAGCTCTCTGGTCACCTTCAAATACTTCATTGTTGATACTAAAAACGATCTAATGCATAAATTTCTTCAGTGACAACTTATTGATGTTCGATTTATAAGTAACTAGAATAATCAGGTCTACAGCTGTTCCGAAAAACCGCTGCTACTTTTTTATTCATGTCTTGCCATCCATTTTCTTAACCATCTGTGCTTTTGTTTCGCACTTGCTTGCTTCAAAATAGATATTAAAGTAAAAGCAAGCTCTCTAGCTGCACTGACCACGCAATCACCTCCCAGAGAGATGAGCCTATTATTCGTATGTCTGTGGATTTGCTGCCAGCCTTGGAAAGAGGCCTGTGCCTAGTTGTACACCGACTGCTAGAAATAGTTTCTGAGGCCTTTTGCTCAGTCAAACTACTTTCCCCCTTCAACGGAAGTTTAGTGAGCGGCCCATGGCCAGTATTCTTCAGCGTTGAATGTTCTATAAATCATCGAGCCCCTACTGGCTTCAATTTTTCTATATTCATAAAAATGATTGGTTTCAACGAGTGTGGTGGGTAATGGCCCAAATTTCGGAGTAGCAAAAGCTGCGCTGTAGGTGTATGATGATAATTTATGATGTATATGATGATAATGATGATAGAATTCACTCCTTGATTTGAACTTTCTCAAGCGACCATTCTAACATCTCTTTTTTCTTTTCTTCGGTATCATGCCGGGCGGATCGCTATGCCAGGCTGTACGATTTTCAAAATCCAGTTACCACCAGTTCTTTTTTTGTCCGCCGCAGTGTTCCCTGATCTTCACATCTAATTCGATTACAGAAGTCATTGAGGCGTAGATCTGTTTTATGCGCTCAATTACATAAAATACCTTTTTTATAGAGTTGTTCAGCGTATGAGCGCATTACGGCCAGCTGAACAAGTGATAGCGATTTTTTAGAATTTCCAGGGATGACTTATCTCATCAAGGGGGTCGGTTTATGGCAACAAACTTTAGTCGAGTAATTACCCATTTCACGCTTCAAATCGGTTGGGCCGCAGTTTGAATTGACAATTTAAAAACAAAGTTCCCATGGAGTTTTGAAACATGCGGGCTCCTTTTTTGAAGCTCAAGCGAAGGGAGATGAAAACATTGGTAGACGTCAAGCCGAAAAACTGTCAAAGCTCTGAACAGATCACACCATTCCCTTTGAAATTTATTGATTAACAAAAACTGATGAGGATTAGATTTGTTATATATTCAAATTGTTTTCGATGTTTCAATAGACGATGATGAAGTAATATCCCTGTTCGCCTTTCTTGTTGGACTTACTGATTACGTTTATCCTCAGATGCAAGCTGCATTGTCCTTGCGATCAACTTTCTGCAATACCAATGATGATGAAGTACATATGACATTATTGAGTACTTGTCCCTTTACCTCCTGTGCCAAATTGCTAACAAACAATGGTCAGTTGCAAATTTTCCTCTCTCTGGAAGCCATCGTTTTTCCGAATGCTCGGTAATGTCTATATTCCTGAAGAAGATATTTCTTAGCCAACATCAGCAGCTGCAACATCTTATATCGTCGTGCATGAATTTTTTGCGTACAGTGCTGCTGGAATTCTCAGAGGGCAATTTTCAAACGTCTAAAGGGAACCTAGACATTGGAGACTTCTGTTCCATCTCAGGAACCTTAAGCAGAGGATTGAATCCGAGACCTCCCCCTTACCTCTGCTCTAACGAGGACCAGCCGTTGTTCAGGATGTTCAGGCTTTTGCCTCCGTATCGAGTTTCTCATCAAAGTACGGCGTGCGGAGTGCGAATCCTTGGGGAAGATCAGTTGGCCAATTGAATACGTTAATTCATGGATGCGAGCTGCACTGTCTATGCAATCAACTTTCAGCAATATCAGCCTATTATATTTGCTTTTGTATTTTTACGAATTCGCAATATGTTACGAAAAAAAGCTGAAAGCTGTAGCCCGTACCTGTCATCCAGAACCATTACCTAGATGGTCCGCGAACACGAGCTCCTTTCCTGCCTCTAGTGGAAGTCATAACACTGTGCTCTGAATAAGGAATCAAGTTTTGGGGTACTAATCTTGCACTGGATCTGTAGCTGCACTCAGTGGTTTGCTTTCACAGATTTTCTGTTAGTACGGATACTTACGACTAGTTATACTACTTTCAGAAATCCAGTGATCGAGGTTCCCACAATACGCTGCGCTAGGCTCGCCCTTTATACGAAATTTTAGTTCAACGAAAATCTCTCCAAGGGATTGAAGGGAAATTCAACAATTCAAAACAATCCTCAAGGGAAGTCGCTACAATATTTGAAAGGTTTATCTCAGCATAAGTAGGCATTCGCTTAAAGATTTCTATCCGTGAGCGATTTGTGTTCTTATGTTGTTGTGGAAGTGCGCCATTTTGTCTTAGCGGCGACTCATCTGCGTTGAAATTAATAGATCGCTCCCATGGCTTCATTAGATATTGCCGGGATCGGGATTCGGGAGACAAATTGCCTTTTTTACTTATAGGAGTTCTTGCTTCTTTGTGACCATCGGATATTTCTCGTTGAGAACGAATCGTATTTCATATGGCATAGACTCACGAGTTTCCCCATGCATGCTTCAGATTTTTCTTTTTCCCTTCATATAAGTCTCACCCTTCTCAGTCTCACACAGTAAGGATACTTTACTTCCAATACAATGGGTGATAGTACGTCTGACGTTCAAATTGCCTTCTGCACTCCTGCTCTTCTCTTGTAGTAAGTTGCAGAGCTTTTTATTCATTCAGAATTTGACATTGTGCTCTTCTCACATCAAAGCATCCTTCCCAGACTCAGCAGAATTTCTCTTCAAATGTAGTTGTTTCTTCGGGACTCACTCACTGCACAAAATATTAATACTTAATAGTAACTAAACATTGTTTCTTGGAACGAACAAATGTGAAGAAGTTCTTCAACAATAATCGGCACTCTTTTTGTGATGCGCCATGCATTCATATTTTAATTGGAATTATGTTTGAATGGGTATTTATTGTATACAGTCATGGGAGAAGCGGTCAGCCCGTATACAGGCAAATCTTGTAAAACTTAGACTGCTTGTCTCCCAAGAATCATCACAGAGTCATGAAGGGCCTAATTCGCCAGAACGAGTGTTGGTACCTGGATATGAGAGTAGCATACCACGAACCAAATACAGCCCTTTTTAATTATTTATTTATCGCGCTATTGTTAAAGCAATGTACAGTGGTAAGTTTAAAATAACATCAGAATTACGATAGAGTAATCATCACGTCAAAGCTTTTGCAGCAATATGTAGCCCTGCCACTCAGCTGCTCCGGTGAGGCCTATTTCTACCATTTTTCAGAAGGCAGTATAGAAAAATGGTTTGAAAGTAGAAGAAGCATTCAAGCAGAAGATATCATGGGAAATCTAAGATGAGAAGAAAAGTCTCCATGATTGCTCAGATAATCAAGTTATTTTATTATGCTTCTATTCAGGATGCCTTCGGGCACTCCGAACATTCCGCTTTTTAAAGTCAAGTGTATGCGACTGCTGTGAATGACCCCTGATTCCTTCAGCAATGATGCTTCTTTTACTCATTGTAACTTTTTACTCTTTCCACTCACTAAATGCGTTCTAAAATGACTCGATGTTTTGTTGACTGTTATTACTTCGCAGCAATACGCGATCCGAAAATCTTACAAGGTTTGCGATGTGCCCCGAGAGCACGAGCACGGGTTCGAGTCCCGCCCGAGGCTGAAACTTTGTCCACGAATCGCCAACCTTGTAAGACATTCATGAATTACTAGTACACGCACTGGGACTGGGATGTTTAACCTGATGATGATTTGGTTTTTCCAAAATCCAAAAAAAAAGATAAAATACTCCCAGTGAAGAGCTTCCAGCGCATGTGATGTGTTATCCGACACATAGAATTATTCATATGAAAATTACTCCATCTGTAAGACTTTTCCCATTGCTGGCATCGCTGAATGTAGTTTTTGACGGTGGAAACACGGAAGTTAAAAAAAAAAGGATAAAGTTTTTGGCGTTTATCAATCCCGTGTGAGGGATGCGTCCCCGCACTCGACTTCCATTCAGAATCGCAGTGGTGTACCTTGCGGTGGTATACGTTCTTTTCCATGGGCATGCACTTTTCACTCGATAGGTGTGAATAGCAGTGTAACGAACTGGTAATAGCTGACGTGTTACTCTCCCTTGCCAATCCAGATCTAATGTTGGGTTTCTTCCTTGTCTTCCGCTGAATCAAGCTAGATGATAGGCCTCCGAATGAGTTCTTTGGGTGGAACAGGTTGTTCATCGAAGAAATGGTGAAGAGGTGAAAAATTGTTAGAGTGCCGCTTCAATTTCTGCAGGATCATTCCACGCATTTCTCCGATAACTCGTAAGTTACCGTTGGACTTAATGTCAAGAATGTCAAAAATAGTGACCTCAACCTTAGCCTCTGGAACCCGCTGTATTGATCAGGTACATAATTATACGCTCCAACAGCTTTGTGTGGATCAATTACGTATCATGGAATGGGTTTGTTCATGACTTACTGATTCTGAATATACCTGACTTCATTTCAGACTTCGATAAGTGGGAACAGGTAATCCGATATACTAGGTTGATGCTTCTATTTTTTTGCACCATGTTTCATTCTTCCGAATTTCATTTGCATGGATGTAGGTATTTCGCCGTAACGTTGCATGAAGTGGATATGATACTCTCTGGTCTCTAGCTATCACTCGCCCACCCTGCATTTGAAGGTCACTATGCCGCACAATTTTCACAAGTTCAGTCACAGAGGATGAGGTCAGAAGGGCATTCGACGACTTCTTCAAGTCCCAGCCCCGTCCTTCTGAGACGATGGAGTCGACAAACTGCCTGAGCATTGGAGTCGAGCAATGGATGGTGATGGTACACACCTCCAATCTTCAGGCTGGTTCGCTATTAGGATATTTACGAAAAAGTCGGGGGAAAGAACTTATGCAAACCTAATAATTTTTCTTTGCATCATCCTAGATGTCGGAACTAGAATCGCACCTTCCGCGCAACACTTCCACATACATATCTCATTCTCCAACCTTTTGCCTTGATTCATTATAATATATAAAATTGGGTTTGATTTTTTGAACAATCCTACACTACTTATCTCACAATGAATATCAGTCAAGGCACGATTATTTACAATAATATTTGATAATCCCCCGATTAAAATATTTCCTTTAGTTTCTGAATGTGTAATGCATATCTTCAAAAGACATTTTCCTGCCCAAGTGTGCTTTTCTTGAAGTGTAGGGCAGTTGGATCGACCTAGGTCGACATGTGGGGCACTGATCCAATAGGCCTATAAAAAGTATGAGAAGAGTCTTTCCAATGGCCCTGAGTGTCAATTGCTGTATAGTGAGAGTGGCCTTCCGTCTTCTGCAATTCCATTGTAGCCGTTCAATCACTCCTATTTCAAGTTCTCTCATATCGAAGCAAGCTAGTCAGGTCATACTCACGGAATCTCCTCATTCTGACCCATCGCCTATGGGTGACTATCCCAAGGAGCACACATTGACCGACAGCGAAACAGCAGCTTTTCCATTATTTGTATGAAAATAGCTACAGTGAACCAGTAGAAAAGTGGTCGCCGATCCTGATCGCATTAAAAGCCTTTTTCTTTCTTTTCATTAATTCCCCATACTTCGGTCACTCATTGAAGGGGCAGAAAATTGCAGGCGACTCGCTACCTCTAACGGTGAAGGCCACAAAGCTTCCTTTCTCCCCGATTCAATGACACTTTGCAACACCGTCAGTTGCGCCATTCAACAATAGGAAAGCGTATTGAGTTCCGGTTCCAACAAAGGTAGACAACGTTCTTTCGTTCCTCTAAACTCTATGTGACCTGTTCTATCGGACCAAACCCCCTTATTAACTTCCCAGTCCAGCCCATGCAAACATGTCATCAGTAAAATAAAATGAAGCTGTAGTTTGACTTGTTCAGTGTCCAAAGGGTTTAGTTCAACGCTTGAAGGTCTCCGTTTCCACTCGGATTCTACTATTCCTAGTTTCCTCACATCTTTATTAGGTACATTTCCGAAAGTTTGACAGTCATTGTCCGTTATGTCATACCCTATATGAATGTTGCTCTCTAAACATTGCACTTTGTGTCCCTTCAATAAGATTTTCAATTCTATCTCAGATAGCATAGCTAGATTTGGATGACTGCAGTACTTATGTGACCGCCATTCCGAAATCCGAGGTTTTACCTCTGGAGGTGTCTCAGTGTTATAAAATAGCACAGTCACAGCCGCGGTATGTGGCATGCGTCCCATTTCAATTCACTGTTCCAATGCTTTCTGGCCTGACTAATACTGCCCAGGCTTCGCGCACCAGTTAGCAAAAACAAATCTTCTAGAGTCAAGGTTCCATTACTATATATTTTCAATCGAAATACTTCGCAAAGGAACCAGTAGGGGTCACAGGATTCTCGCTTCCTTATAAAAAGAAAATGACGAGGTTACACGAGCTTCTCATACCCAGGGATCAATTAGCTGGGTGCAATTTGTGTATGAGGGTTGAACTATCAACTGACAATCTCTCCACTGATCTCAGAAGTGAATAAAGTAACGTGGCTAACAGTCTACGTAAACAAAAAGGTTAAGAGAGAGGTCTTACATTATCAATGTTCCAAATTTTCTTTGTGAAGACAGGAACTTCAGCAAGTTGGTATTATGAGGAAAACTCCATTGCAAGCATTTCTGAGAGTGCAAGTTTACGGTTTTTTGCCCTGTCGTTGCTATGTAAGGGAATCTGATTATGAGACCTCGACATGACTGAATGAAGCTTTCTACGAGTGCCCTTGCAGTGACTCGGAGCAGCATTATTCGATTATGAGGTGGATCTGTCGTTCATAGAAGTCTCCATCCGATCCGTGTACACCGGTACAACCTGTCCTTTTTTTGTCGTTTTCCGTCGGTACAACCTGCTGAAGGTTTCAGGTATTTTTGTGTGTGGGTGTTCAGCCTGGGAACAAATCCACTCAATTCCACAAAATTTCATTGCCTATAGGCTTTCTTGCTGAGAAAAACATAGAAATGCAACAGTGTCTGTCTCAGGACACTCACTTTGAGTCCCTTTATTTCTTGTATCGGACCTAATTTGTTCACTTCCATTTCATTGTTTGCTGCTTTTTCGTGGAGTTGGTCCAACACCAACCCTGCATCATCCTAGGAGGGCAATAAAATCCTTTTCTCAGTTTTGATAGAGCCATACATACAGTAAACTATACTCCATGTGGAGCATAAGAAATCCTCTTGAGATCATTGAGGCGGCTTTTTTCCTTTATAGAGCCCAAGTGGCTCATTCCGCAGTAGATTCTGGTTCTATAGCAACCCCATTAAGAAGGTACACGGCCGGTCGGAGGGCAGTGAAAAAACCTTTATGGGATACCTTCATCTGTCGCCTAAGAGGTCCTGTAAAGTAAGAATCCTCGACGAAAACGCTCGCACTTCTGAGCCATAGCATGGGCTCCCATCTTTGCTTATCGCCAAATGTGCCGTTAACTTTGAAGGTGAGGGCTCCACTTCGCGATGTGTTGGCCACTGTTAAGCTTGCAACATGTACTTACTTCTTAGCGATGCGATCTGAGCACCACTGTTTCTTAAATGAGTGTGGGCATCGAACAGGGATTGTCCCCTTTAGCTGTCGAGACTTACTCTGAATGCCTGGATTCGTTTTTCATAGTAGGGAGATTACGTGAAATTAAAATTAGGTGAGATTCCATCAAATTTTTGGGCCAAGTACTCCCCACAAAATGGGTTCAGCTCCTAGTTGGTACGATTTTATACACCTACTTGAAGGCACACTGGTTCTTATGGAAAGGAATTCTAGCTAATAGTCGGTCGACATAAGGACATAAGAACAGCAAAATACGATCCAGAATGGCGCAATAAAGGGTCAAAGCTCACTCACTCTGCTCTGCTCAGCAACGTTGAGCGAGGTTAGTGAATTTCACTTTCTCTTGCATCAAATTTGAACGCTTCTGAAAATTACGCCTCGACTTCAACATACATCGATTCTCCAGAGGTTGTACCTCCTTCCCAGTCCATTATCTTCGGAACCAATCGATTATGGTTATAGCAATTTCATCCCACTTTTGTAAAATTAATTTCGGCCGGTTTCGCTCCCTAGGCTTTCCGTCGATGCAGGTGCGAAGGTGTAGCTTTCCATGGGTGTAGGTGTCAAGGTGTAAGCGACGTTCTGGCTGTAACTCTCGAACATCAAGAAGTTCATCCAAATGAGTCGGTAATTCAAAAGATGATCTTTGACATTCGGCAGTTAGCCAAGATCATCGACAATACGTGCATGCAATCATTTGGTATGTTAAACGAAGACAGCTGGTGGCAAACTCATTGTGGACGTTGCCATTTTTTGAAACTTCTCTATTTCACTTCCCCTTTTGGTACCACATAATCAAAACTGACTTTCACACAATAGTCGCCGAACCACTTTTTTTCTTCAATTTTTTTTGACGTTCACGAATGCACCCCACTGGAAATGTCGGCTTGATTGTGATGCTGTTTGAAGGGAAACAGGTAGTGATTCCTATATGGAAACCTAGGCAGGATTCGTCTGCGTCTACTCGGCAGAAAGTTCACTTCGCTAAGTCTTTTTACTATTTTCTATGCCTCTGAACATTTAGCTATGCAAACCATTGACAGCAAAACTTATGGCGATATACTGGTTACCAGGGACACAATTTCTTATGAGCATTTAGCTGCAAGCACGCCTCTCGTCCGGCTTCAAACTGTCGCGAAGAAGCTATTCTTTGCCGGAAGTGGTTTATTTACTTGTTATAGTTCATTAGCAATTTTATTGGAGCAGCTGCCTCCTATACCCAACCTGCTGGTGTTCCTTGGATATTTTCAACCCATCCCGTCAGATTGCTTGTCAATTTCCATCCAATATTGCGCTGAATGAGTGTTTTTGAAGCTTTTGTGATTCAATGGGTTCGTTTTCGCTATGAATGCCCTATTTGGTATTTAAATATCAATAGCAACTTAAACAAAAAGCATAGAATTGACTTGTATGAAGAATTGGCAGAATACATCTCTTTCTTGTAGCTGTAAAAAGGGAACGACAAGTGAAGAGAATAAGATTTTGCGGTAATCAAGAACTCAGGGCCTTAAAGAGGCCACGTTCCTTGTTCTCTAAGCGGGCCACCCGTTCTCTAGGCACTGATCAGCATTTCATTTCCCTTCATTTCTCTTTTTTTACTTTTCATTTCCGCTATCGCGTAACGATGTTAGCTCCAGAAGTGAAAGATTTCTTCCAAGCGCGATGAAACCACCTATTCTACTCAGCTACAAACAACCAGTGACTACGTCCTCTCAAATAATCTCCAGTTCACGTTCTTTTCGGTTAGTCGAATTCATTCGAAGATCTCTTGGCCTTAACTTATCATACATCAATAATTAGTATACCCGCAATGCTAGGTAAACAGTGGTAATGGTACGATAGCATTTATGTGCTGACTATACTAGTTTTTAGTTCCCAGCCTCTCAAATGAAAGTTCCAACCTATTTATTTATGATGTTACAGCATCTGAACAATTATAGTAATAAGTAAGTGGTAACAAAATAAAAAATCATGAACAAATAGATCAACCAGTTTGCGAGCCAGCAGCTGAATTTCAAGCCAGTGTATCTGTCGTGTTGAGTGTTTGTTTGTTTTTTGTCTATACCGATATAAATGAAGAAAGAAGCTAGATGAAGGCTGGTCCATCATGGTGATGTGATTCCACCCATATGCTCTACTTTCAGTGAGAATCGTAGCGACATTTGAACACATATTTAGCCAATGCGGGGCCTCTGGTGTACCAGCGCTTTTTACTGAGTAAGTATGACACGAATCAAACCAGTGCGGAGCCTAATCGGTCTAGCTAGGATTTGGCTGCCATTATTCAAGATCTATGGCCAACCTTTTTGAAACTATTCACCTCTATCTAAGTATATATAACCGAAGATATTGTTAAATAATAAGTAGTACCTGATGTCAATATTGAAGAATAGCTTATCGCTTCTTCAAATATATTTTCTGCAAAAGATCTTCATTATCAAAAAAGCAAGGGAAAAACGGAGGATCGCAAAATGAGTTTAACATGGCTTTCAATGAATGGTAATGAGCCCGCTTAGCTTGTTTCGATCTCGTGGGAAATCAGAGATCAGCTGTGCGGAGCTGCATTTTCTTACTCTTCCTAACTTTTCCATGTGCAATCTGTTGGCTTTCCTACTGAGAGAAATCAAAGATCTCTTTTTGGCAGTAGAGCTGAATCCTTTTCAAATTTCTCTTCAGAATCATGTCTTTCCAACAATTATAAATATTCTATATTCTGTTAGTTTTTGTTAAGAACAATGACATTCCTATCACGGTTCCGACACAGATATGCCCATCAATTCCTCATAGAAAACCGATTTTCTCTTATAGTTTTTCCTACAAAACGCGCTGCTAACCAGTTACAGTGAGTGCTCGTTCCTGTTGGAAACATTTTCTTTTGCAATTGCGTCAATGCTAATAATCATTTTAATGTACAGAATGGTTAAACTACCCATGGTCTCTTATTGTGATAGTTTTAAACGATCTCTTTATAAAAGGAGCCCCCCTATGAAAGAAGTCCTAAATTCTTTGGGTATTAATCACTCCCAAGTAAGGGATGCGCCTCGCATTCGACTTCCATTTTGAATCTCTTTATGAGTCGGCAGTATGCCAATACATACATATATACGTGTATGCTGACCTCCTCTTGCCCAGCAATATTACTATCCCACAACACTTTGAGTGGGACGGCTTATGCGAAATTTTCTGCTTCCTTGTCGTACATTC
This sequence comes from Haemonchus contortus, assembly GCA_000469685.2. Taxonomy (NCBI): domain Eukaryota; kingdom Metazoa; phylum Nematoda; class Chromadorea; order Rhabditida; family Trichostrongylidae; genus Haemonchus; species Haemonchus contortus. The sequence continues at coordinate 18,725,254 of LS997566.1, forward strand.
CCGGGTAGTTCTGAGAAGGGCGAATTATGAGTGAATTTTGGGTTAGAAGTTTTTGAATTTCTTTGAATTTGGGATCGAGCTTTAGCTCTCATATTCTCGATGAGTCCGACTAAGGCTCCTGTTATTCTGAGATAGCTTAATTGGATTGGACTCGTCTAGGAGGACAGAAGCACTGACTTTTTCATACGGCTGACCGCCGCAAGTCATTGTAGTATGGGCTGCAAACGCATCCATAACGCCAATACGATTCCGATGGATATCAAATGCGGAGCGCGCCACACGAATGAGATTTGTTAATGCTTTAGACTTCGTTCTCTGCAAAGGCAACGGAGAAGTTCTAATGTCTGACCCTTACTTTTAGAAAAGTTGAATTTTAAATTGGTTCAACCTTTTGGTTCGCCAGAACACCTGTCCTGCAAAACCTCTCAAGTCGCGTGAATCGCGAGGAAAGTAAGAATAGTAGAGATACAAAGAAGCAAACCTTCTTGAAAGTATCCCAGGCGAAATGTGCTGATTTTGCCTGCAACTATGTATGTGAGAAAAAATCTAGAAAAAAACTAAAAGGCGTGAAAAAGGAGAAAGACCTTTCAAATACCGCAAATGTCTCGACCTCTTTTTGCCCCTATCATTTGCTTCTCAGATGGTTCAAGCTACTACTATGAAGTTCAGACTGGATGATCAAGAAAGCGACTTGTTTTGGACGTGAATTGTACGCCACGGATCGTGGTTCAATTTGAATCGTTCTACAGTTGAAACTTTATAGAATTAAAAAAGGGCTCTTCATTTTGTTAATTCTCCTCAGAATGGTGGATGCTTCCTATCATATTATGTTGCGTAGTGGACCATCCTCGATTTGAGGAGTTTGGCGATCCATTGCTTTTTAATAGATCAAGCTCATTCATACCTGCGACAAGATGCTTTGAAGTCCGAATTTCTCGGTAATCACTCAAGGACGTCCCCTCCTGGCCACCTCTGGCAAAGATAGCAGAGTTCTCGGGAGATCCTAATCAGTCATGCTCACTTATGCCTTCATTCCCATGCTCCATGATAAAGCACGAGCAATTCAAAAACTATAGAAATTAGTAATTTCGAATGCTGTGTATTGGCAAAGAAGTTTGTCGCATAGGCGTGGATGGCTCAAAAGTTGTATAGGTCAACAATTCATGTTGTGGGCTATCGTCTTACCAGCGAGCTCTCTACAACAAAGATAAGCTTGGGCATATCGGTCCAGCGGAGATAAGCTTGGGCATGTCGGTCATAGTCAACAGGGTTGACGTGCAGAGTGTAGAAATAACACGCTTCCTCCCTCTGACTTGGTCTTTAAAAAGGCTTTGTGGCCGGCGACGACTTCTTGACGGCAGCGAGGCGTCCGCAGTCGTTTCCGTTGTAAACTGCTGCGACCTTACGGCGGTGTTTCATACTATAAAAACGTCAGCAACAGCGAAGACCGTGTGGCCTCTGAACCGATTGTTTTACTCCAGTCAGCTATTACTTGCGTGTATGCCGCTGTAATCATTCTTCTTCAAATTGAGTTCCTAAAAATCTCTTTCTCAATTCAGGTTCTCCTCCTGAACCCACCCCTCTCAAATTTTTCTGAGGAATAATTCAACGTATTCTCTGGGTTCTTACCAGGGAAGGATCCCAAGTCGAAGTGGCCATTTGAAATGAGACCTTCAGTGATAGACGTGTTTTTGGATGCTGAGTTCAAATCTGCTTTCCAAATTTGCCGAGCGTTTCTCTGAACAGAGTTATGAGGGTGGTTTTAGGGAACTTAACATGAGAAAACTTAAATTACATGGATGTTCCTCAGATCTCAACGGCGGCTTGGTGTAGTGGTAAGCGTGGCGCTTTATAGGCGAGAGGCTTGGGATCGAGTCTTTTGGGAGACGGAGTTTTTGCATTACATAGGATTTCCCCTTCAAGGTCTAGAAAATACTGTTATGGTGAGATTATCACGTTTTATGACCTTTTAATGCTTTTACTGATATTTACCCACATAAACTAATACTTTAGTTTTACTCGCATACCCATGCACTCCATATTCACAGTAGGATAACTTTTGTCACTTGAATGAACAAATGTGATACTCTAGTACGCAATGCTTGAAACAAAGAAGCTTCTAACAACGGGAGCAACGGATGAAGAAGAACTCGTCACAGTTCATTGCTTCACACTTACTAACCCCAAATCAGAAGGAAAACAGAACTGTGTAGGCGTCCCAAAATCACCCGGGTGAGTGCTTAAGTAGTCGGCGGCATACCATGAATATATGAGAAATTTCCTAAATCTAGCCGGACAGAACTGAAAGGGACAAGCGACAGTGAGCGAGAAGTGGGGTCTCATGCATGCAAAAGTTGAGATTATGAGCTATTTCATATGAGGTGGTGCGTTCAACCATATTTTTAAAAGGAAATGAGAAATAAGCTTCTATCGGGCTGCATTAGCCTCGTACTAGCCTCGAGCAGGGTGTCAATCCCTTCACCTGCTTTGTAGATCTGGGGTGCACTGAATAGCTTTCTGGTCTCCGAGTCCACTATCACCAGCGCCGGTGTTGGTAAGACCGGAGCTGTTATGCACCATCGCACCCAATCTAGCATCAGCACCCACTCTAGCATCATCATTGCTCATCATATGCATTTTGCCTCCCGGACCTCCAGATTTTGCGCACGGAGGAATCTCCCACTCGGTAACAGGTAGGTAGGTAGGAGGAGGTATCAGCAAAGGCATTAAAAGGCCATAAAACGTGATAATCTCACCATAAGAGTATTTTCTAGTCCTTAAAGGAGAAATCCTATGTAATGCAAAAACTCCGTCCCCCAAAAAACACGATCTCTAGCCTCTTGCCTATAAAGCGTCACGCTTACCACTACACCATGCCGCCGTTGAGAATAGAGGAACATCCATGTAATTTAAGTTTTCTCATGTTAAGGTCCCTGAAACCACCCTCATAACTCTGTTCAGAGAAACGCTCGGCAAATTTGGAAAGCAGATTTGAACTCAGCATCCAAAAACACGTCTATCAGTGTAGGTCTCATTTCAAATGGCCACTTCGACTTGGGATCCTTCCCTGGTTGTCCGTCAAGAGCTGCTCTGATATTTTTTTCAAATTTTCTGATAACAATCGAACCTATCTATCTTTAAATGTTACTTTTCACCATCACCTTGTGCACCCTGAAGTATTTCGCCCATTTAGAAAAAATTCGTTTTTCCAAATATCCCTTCAGCAAGTGAATGTGAAGAGTCATCATATGGAACAGCTAAGGTATTTTGATGTGAGTCCATCCTGTTCCAGAATGCCCTCGCGTCCACGACTTTTTTTTTTATTTGCCTAAACCTTTGAATGTGCATGTGGCTTATACAAAGGCTTGCTGGGCTATCTCCTGTATAAGACTGCTTTCGTCCTCTCAGACGAGGCTAGTATCAATAAGCTGGCCGGAAGAATGAAAGACTTCATCATCCTATCCTAAAGTCTCCTTAGTACTTGATCGAACAGTATATGCGTTGTATTGCGTTACTGGGAAACTTTTCGATTGCCGTCCTTTTCAAAAGTGAATTCAAGTCAATCGCAATATCAGAAGTAATGAGGTTGTGCGAAAGGCATCTACTGAAAATTTCGCAACAATCCAGATTCCTTCCGAGATTTTGGCAGCAGACAGAGGTGGTTTAGTGGCAAGTGGCGCACTTCACACACGCATAGTCACGGGTTCGAATCCCGGATCGCTTTCTGCATGGGCCAACCAACCATCATTCTGGGTTAGGCTAATTGGTACCCGACTCGTTTGGGAGGACAAAAGCACTGACTCGTGCATCAGCTGGCCACCCCAAGTGATTGTATAGGCCACAAACGCATTCAGTGCGCCCCTACGACTCTGAATGGCAGTCGAATGCGTGGGCGCATCACTCAGGTGGGACTGATTAACGCTTCAAGAATTCACCCTTTAGACTTTCATGTTTGGAACGGACACTAGCCTCGCTATATAACACATAGTTTCGTTGCTTATTTGACCAAAAAATTACCGATCTGTCTGCCCACATTCGCTTCGTACTTCTTTACGAGTTCGAATCCGGCCATTCCACTGCCAAAACCCATTGAAGCTTGTGTCACGCGTTAAGCTTTGAAGTCTCTTCCAAATGGATCTCTGCACCCTTTGATCCAATGCTCTTCAAATTGGAAAAAAGGTTGAAGATGAATCTCGATCTCATCAAAAGACTGCGATATCATCACAAAATCTACTGCTTCGTTATGAGCGTACAAGTGAGAAGTTTCGTAGTGTTCCTAAGAAATCTGCTAGAAAATCTTGATTGGAACCTCGACTATCGTGAACTTTTCCGCATACCTCAACCTCAACATATAATTATATTAGTCAACCCAATATTTAATATCAATATCATCACTTAAGTTATTCCGAACAATTAACATTTCGAACGAGTAAGTGGCATGAGTCGTTCACAGTCTCTGAATATTCAAAGTGATTGGTGAGAGAAAACTCGGCGAATGTTTGAATATTCAATCATGCTAACAAAAGTGGCACCACAGGTTTTTGGATTACTTGTTTTGCCCTCCCTTGTAAGGTAGTTTCGTGCATCTCCATTCCCCTTTTCTGTAGGTCACCAAAGTGCTGAAGAGGAGAGAAGGGGGGAGGGGGGAAGAGCAGAGGTAGTGGTTGTTTTGAAAACCTATATGTTTCAGAGCTCAGCCCATGAGTGTCATTAAACAGCTGAGCACATCTTTCGATGGTGTTTGTACTTCGACCTCAAGAACCCCGTATTGTAATAGATTCTTTTACGAATTCTTTATAATCGAGTGATCGAAAGGATTCAAAAATGTTACTGAAATATTTATGCATCTCTTTAGGTTTCTATTTGATTTAATTTAAATTCAAATCAAATCAAGTTTCTATTTGTTCAGCTAACAACTTTTCTTATAGTCCTACTTTCACTTCAGATGAGGCCAGGACTAGAAAACAGTTTCTAAAGCTTTTATGAGCGAAAAATTGAGAGGCCGAAGTGAACATTTTGCGTGTCCCCATGAGGGTTGTGTAAGTTTTGAACCCGTCCCTTTACGGAGTTGTATAGCAGCAATGGTAATCTCGAAACTTGTTTGTGGTAAACAATTCTTTCGAGCAGACATCAATTGACAACGGCTTCATGTATAATTCTATGTGTTGGAATCGCAAAACCACCAAAGATTGACTCATCCTCCCTGGAAAGTTCCGGGTTTCTCATATTCGAGATGATACTAGTGTAACATTCTTAACTATGAGTCATTCAACTTCCTCCCGGGCTTTATTCTTGGATATATGAAAGCGGGTGCATACGACCTTTAAAATGTTCCGCTTAGTCAGCTTACTCTTTAAATCTCCTCGTCACTCGGCTTACTAACTGGGGAGTGGTCGCTTACACTACCGTTTACGTTTTTATTTTCAATTTTAATTTATTTTTTTTGTTTCTTCAGCTCCAATGTCGAGGTCGATGACTTCTTAATGTGACCATACCGATGAAGTGCTCATACCAGACAGCATAGTTGTTCAAAAAGCCGCTCAAGTTTCCTCATATGATGGCTAACGGGTAGGGAATCCCTGAACGAGGCTCTTAGGGAGAGAGAATACCTAGCATCCGAAAATTCAGCTTTCGATTTTTTAGATAACTCTTATTGTCTGGGAGTAACTTAACCCTGGCAATAGACGCCTATGACTGAATAATTGACCGCAATAATACCGAAACTCCTAAAATGCTTCTAGCTAGGTCATCTAATAGTATATACTTCTCAAGAATGCTGCCATACAATATCACAATACTACGTTGCCTACCTGTGTTTACTGCAGCAATTTATATGTTTATGTAATCTGACCACAGAGGTTTCTGTGACCGCCCGATTGCATTTGATAAATAAATGAATAAGTGATTTCTAAATTGGGAAAAGATTTTCCAATGAGACTAAAAATTTTTCGAAAAAGGGGGCATGCTCTTGCCATTCTATTATAGCTGTATGCCGGTGTGTTGCTGCAAAGAGGCATTTCATGGGAATAAGGCGTCTTGCAAGGCTGAAGTGATGTATTGGCAAGTAGTGCACAATCACACTATCATGTTCCTCGGTTCAAATCCAGGATCGGCACAAGTCGGGGTAAAAGTTCTGACAGTTTTGTTGATCGGCTGGCCACCGCAGCTCACTGTAATGGCAACATACGCCTCCAATAGCGCCCGAGTGGAAGTCGGGCGCATCCCACGGGCTGGATTAATCAATGCTTAAAGACATTATTCTTTATCCTCCCGAAGCATCTTGCGACGATCTGGAATGAATATGTTATTCGAGTTTTCTTTATGAATGCGGAAGGCAAATAAAGTGGGCACATTCGGTCTCGGTAAGTGACAAATGGTGGGAAGGGATCCGCCTCCTGATGTAGTCATCCCCCTCAATCGAGACATTGTTTGGTCGAGTTTGTGGCGTTGAAATGACAGGAGCAAACCAGTGATTTCGTTAGGTACGATACCACATCAACAGGTGAGAACTTGTTCAAACACCAGCTCTTCTCGTCCATCCTCCAAAATAGAAAACATGAGCAACAACTGCATTGTTCCTCTGTACTTGACGATTCCCCACGAGCAATTTAGCATATTTTTGGACTGCGAAATTCCTCCACTACTATTTTTCACTCTCATCAAGTTATCGTGCCAATTGCATTTGAATGCTCCGGATTCTTTATTCTGCACTTGTGCTAACAAAAAAAATCCGCAAGTGGAATTATATTTCAAAAATCGATCCGGGCTTTTTGTTTATGTGAAATTTTCATGCCTCCTTTACGTGGTTTTGTGCCTAGAACTCATCAACGCTCTCGTTTTCGTTTGTTTCACGAATTTTCGCTATCTGCATCAGTTTTGTTCTCGGAAACTTATGCATGCGTACTTTTACGAGATTTCTTTTCAGGTACTCGTTCTTCTGGATTTGATATTTTGACGTGAACTCGGAGTCAGCCAAATCGAATCAAGCCGGGTCTGAGTGAGACACGTTCTTTGACTTTTTTCCCTCAACAAGCTTCTAGACATTGAGGCGGAGCTGATCGTTTTTCTTGTAACTCGATACATCTGCGATTGTTTTTTTAGGAGACTGAAGGTCCATTAGCACATGCCCTGACAGCTGGTTTTTCTGGTAAACTCATTCTTTTTCTACCATTTTGTCCATTCTCACTGAGGAGAACCGCTTAATGGTAGCCTCTTACATCCCTATCAGGAAGAGAATGAGGTCGAAAACGGCGTAGAAACCAGTGCATGGTCTTTTTCTACTTTTTACTGAGTAGTTTTTCATCAGTTCGTCTCGATTACGATCTGATCTCTAACCGGTTCACAAACAATGAACCAACGGTCTCTCCAAAACTCACGCATCCGTTTCGCTATGCAGATGTTTCTTGCCTCGCGTTGATGCGATTAGCGAGGGATGGGGCTTTGGAGTGAAATCGTCGATATTGCTGCGTTGAATATTTTTCTGATGCTAGGGAAATCTAGGGGGCGAGTCTTGCTTACTTCTCCTCTTTGTGTCCAATCTGTTAGGAGTCCCTCAATTGATTTCATTGAGAGTTTTCGCTAGAATTCAAATCTCTCAAGGGGAAATTATTCTTTTCACAGGGGCTTACCAGGGTTTCTATTCACATGTTGGAATTCCAATGTATCCTCTTGCCGTAGGTCGCAATCTCGGTGAACTCTGCTCACTAATTGGAGGTAAGCCGATTGTATGGCGCACCCCAAACGCGTTTATGAACTCAAACCGATTTATTTTCTTATATTTACGGAATGTTGTTTAATTGAGTTCGATCTTCTCAGACAAAGGACTAATCAAAGATTTTGCATTGCTTCTTTTTTGTTTCCTAACACCTCTTGGAATGTTTTTGAGCAGCTTGAGAACAAATTTATTGACGTAGCCGTTGTTTTCTGTTTCTCGAGACGGGCGCTCCCTGCACTAACGCTTGCCTTTTCTGGCTCATTTAATCGTCAGACCTCGCACAAAATCACGAAAACATCACTGAGGAGAAAGCTGTTCTTTGTTGTTTGCTTCAAAACATATCTCAGAATGTTCATTGCCATGGGTTGTCCCTTGGTTCTCTGCACAAATGCCTAAATTCTATTTAACTTATTCTATTTCCATGAACTTCGCCTCTCCACATTTCATTATGACTTGCGTGGAAGTCCTCGTTTGAGAATTGTCTGATTTTGGTGAAAGTTTGGAAAATATGCTGAATTCTCAAGGTACTACTGCGGAAAAGTCACCAGAATCTGGAAGAGTTCAGAGCAAAAATTTATTTCGGTGCTTAGCTCATTCTTCTGGTCCGAAATGCATTTTGCTGTCCAGCTTTCCTGAACTTCAGATGTCTCGCTACTGGCGATAATTGCCCAGTGGCAAGAGGTTTAAAGCCCGATATAAAGTGTTTGTGTTATGAATGAGATCAGAACATGAGTTGTTTCCCAAGAATTTGTTGATGCAAGGCTCCTCAAGAAGGATCGAAATTCATGCCATGCAATAATCCTGCTCCTTTCATCTTTTGGATGAGCTACAAAGCCTTTTTGCGTTGATCGATCCCTTTTGGTATGAGCCCACGCCTTCAAGCTCCTTTCAGAATCGTGATGACGTCTGAATAGAACTCGAAATGCTCTATTAATGACTTCTAGGGATCCGATAATGTATGTACTAGTCAATGGTTTCTCCGGCCCTTTAGGTAAAGAATACACAGTTTCTCTGAACTGATGTCGATCCCGTTCTTGGTCCAACCATATAGCGATATTTGGCCCTGCTCCATCTCGACCCACATACCAGTTTATTTTGCCATAATATGTTGAAAATTTCTATAGCGGTTGATGGGTGGTATTGATATGGATAGCTGTCATTGCCGAAGTTTTGGGCAAGATTGCTCTCGAATTCCGGTTCAGATCCGCTGCTCCTATGGAGCACTAGAAGCTCGAACTACCCCAAACAAGCAGTTTTTTCTAGTGATCGGACTTTTTTCTCTTGCTTTTTTCTGCTGCCACGCGACTGTCAGTTGAGTCCGCGAGGGGTGATGAATCTATTCATCATTCGGAAACGCCTGTTGATCTCACCTCCGTCATGACTCGACACTTGCCATTTCTGCGTCTGATTTATGGCCGTCCACGTGAATGCATGTTATTTCTAGGATTACAATTACCCGAAAATGCTTTGCTATGAACTTACTATGAAGTTCACTCCCAAATATGCTCCTTGTTTTTGCCAACAAAGCTGCCCAACTTAAGCCCCACATAAGCGGTGAAGAATGGACTGCAGAATTATTTTTCATTTTCTAAACCTAAGCTCCAACTAATTCATTTTCTAAACCGAAGCTCCAACTAATTTCTTTTCTCGCTTGAGGAAAGGAGTAAATTTGCGGATTTTTGTCTAATGACCTGTATAATTTAAAAGCACTTTTACTGATCACTGCACAAATGAATTGAGGGGCCACAATTAGGATAATGCGAAGTATTTAAATCTGAATTGTGTTTACTTCATTGCTTCGAGGATTTTCCGTGACGTCATGTGATCGTTTTCCATTTCCTTATGTCCTGGATGAAACTAATGCCAGTACTTATCAGAATTGTAATTTACTTCGAAGGGTTTCTATTGGGCGCAAGGTAGCGTTTGAGCAAAATGTTCTCGAAATGAGCTGAACATCAAAAAAACTTTCAAGGTAAGGGTTGAGGTGTGCACGAAAAGAGATCGGGTGTGGTTCAAACAGCTGTCAAATGGAACGTGATGTTTAAATTTTACCAGTACACGTGGGTTGGCAAGTTGCTTTATCGACTCCCTCTCCATTGCTTCGAGAATTTTCCGTGACATCATTGTAATCGTTTTCCCATTTATGTCGAAAGCGTCGCTTCTTCACCCACTTAGCCCAAAGCAAACGAGCAAACCACACCGCACCACATTTGTCTGCACAATCCCTTTTGAGAAAATCTTTGCCTGAGCTCGCATCTACTTTAGTCGGTCGCTGTCATATTCGGGTAGATTCACTGTGTCATTTGTTCAAGTTTATCGGTATGAGCATTCCCAAAAGAGGAGTTCCCATAGGGTCGAAGCGTGATGTATAGGAGTTTGAGAACTTTCTTTTTATTTTCTTTTTCTCGGCTTTCCCAGATTCCTCAACCCTTAAGCAGCGCTTTCGCTTGTGTACATAAGCCGAAGGGTCCTCGAGATCTCCATCACGGTTGGTCCTCGCCTCTTCGAATCGTAGCTTTCTAACACATACATATATGCTTAATAGAAAATGTGATACAGAATAGATGTGGTTTTAAAAGCACGTAGAGGGGCGAAATCAGTGATTAGAGGGTTCCTTTTCACCTGCATACCACAAAGTAACACTTAGACAGTGGTAAGCCCTTTATCTCGGATTATTTGCTAGAGATTATTTTGGATGGATATGAGCTTTGAGTCCTACCGTATCGTTTCTCATTCAAGTGTTGTCGAATTATTGAAAAAATCGTGGCACTTGCAGTAATATTTGCAAGTTATTGTCAATAATGAAGATATAGATAACTTTTGCCCAATAATTAGTTTCGTCTTTTTTTCGGTAACTGATGTTACTCGCAGTACGCGATTCTGGAGCTTTCTGGCGTTAATAAATCTCGTTTAAGGGACGCGCCTCGCATTCGACCTTAATTCAAAATCGCAGTGACGTTTGATTGAATATGTGACCTACACCATGATTTGCGGTGGCCTCTTTTAGTGTTTTTATTCTCCCAGACGAGCATGACATCTATAAACCGACTTCGGAGAACGGAAGGCTTGGTTGGCTTAGGTGGAATTGATCCCGTGGCTTCGCGTATGGTCAAGTGAGCCCCTTGCCACTACACCACCTCCGCCCTAACAGCAATATGCTAATAATGATTTTACGGGCTCTTAGATGTGCAGGTGCATCTATAATAGTGGGTGATCCGAAGTAAGTATTTCATTGCTGATAATGTGGTCAACTTCAATTTCCGTTGCATCGGAAAATCCGCTTCCTCGACTGGTATCATGTTTGATGACTGAACTGTGATAAATAACTAAATGCAATTAACCGCATTATTTGATTTTTTATTTCTCTAGGACCACTCAATCACTACCTTCTATGACCTCGACATGAATTAAATATGAGCAGCCAAGTAGAAGTGAGGCGGTTTTTCCTGCTCGATGGCTGAATTCCGGCCTTCTTCTTGTTTTCATGAGGGTAGGCGTTTAGCTATGAATGGTTAGAGCAACATGGCTTGCATTGTTTTTGCGATGTTATCCCTTTCACATGTATGTTGTGAGTTTACTGTCAAACGACGATGTCATAACACTCCAAGCACCTGTCTTCGATGTTCCGCCATCCATAAAGGCAGGTGATATGGGACCGAGAAAAAACGCCGAAAACCGTCGTACACGATCCCTTTCTTTGCGATTGACTCGTAACGACTCTTTTAGTGGTCCTCATTCGTTGGCTCCCGAATGCTTTCTTGGCCCATTCCGAGCAATACGAATTACCACCTGTCATTGCAATGCAAAAGCAGTTACTGAAGGTCGCTTTGTCCCGTTGACTTCCACAATATTAACCCTTGAGACTAGTTGAGTATCCGTTCCACCTATTCTCCTGAGTATAGACACTATGTACTCTCAGGTACAGCGAGTTCCAGTACCTCAAGCTTTTCGTGGTTCTTGGACTCACTTTGAAGATTCGTTCAGTCTTAACAACAAATTGCTGTCCTTCTCGTCTGTCTTCATGACAAATCGCACCGGTTTTCTTATGGGTGCATTGAAGGGCTTTTGCTCCGGATCATCTATCATCTGAATCGTAGTGGTGTAATTAGTTAAAGGCATGCATTCTGGAAGATTGAATGCGCTGTCTGGATTGAGATCGGCCATCACCCAGACCTACACATACCTCCATGACAAGTGGGAAACTGACTCAATAAATTCTGGAGGCCCCGTCATTAGCATGGATCAAAAATCAAATGGCCCAAAGTAGTAATTTCAAGGGTTCCAAAAATTGTACTTGTCCATCCCTACCATAAGAATTTTTGTTGATCAAGGGAAATCGCAGTTCTTTAGCTAACCCAAATGAAAGCCAAGTGAGAAGTGCTTGCCAAAATGAGCCAGGATCATCCTCTCATTCTAAAGCCAGCGAAAGGGCAATGACATCCGTGCGTGAAGTTTCGATTACATAGTGAGCAGCTGACAAAACATGCTTTTACGATGCATTTCTGTTCTTCGTTTCGGCTCCCCTGAGACATCGTTGTCTTTCACAGAGTTTTAAAGGGAAAAAATCTTAAAAAGTGCAATGAATTCACTCACAGCAGCAACTGGCTGAAGCTGACTAGAGTCATAGTAGTTCAACACTGCAAGACTTTAAACTCCCAAAAACCCTGACGCAGGGTTGTGAACGGCTCCCAGTAAATGTGTTGGGAGGACAGGCTACTTATTCTCCAAGAGTTTGAGCTGGTTTTAGGGGTGGGTTTTGTGGTGAAGATGTGGATTTAACAGAAACGATATTTACTTTTGTGAGCTGCTTTCTCGTTGTTTTGTTTTCAGTTTGTTCTCGTTTTTATTATTGATGCTTTTATTTCTTATTTGAAATATGTGGGATGAGGTGATGTAGTGGGAAGTGACCTACATACGCATGGATCAGATCCCGAATCAGTGTATACTTACAATTAGACCAACTAAGCCTTCCAGTCCTCCGGGGTCGTTCGCATGGTACTAGATTCGCTTGGGAGGATAGAAGCACTGTCTTGTGCACTGGCTGGTCACCGTTAATGCGGGGGCGCAACCCTCAACCCTCTCCCTCCCCCGACTCCTTTGATTTACCCCAAAACTTTATCCATTACTATGAGTATAAAAGAATTTTATCGTACTTACCATCATTCGGAAAACCTTTTGGGAACCCGGTTTCTTTTCCAATGAAGGAGTCCAACGAATCCGATGATATTGATGGTGCTCAGATAATCCACCAAATTTTGTTGTCTCGTTCGCAGACTTATTCTTTCTTGATACAGGATTATTTCGTTCTTTCCGATGCCATTTGTTATGCTCAATCACCTTCTTTTTAGGACCTTTCCGTCCTTCTCCATCTCGCCGCATTTTTCATCGTTCTCGAAAACAGGTCCAGCGACTAATCATCTTTTGGCGTTTTTTGTAGAGAGTTTAGGCCTTCCCGACCTGTCCATATGGTACTGCAAAGAATTACACCATCGTGTCTGCTAACACTGCACCCTTGTCTCGTTTTGCTCAGCCGCAGCAGTGTATTCCTGTTTCATTCTCACTAAGCAACTCTTTCCTACTTTTTCAAGAAGTGTTTTCCTTCAGGCTTATCTTCCGATTACTCGTTGTAGTTCATAGTTTGTCGTAGTTTCGCAAATGTTGGGTAAGTCATCAGTGTTATGCACCAAGCTATGCGTCATGTCACCTTTACATCATGTTTTCGAAGAGAGTGGAATTAATTGCCTTGGACTGCAACACCCAAAACATTCTTGAGAGAAAGAAGCGTTCGAGAAAAACTACTTGGTGATTCTAATAGCACCTGAACAATGTGAGATTTAATCACCTTCCAAATTCCTCGGAAAATTCAGATGTTTATCTATTGTGACTTCCAAGTAAAGAAAAAAAGACCTACAGTAAACTTGCAGTACAACGACAAGTAGTGAATAACTTATGAACCAACCGCCTTGAATCGAATATTACATGTAATTATAGCAATATAAGCAAAAACATACATCTGAGGATTCTCATTGAGCAACATTTTCTCCGATTCCTCTTTCATGGTGTCTGCTAGTATCGATAGAAGTGAAAAAGCAGATCAATATGTTTTGATATTTATTTGTCGCCCAGCTTTCAGCGATACTACTTTGTACTAATTAATCAAGTAAGTCACACCACGGTATATAACAACACACAGGGCAACCAGTTCCAGAAATTTTCCATTGGTTTCATGTTTTCATAAGGATCGCAGTGGCTTCAGAACCTCAGCTTCTTTCGGTGTTCCCTTCTTCGGTGAAAATGTAGTTGGGGGGGGGGGGGGGGGGGGCACCTATCACAATGTTGGTATATCAAGAAATGAACTCAATGAAACGCGTTATGTCGTGTTATATCACGGACATGCCAGTTTTTAAATAAGGGTTTTGTAGGGAAGGAGCACCGCGGTGGGCAAGTTTTCTTTCTTTTTTCTTTTTTTTTTGCAGGAGGTAATCATCCTAGCCACCCAGGTGCTCCTACCCTACCTAGGCTTATTTGGGAACTAAATTTCTTTAGCGGAAACCGCATAAAAGAGCTAAGCTGGTCGATTCCCATCATCCTCTACGCATCCGATGCTGTGCTGACATAACAAGGGCTAACACGTCAGACTGAGTTCATTTCTTGATATACTGACCTTCGGATGGGTGGCCCCCCCCCCAACTACATTTTCACCCCTTCTTCTTGTCATTATAAAAAAAGATGTCATTATGAAAGGTAAAGTTTTGAAGCGTTGATCAATCATTCCGTCCTAGTATTGTGCTCCCACGTTCGACTTCAATTCAGAATCGTACTGGGTTGTATGTACCCCATACAATACTTTCGGTGACCAGCCGTTCTATGAGTCAGTGTTTTCATCCTTCCAGACGGATCTGGTACCCTTTGAGCGTCTTGGAGGGATGAGAGGCTTGCTTGGCTTGAACTAATGTCAATCCGGGATTCGAACCCGTGACGATGAGTGTGTGATAGTGTTCCACTGCCCACCTCCGTCCTTCTTACCTTTACAGTCATCGAATTGAAATGAGAAATAATATAGTTTGGCTGACAAAAATTGCATTCCAATAGTAATGCTCATCTCTCGAGATCTTATGAAATCAGTCGGCAAAATATGCAAAACTCAAATATCTAAGCTAGATTGCAAATTGAAGGCTTTGGTCTCATAGGAACTACCCTTAACCATCAATGCATCCTCTTCATCCTTGATTATAAATCTTCCTCTTGGCTTTCGCTTGGAAGCTCTTCCGAAAACACTTCCCTTAAAAATACATATCCCCGATTAATCATTACTTGAAACATCTAAATATTGAAATACTAACTGTGGGGATAAGAAAACGTCATAAAATCCAGATTATGGATTAGTTGTTCAATTGAAATGGGGAAATAGGTTGAGAGTGGCAAAGTTCCATCAAGTTATCTTGCCCTTTGTCGGAGAGTTCACAATGTACCAGGGTTACCTGGGACAAGGGTTTAGGTTGAATGCGTCACACTTTCGCGGATCGAAACTAGCCCACGCTAGAAAGTGATTTCATGTAGAGCGGACGACTAATGGATATTAGTTTCGACTATGTCAGCCACTGACTCGAACATCAACGGTTCCGCATGCTGTCCTTTGGTCCAGGGTTCTAGCAACGTGGTGCAATCCAGAGATGCTTTGTAGGTTGATCATTTTCTTAGTGTCCTTCACTTACTGAATTGTACTCATGAATAATGAATGATTGTGAGTAATGAATGAACATTGCTCAGTGTGGGGGACAGGGAAATGGGAGCTAATGAAGCCGCTTCTACAATGCATTCATTGCCTTTTACTTTTTTCTTTCTTCTTTGTTATGCTACCATTTGTCAAGGTCATAATGGTTTTCTTTTGTTTCTCATACAATTTGGTGTTCATAGCTCTTTTCATTGTCCTTTTTCATTTTCATCTTGAGAACAATACTTACGGATTTCCTCCATCATTTCTTTCGATTCTTCTCTGTCTCTGTGAATATTGCGAGAAATCTCTAAGTGATCTGAAAGGTCCGGGGAGACCTTAGCAGCAGTGCAAAACGGCCGAGTGGGTGGTGTCCACTTTGACGAAATTCGAGAAGCTCATAGAGTTTAAAATATTTCTACCCACTCTTACGTCATTTCTCCAACATATCGCATTGCTGGTTGGTTTTCCTTTTCATGAGTTATTTTGAATAGGCTTAATATAGGCTATATTCTTAAGATTCAGAGAGTGAATTGAATTAGGGCGTTCCGTGAGCGGTCGCAACACTTATCTCACATTCCCGGTACTTCCCACTCTTTTTTTTGCGATTCTGGATGGGAGAGGGGAAGCATGGCGGTAGATGACGCTGAAACTTTCTCTGGTCGTAAACGCCTTTCCCTTTCGAACCTGTTCACCATGGCAAGTTTGTATCGATGTTCCAGAAGTATAAACGCCGGTCATAGGCGTTGCATAGCCAACGCATGTCATTGCAAATGTTTTCGCTCTTCGAATGGAGTGGAACACGCGCTATTTGTCCTTCCCACCTTGACCCTTCTTTCTAAGGAGGTCTTCTGTGTTAAAGTTTGACGAAGTCATCCGTTCCTCTTCAGGAGCTGGTGGAACGTGGTTCTGTTCTTAATTGAAGAATTCTATGATGATGATATACCCTTTCTCGATGACGGAGCCGTTTCTGCCACAGCTCAGTTGACTGTACTGATTTTATGAGAGGCCAGCGGAGAGAATGCCGTGCTTGGAAAGAATGCCGTTTTTGAAGAAGCGTCGATGGCCTAGCAACGCCGGAAATCAAGGATGGGAGTGTACTGGCGTACGTGCTCTGTTACAACGCGATTCGTGCTCATGTCATGATAGTATTATCCAAAAAGCTGCTCTCTACAACAGCCAACATTTACCCTGATGAATCCTCTGTTGAGTACGCTTCTTCTCTGGCAAGCAAATGAGTCATCAGAGCAGAGAACGTTCGCATTTCGCTGCCAATTCATTTTGATGCTCTCGTACCGCTGTACACCTGTTGCGTCTTCCCCGTGCTTTTTTCTGTAGGTGTTTTCTCAGTCATGACTGACTTTGCAAAATCATATGTTTCTGAGCTTTTCTATCTGTCTAGATTAGAGGTTAAAAATAATTATTCGTTATAATTCCACAGGCTCTTGAGTAAGGTTGTTCTCTACTCTCTCTCAGCTAGGAAGTTTTCGTGAAAAAGGATACTGGTAGCCCTCACCATCCTGAAGCTTTTGGAAAATTGTGACGAAGTTACTAGCCATTATTTGGATTTTTTTTTCCTTCCGAGAAAAAACCAGGCTCCCAGCATATTCAGTAAAAAATTGAGTAAAACAAGGCGGCCAAACTGTTAATGCGACTCGAGCTACGTAATCACTATAGTCAAACCAGTGAGGATCGAATTTCTTCTATGTCCGGTAAAGCGATTCAAAGTTTCTTGTTTAGTCCCTGGTCTAGATAAGCTAAGAGTACGCTAATTCGGCTAAACTCTTTGTATACACAAAATATCTCGAGTCTCTTCAGCGCAGAAACGAATTGATTGTTTGTAGCTTTTGGAAGAAAGGGGATGGAACATCTCTTATTGTTGTTTTGCTACCCGATCCTCTTTAAATGCAGTTGTTTTCTTATTTCCTAACTTTATCGTGGTAGTTGCTATGTCTCCGCGAACGAGGGTTGTGAGCTGCCCTTCCTCAACAAACTTTTGATTGCATCCCGAATTCAGTGAAACTTTACATACTTATTAATCGGTATGGTGACTTTTCAAAACCGTCATTTGACAGTTTTTCATTGGACTTAACAGTAGGACTGAATTTCTGAAAAAAAAAGACTTAAAATGTTAAAATGTTATCAAATTCTTTAGGAGGATCTATGGATTTTTTTTCTTATTTTGTATTTTGATATGCCTGGACTTCATATCGGAATGTCAAAACGGCTAATCTTAATCTTGGGTGTTAGTATGGTGTTCGACTGCGGAAGGCTTTTTAAAACTTCGCACAAATGCTACGGATGTTCATTTCCTCTTAAAATTGTCGGTAAAAGCAAAAGAAAAGCCTCTGCTCTCAATATCATTTTTTATCTATCTCTGCGGAAATAATAGAACTACATTCTCAATAGCGTGTTTCAGGTGGTTGATTTTCTGCCTGTTCTTGAATACTGAGCTATATTTGCAAGTTGTGTAGTGGTAAATGGCGCATTTCACACACACGTGACCAGGGTTCGAGTGCCGGGTCGACGTCCACCTGGGACAGCCCTTCCGTCAATCCAGGGCCTGTTAGTCTGAAGCAGATTTGTCTGGAGGTTGAGAAGCAACGAATTGTGCATTGGCTATCCACCGCAAGTCATTGTATGGGCCGACGGCGATTTCCTCAGTAGGGATTGATCAGCACCAAAAGGTTCTATCTTTCATCCTCCACCTCTTTTTATTCCTCCAAATCTTAGAAAGGACATGCTACATGCCGATGACGAAATCTGCGTCCTCCATATTTCCCAGACTGAAGGTTACTGTCACATTTTTAGGGAGTGGGAAAGCTGGTGGGGTTGGCGTCACAAGCCCACGATGACGTTCAACTTTATGGTGACCACATCCAGTTGCCTGTACTTTGTTGAGCCTTGGAATTCCAGCCCGCCACCATCAAATGTTGTGATGGAACGTGACGCGATTTCGCTTTTTTCTTGAACTCTGACGACTTTAAGAAAGGTTGTCCTTGAAAAGCTGTTTAGCTGGGCTGAATTCGGCTTGCTGAGATTCGGATATGAATAAGTCAGGAACTGTTATAAAGCAAGGGCTTTCTTCTGATTTTTCTCAGATTATTGGTAAGGGTTTATAGCCTTACACACATCGTAAAAATAAATAGACTCCTTCACCCTGGCGTGACTAATATGCCTGACGCATTCCAAAAGATAATGTATGTGCACGATGCAGTTTTTCTACGGTTTGCATTCAAATGGCACATTTTCAGATGCACACACTCTATTGGCTCCGTGAAATTATCAATTGATCAAGTCAGGGCGCAACCCTGAAGCATTTGAGATCTCGACTAACCAACTCCAATGCAACGAATCTTTTTGCCCAAAGAGAAGTATTTCCCGATTCATACCAGTATATGAACATTAATGGCAAATTAGCGAGTAGGGCTGAAACAATGTGCTTCAGAGAACAGTGGTAAATGTTTCAGTTCCTTCATAAGCTAGTTTCTTCCAACTTCCCTACTCATCTCTCTTGTTTACTGCTTATTGAAACATGACACACAGACGTGCTAAAGAATCTTAGTATAATAGAGGAGATGTATGACTAAGGCGAGACCACCAACCGGAACAAGAACAACAGCTGTGGTTCTGTTATTCCAGTTGTATGCTTAGACTTTATCTGCTTTTCTCTCAACTCTTTTTACCTTACTGAGAACAGATGATTGTATTGCCATGAGGCTCGTTCAGATAAGTTTGTCCTAATCGTTACTCACCGTGGGCTCGACCTCTGACTGGGCAATGGATAGGTGAAAAGGAAAGTTGCAGCATCTCCAAAAGGATGCTGCTGAGGTATTTTCAAAGTGCAACATTTGATCAGCTGATGTTCATGAGATAGGAAAGCGCTCTATAGAAGAGAACACGGTAAATGCAAGGAAATCCCGGTCGTTGGCACTTCTTTCATCATATGCCAAGGGACTTATAATAAATTCGACAAATCTGCATTTGTGGTGGAACGTGTTTTTCTAAGTAGCTGCATAGCTACTCATTTGCATAACCCGTTGCCTATAGCTTGCCCACGTATTCGGTCTAGGTGCTATTCGGTGCATCTCGAATGCGATTTTCAGCCCTAAACGTTATGACTTCATTAGCAACAACTATTTTTTGGAACTTCTATTTTTGTAACTTACCTTAGCATGGTTTCATTGCCATCTAGTATAGCCTGAGTTCGATTATTCTAGCTCATTCAGTCATGTTGTTGGTGACCTAATGTCTTCCATTCGAATACATACATAGTTTCCGACCCGCAGTCATCCTCGACCGAAGAAAGCTGCAGATTGTGGTTTTATCTCCTCAAATGTGCTTTTATGAAAAACATCTCTGACTACCTCTTTTCCGCTGCTCTGGATTTGTGAATAGCCTGTTGATGTTTAATATTTTATACGAAATGGCTGCATTACCTGAGGAGCTATCTGTGTAATTAGTGATGTGATAAATTGAATCGCAGCAGCCCATAGTATAATTCCGAACCAGCTGCAGTAGATAGGAATTGCTTGGGAGAACCCCGTTCAATTTATCTAATCACGTACATACATTAATGACTGCACAATTGAGTATGTTTCTTAGGAATAGTCATATCAAATCAGAGATTGTATCTCCCTGTTGATCGCTGCTGAGCTGCTTCTGAAGTGTTCTTCCCCGACAAGTCGAATATCTTTCTGTTTTCATTTATTCAGAACTAGCTTCTTGCAGAAAAATGAAACTCCTTCTTTGAACAACTACAAATTTTATACTTTCGCTAGCTTCGAGCTTTACCAGCTATAATGAAACTACAACGCTGAACACCAGGAAAGGCTCAATCCGTTGCGCATTGAGAGGAAATTAAAAATGCAATATATACTTTGCTCCTTTTAAACGTTATTGTTCTTTACCTTCTTCCGGTTAGCTTATCGCTCACAAGATTTCAGTTGATATCCATTAAATTCTCAAAATCAACCGCCTACTCATTTTATTATACCTCTGAGTACATATTCATTAAGATGCTCGTCTCACCTTCCTTTGCGTAGCCTCCCCCTGACACATCTTATAACCTGCTCGCTGCAAAGCTGTTCTGAACCCATTACGACATATCGCTGGCATAAGGCTAATCCGTCAAAGCTATTGAAGAAGGGGATTTTCTGACAACCAGGCTATTTCAGTGCTACTTTTCATCTGCTATCGATTTGTCGTTGGGCAGAAAAAAACGTTGACTACAATTGCCATGTTGCTTAATTGTTTGCGATCATGCATGTATCCCGGAGTGAAAACAACTATGCTCCACAATTGGAATAATGTTATGAATAATGAAGCCAGCGACGCTTAATAATTCCATTCTTTCCATATAGACCCTCGTGGCTGAACTGTCATCGTGACCTGTTCGAGAACGATTTTCATGTTAAGTGTCTTCTTACGACCATTTTTCTAAAATTCTAATCATAAGTGCTATTGAAAACAGTATTCCTTCCTCAGGTGTATTCCACAGGATGCGTGAAGGGAATTTTCCCGTTGTAAGATAACTATCCATTTAAGGCAAATTTCAACTTTTTTTCCCTCTACCATTTATTAGATCCTTGGAGAAATGGTTCATCTTGTGGGTTTTGCATATCGTAAGATTTTCGAAGTTTTTATGGAGATTACTCAACCCAAAATTATAGACGATATGTGAACTTGAACAGTGCAGGGAACTTCAGTCCCACAGCAGTTTGAGAAATGGGTGTGCTGGTGGTAATGAAAGAAAACAATGAGCTAATATATAGAAAAGTCACAACTTTATGAAGTAGGTGGTTTTGTGTCGCTCCTTCAAAAAGTTTTGAACAAACTAGTGGAATTCAGATTTTAGAAAATTTCCTAACTTGTATTATTTCTGAAGGTGACGGTGACGCCCTATCACATGAATTCGATCGCATAGGTTCAACAGGCCCTTCATCCCTCAAAATTGGGCTAACTGGTAGCGGACTCATTTGGTAAAGTACGTTTATCTGCTGGCCACCATAATCCATTGTATAGGCCTCATACGTACTCAAAACGCCACTGCCGATCCAAAAAAAATCGAATGGAAGAAGTGCATACCAAAAACAGAATTGATCGATGCTAAATGACTTTATTCTTTATTCTTTAGATACAGTAAGGATTTATTGTGATTGTGAGCCTGAACTTTTAGTAGGTCACCCAATGTTTCGATTCTTTTCATGTACCGCCGAAAAGAAGGACCGAAGGAAAGTAAATTTCCATTGGCGCCACTAAATTTGATACATAGCCGTCCTTGCCACATTTGTAACTACACCATCAAACCCAATTAGTAAATTGTTTCTGGAACAGGATTACGTGCGCTGTTTAATTCGTGCACCGCCCCCATTTTTTGATTGAATTACTTCCACGACAGTAATTTGTTTTTCCAAGGGCGTAATACTACTTTAACAGGCATTTTGAACATTTCATGAATTCCGTATATGGGAGTTCACACTTTCGCAGGGAGGCCGAAGCTCCCGTCAGCTAAGATCTTTGCATCCTGTAGATTTGCGGTAAGCTCGATATAGGTTATATCTACGATAGCTTTCAATCTGCACCGTTTTCTCTGGCCTTTCTATTCAAACCCTGTCTCATCAGCAAGCGGCATCAAAGAAATTCCCCATTCAACGCGATAATGGGCTCACTTTTTGCAGTTCTATTTCTCGAAAGGCATCATTGATGACTAGATCCTTGAATCCGGATCCCTTGGAATGCTTATGCTCATGATGAAAAAGGACAACCTTGGACTGGGTTATTTACAATATCAGAGCTACACTCCACGCCTCAATACCCTTAAAGGTTATGAGAAGTGATATGCATTGTCACTACGGATCTGTCACATTTCGCATTCTCCCCTATTCATTATTTCAGCCTGCTGCATTCTCGAGGCTCCTATGCTCCCTTTTTGTTGTGATGCCATCTGATCTTCATCTTTTCAAGGGGTAAAATGTTTTTCGCTGAGATTTCTTTACTCAAGACATCATCAATCATGTTTGATGTTCTTTGAGATCGGCGCCGAATTAGTAAATGCCCTTGCTGACCCAGAACTCCCACCGTTTCGTCTGCGCAAGACATATTTCAAAATTTTGGTTTTCCTGAACCTTCAGACCAGCTGTATTTAGTGACATTCGGAAACCATCGACTTCTTCTCCTTTATTTTGCCTACCACTCTCGTGGAAGTGGCACATCACCTCGAAAATCCTTCTCCTTCCTGTATTGTTGATTCCTCCTACCTACCTTTTCCTCGCTTTTCAGATCTATCATGCGAATTCAACTACGAATTATTAGTAGAATGAAATGTCGGCCAAGCACACCAAAATAGAGAAAAAACATTTGTCATTGAACAGCCGCGTTGTATCGCGCGCCCCAGTGAATCACATCGACCTTGTTAACCAAATTAGGTTTCGAAGCCCGCAGATCTTTTTGTACAGTAACCGCCTGTTAGCCCAAACTCAATGACTTTTTGGTCAGGACTTTTTCAAATGATTCTTGCGTGTGACGTATTTGTCGATCTCCCAGTGCTTCTTTTTTTCAGTTGTATTTGATTACTGTATCACTGAATCCGCTGTCTGAGAGTGTGTCGCCTGCGTCATTTGCACAATTACGTATTTCAGAAATATGCAGAGTTTGCAAGGGCACCTTGCTCATTAAGTATCCACTCGTGTTTCGGTATCGGATTTCTGAAACGAAATGAATTTCTGTTATGCTTACACCTCATTGTAATAAAGTTATCTGGCTTATGCTGTTTTCCTTCGCTCTCTGCTTGTTCGTTGAACAGATTTCGCGTTATACGACTTCTCCCCCAAGCGTGATATCAATTCCATGATCTTCACTTGCAGTGATGATCCGTTGGGTTCTCCATTCACTGTTCGTTTCATCATGTTTCGCTGTCACATGTTATGACTGTTACGGTACTGGACCAGATCATGCCGCGTGCACGAAAGACAGAAGCTGCACGGGCCTCGCCTGTATGATCTGTAGGTATTGAAGAATTTCTAGGATAAAATACTTATTTCCGGCTCCCTTGCTGACTAGTAGTATGTTGACTAGAACAGTATGAGTTCCAAGAAAATCGTACGGTTAAGAGGCTTGAAAGATGAGCCAAGTTTCTTTAAGCTACCTCTTTAAATCTCCCCGTCAAGTCTGCTAGTACCAGACTTGACTGAGAGAGTAAAGCACTAGTTCAAACAGAGGCTTACCAATATTTTATGAGGTTGGCAGATCAGTGCGGAAGCTTCGAGTTTCCCTACTGTACGGAAATGATAAGTAAAGAGATAAATACATGATGTTAAATGAAACTTCGTAGTCAAGAATCTATTATCAGAGTGAAGAACGGATGAGCCTGTTGCAACTTCGAAGATGCTTGTAGTTTCATTTGAGCTGGGAGAGCCCGCTAAGCAAAAAGGCCGAGCATAAAAAGTTGGTAACTTAACTGTTTATAGTCGCGTGTTGTTTCAGTTGACGCTGGCGATGACAACAACACAATGACTGCTTTTTGCTTGCTGGCAATGAAAGGTTTGCCCTACATACTATCAATTTTCTATGTTTACTGTCATTTTATACCAGGATTTGATTGCTCTGGACTCGAAGAAATTGGAGGTCATTTTTGCCATTACATTTCATGGGCTAGTGGCTGATTTTGATGGTTCATAAATTGACATGGCGAAATGGCAGAGAGACTGCGTCTCACAATTTTGCGAGTTATGGGCGAAATTCTGGCCTCGGATGACTTAAACACGTACATTTGCTTCCCGAGTACCTAGCTTTTTGTCCAGTCCAATAAAGTTAAAGGATAAAGTTTTCTTGGCGTTGATCAAACTCGTCTGAGGGATGCACCCCCGCACTCGACTTCCATTCAGGATCGTAGTGGCTAATGAGTGCGTATGTGGCCTATACAATGACTTGCGGTGGCCAGCCGATGTGCAAGTCAGTGCTTTTATCCTCCCAGACGAGCCTGGTACCAATTCACCGACCCCGGAGGGATGGAAGGCTTGGTTGGCCTAGGCGGGCATCGATCCGGCATTCGAACCCCTGACCGTGCGTGTGATATAGTGCGCCACTTGCCACTACACCACCTCCGCCGTTTCCAGTCCAGTATCATCATTCAAGCGTTGAGCTGTCCTGATTCTTTTCTTCTGAGTTATGATGAATGCGAGGGCGGTGGTGGACTCGTTAGTTAGTGCCAGAGATAAAGAGCACGGTGCTTAGAAAGCACAATTTTGGGTTCGAGTGCAGCCGAGGGTCAAGGTCCTGCTGTATTGCTCATAACTCGCCTGCTGGGACGTTCGCATGGCGTACTGCGGAAATCAAGAGCAGTTAAGAGACCACAAGTCAAAGTGCCTAATCTTCTGAGAGCTCTTAAGTCATAAATAATCGGTAGCCGAATTTCTTTCGATATGATCCTTTTAAGATGAGAAAATCGAGCAGAAGTCTGGCTGTTGGCTGGAACCAGACGGCCGAGGACGGCACTGCATGTGCTACACCGACTTTTGCAATCGCTTGGTGGACAAAAGCAAAGGATCAGAAAGTGAGCCATTTGTCTTTCTGCCACAACATATTTTCATGACATTCATCGGGTGACTCCCATTCCGTATTCGCTTGCCTCCGAAGGGTAGAGACCAGAAACCAACTAAAAAAAGATGTTTCAAGCGGTGGCATTGTCTTCTTCAGAGCCGACGTATCCAATACTGCCCGATGCCCAGTTCCTTAAACACAATCCACTCCTCGACTACCATGATCACAACAGTGATTCTAGCGAGGTAAGTAGGTCCAGAATAGAGAGGTCCTGTACATGTCGTATCAAATTTTATCAACAACCGATTGATTTATAAGAGTTCCTTCTACAGCTAAGTTATTTCAGGGTGATGGCGCCGTTCCGATGCCAGAGAACGTCATGTTCCCAGGTGCAATGACGGCGGACCCAAGGACGGCTGGTAGTGTCGATGATGAAGGTAAATTCTTAGTCACTTGATATGGGGATTGGAATTCAGCCTGAAAAGAGCCTTTTCTGGAGCTTGGTACTTTTTTTTCGCACAGGGTAAACACACCTAGTGGAAGAAGTGGCTAGATGAGAAGCCGTAACTAGAAAGCCCACCAATGTAACATGAACGTATTCCGTGTTTTGGATGTTTTCGTTTGTGCCAATTTTCTCTAGTCTTTCATCTTCTGCACCTGCACCCGCGTAGTCTCAGTTCTACATCGTTTTTGGTCTAGCAATCCCGGTATCTTTCTGCTATGGTAGATCTATAGTCGACCTTGGAAATGGCTTGCAGGTCACATAAAAAAAGTATATTAGTGGTGTATAGGCGCCATTCTTTTCGGTTCGTCACTGATTTGAGGTTAGTTAACAAGAGGTGTGGGACACTTAGACTGCTCGGTACTCAAAGGTATGTTAAGTGAACTGAGACTTTCTGAAGCCAGTTCCCTTTGAAAATACTCTCTGAAAAAGCTGCATTGAATTCGGCTGAAATTCGTTTTGAACTGCGGCAACAAACACGCCATAGAAGCTTTTTGAGTGGCACACGTTACTTCATCCGATTCGAGCAGTATCTCTGATGTTGAAAAGATGGGTAAGATCGACTACACGGTTACCCATGCCCAAACTACTCGGGATTTGAGCTCGAGGGGGATGTGAAATAGAATTCTTCCAAGTTCGACCAAGCGCACTGTCGTTATTTGGATAGAAATGACTGAATGTCTTCGTAATCAGCTTATATTAAGATGTTTGCGTTGACCTTGCGCAAGAAACCTTGGTGCTGTTCAGAGACGTTCTGAGACAGCTTATGTAGGTATATATTTTGTGGTCAAGTACTAGGAAAGCGAGTGGTTTACCAAACGAAAACCAGGAAGAAGTAGCTGAGAACTTGCTTCAGAAGTTGAGTTGTTTGGTTTTTGTGAGAGAAAAACGTGACGTTTAGGATTTTCGACTAGTGTTGCGGAAATCACGTTCAAAAACATTGCTGATTTTCGCTCTTTAGCTTTTCTTTTACGGTTGCCGCAATCGCACGTCCCCTCTGTCTTATTGACATATCTACTTGAGACAAATGTTCTTTTGAAAGCGTCATTTCTTGTTTTTTGGAGGCTTATTGCGTACTTTGCATTTCTTTCTCGCCGAATGACGCCATACCGACCCTCCGTGCAGTTCGAGTAGTTTCTTAATAGCTTGTCAGCAAAACAAGGTCGTAACACGGAGTGTGCCTGCCCCAGGAATTTAGGGCTCGAGTAGACGCGCCTTTCTACTTTTTAATAGAATGAGAGTGAAGTGGAGAATGTGGTAAGGCAATATCAACCGTTCGTAAGCATCGAGGCGAGACATGAGGGAAACAAACTAAAATTAGGATCAAAGTATTCTTCAAAAACCTCAGCAAGGGACACAGGAATGGGATTAGTAGACCGGGGATCGCTAAGCAATCTGAAGACCACCTAAGTTCTTCGGAGCTCGCCATAGCGAGAAGAGAAAGATGGCGGTCAGATGATCGTGCAAGGCATTATTCTCAGAGTTAAGGTTTTATGATGCTCAATGTAAACCCTTTCTCGGAAATTCCATTTCCATCTTTCCGATACTTCCTTACGCTGAGCAAAACTATTTGTGCTACGAGCGGTCACGAACTGATTCCAATCCCTCACTTTCCGACTACCCCCCAAATTTCTTTTTTGTTTTGCTGAAGGACATATAGCCGATTATGAAATCTCTTTAGATTTGGTTCCAATCGACTTTGCGGAATACGATCGAGAGTGGAAAGAGAAAAACGAGAAACAAACTACAACGGTAAGAGTCTTTGAATTATCCAAGGAAAAGTTTCTTATTCGCTTTTACACTTGAACCTGCTGGGAGTTTCAGAAGGGAAAATTAGTTCGCTTGAAGACATGTTCTTCGAATGACGGGATGTGACAGTGAAGGTTAATGGGGACCTGTATGTCTGTGTGTGGAGAGAGGCAAGGAAAGGGGGGGGGGGGGTGATTTCTTATTACTACTGCTGCGGCGAGAAGTAACTCAAAAATGGTTTAGTCAAATCGAAAGCTCTGCAGCAGCGCGCCTGCCAAATCTCTCGGACTCCCATCCAGTCATAAGAATGGAACATGCTCAGAGAGAGAAACTCGTATTATTTCTGAATACCAACCGGTATAAGCAGGCAAGAAGTCGCCAGAAATCAGCTCTCCGCTCAATTTTTCCCTGCTTCCTGCTTATTCCTGACTTCAATAAAATCGATCTTCCCATATAATTAGACCTTTTGTCATATATCTTTGCATCGAATATTTCAGGACAGAATTCCTGACAGAACCCAGGACGTTACCTCTTCTGCTAGCCTACCGTCTTGGATGTTGATGACGATGACGTTGGCAACATCAGTTGCTCGCTTGCTAGTTCACATCTGAGCTAAGCTGGACCGTTTAGTTTTATCCATCAACGGTGTACATCTGGCCTACTTTCTCAGATAGTGAGCGAGTGTCGCCTGCTCAAGCACCTTTGCGCAACCTCTCTCCCAATTCAGATGAGAAGACAAGTATCTATCGAAAAACTTATCAAGAACTTCAACCAAATCGCCTAGAGACTCAGATGACGTGTTAGTGAAGACAAGATGAAGAGCTTTGTGTAGTCCACTCTGCTTTTGCATGCCCCCCTCCCTTCCCCTCCCCTCTTGAATACATCGTACCGAGTATTTTCTCCTGAAAAGTGAACATTAACTAAATCCCGCTACTCGTTCTTTGCCTTGCGGAGCTTTTACCTTTCATGTAGCAAACTTTTGGATACGATAGACAAACAGATCTTTCCCCTCGGGAACAATCCCGATCCCAATTGTCGTGAATTTAGTCAGCTTATCACCCCAGTTCCTAATGTTAAACTGCTCTTTTTTGCCTTTTTCCCTATGTTACGAAATGGGAAACTGGGTGGACCATAATATTATACAACCACCCTTGTAGGTTCCGTAGACATCAGTAATAGGTGATCGATCGAAACCTCCCGTATTCCTTTAACATTTTGTCCATTTTGTGTAATTTGTTTTATTGGTATTGACTGTGATATACGTAACCTTAGACAAGAGACAGATGATGTAGATTAACTCTTATTATTGCTACAATTTTGTTTTTTTTTGTATTTCGCAAATTGTTCGGGTCATATTGATCGGTAAAGGAATTCGATAACATCGTACATAGTGAAGTTTTCTGTTTTCCATTCCGATCTGTATACGAGATTAGCTTCACTTTGCATTCAATTGGTTTTTTAAACTAATGTTGTCTTTCTTGTGATAGAATAAACATTTTATTATTTACCCCTTCTGAAGCTTATTGTAAATATGTTTTTGTGGTAGAGCTTCAGGTCTTCACAAGGATTTTTCATTCGGTAAGCTGCTCTATGCACAATTCAAGATGTGAACTACTTGACCAAGCATTTTCGGAAGCATCCCATGCTTGACTTTGAATCGCAATCATGAAGACGTTCGTATTCGTCCCGGGCTGGTAAATGCAGACACAAGTTGAAGCTAACCGATGTACTGGGCTCTGAATCCCCAAGGAGCGGTGGTATCAGGAAGAAGAGAGAAGATGTCATTTGGGCAAGTGCTTTGAGCATGGCTTAAACTCAAAGAGATACAATGTAGAACGATAGCTCCCGTAATAAACTTCATTCGCTCCTCCTTATATCAAAATCTTGACTTTGCAAAGCAGTGATACTCGGACGGTTGTACCGTAGTGCCAAACGTCTTCTTCATCGAGGGTGGTTCGCTGGGATTCTCGCATGAAAGCTTAAAACAAAAGGATGATTCAAGAGAGGGACTATCCTGAACGAAAAACTTTTACCTCAAACCGATTGAAAAGATTCGCAATGAACAAGAAGAGTTCCATTTTTGCCAGTCCTTCTCCTAGACATTGTCGTTTGCCAATAGAGAACGGTATCAATTCTTCTACCTAAACAGACAGATTCTCAAACGTTAGGCTCGACTTCTGGCTCACCGTTGCGATTGCACGAACCTTCTTCAACTTGCCATTTTCATCAATAAATCTTGAAGGATTGAAGCTATACGGTAGCGGAAACACCTGTAAATGTTATCATGAGTTTAGAATGTCAGCCACCATCTTTTTCTTCCAGTAATTTGGTTGTTCACGCTCAGTAAAACACATTGTGGATGGGAGGACTCAGCAAAATACAATGTGGATGGAAGGGCAGTTTTCATTGCCCTGTTCAAAATATTACTCAGTTGCGGAGGAGATTCTGTCGTGAAAGTTAGGCAAAAGGGTAACCGAAAAAAACTGAAAAATTTATTGATGCGTTGAAAAACGTTTTTCTTAAAAAAAAGAAAACGTTCGGAATGATTGAAAAAAATTTACACATTCCGAACATGAGGGCCAGTGAGAATCAGAGATGACTCTATTAAAATTCATCGAACACGATATGATAAGAAATTGGTATTCTCCATCAGTCGTTACTGATGAATAAGAGATAAAGATGGTAAGCTATACGATTTAGCTGAATTTTCAAAAGTATGACGTCGGCTGGTTCCATTTGTAAGCTTCTGAGATAAGCCGAAAACCAGCAAGGCTATTTGTGATACCGCAGCTGCACTTCTTTCGGGATATTATTGCCTTTGACATTTTGATTATGCTGGCTTAATCGACTTCGACTAAAATCTTTCATTGAGTTCAACCTTTAGCTTTTTTCAAGACCCAATTAAGTGGGATATGCACTCGGATACATCTCACCTTTCCCTTTCCCAGGCTAGTAGAAGGTTATCGAACTATGAAAATTCTTGAAGATTACGTCTAGAAATACAGCGTTAACTAGTGACACAACAATGAACTCACCTCATTGTCGTAGAGTACATTACTGATTTGCGGAACAACTCCTGTCCCAGCCGGTAGATCGTATTTGCCAATTCGTACAGCGCGGACTGTGACGTGAGGCAAATTCATAGGTAGTAAGTTGGCCAGACGTTGAGTTTCCTTGAACGGATGCTATAATTCTGCGTAGGTTTCTTGCTGTGCAATCATTTAGTGGACTCGAGGAAAATTCCGCTGAATGACAGTTCTGCGTATCACTTCAGTTTACTTCAACACTTCCCAAGTGCTGTTCGACGTAATCAAAATTTGCTCCGGAATACTCGATATCTTTCCATTCTCCCTATGGGGAACATGAATCCAAAGATTGGGAAAGTCTATCAAATTATCCAATGCACGCGTACGGCACTGAACCACGACCGAAATACCAGGAAAGCAATCGTCGCAGTTCTAAAAGCGATATGAAAATGACTCTCTCACCACAGCCGCTGGAATCTAAGGAAAATAGTGCCAAATAGGTCCCGGAAGATTAACACACCTCATATGTTTATAAGTATAATGACGACTATCTTGCTGGAGTTTACTGGAGTTTATCCTGTGAAGGAATATAGTCTCAGAATGTGGGCGAAATTGCGCAAGACTTTCCTGCCTTAATAAGCGAAGAACAAAATTTGTGAAATTCCTGAAGTCTGCTGGCATTAATGAATCCTGCCCGGAGGGTGCGCACCCGCATTCGACTTTTGTACGGAATCTAGTGGGGGCGAATGTATTTGGGCGATACAAGGACTTGTGCTGGTCCAGGCAACTACTCCGGAAATGGAACTCGTTATCATGCATTTGGAATAATGAAGATGAAAAGAACAGTAAAATAAAATAAAGGCAAACAATAAACTAAATAAATAAAATGAAATTCTACTAGTCGCAAGACTTCCCGGACATTGGCTCATATAATTCTTTCCTATCTCAAAGGTCTCAAATTAAAGTATTACAAAAATTCCTCTTATCATCCCATCGAAGAGAAATGACTAAAAAGGTATATTCTAGTGCTTTGTACTTAACCTGAACTTGGATAGCACCGTTTTTCACATCCTGTTAGCGAAATGCAAAAAAGTAAAAGAAAAAAATGAGAAGCATCCGCATGTAGACAAAGTATCCTGCATAACAGTATTATGGAAAGCCCTAGAAATATCTGTATTGGTCAAACATATGTTCTAAGGTGAAAGGAAATGATCGCGGTAGTGGCAAGGGCACCACGCGGTCAACATTCTTTTTCTCCAGTCCTCGGAGGATCTGATTTTTTTTATCTGCCCAAAAAAATTCTTGTCATTTGCAATTTAAAGCACAAGGATTCATACTTTTCGAATACTACTGGGAATAATATCTTATATGGTTAGAGGGTAAACAAGGATTATCAAGAGCAAAAGAATAGACCTACATTGACAACAGCATTGGTGTAAGGCAGACTGTTCTTGTCCGCCATTGTTATTGCTCGGGATGAGCCGATTTCTCGATCCATTTCTTCATGCAGTTTGGCCTAGAGTCTAATGCATTATAATTGGACAACACTTCTAGAACAAAGTCGGAAACGTTCTTAGTGTTGATTCTCGCTAGAGCTGTAAAAGTCAAAAAAAGTTGCTGAAAAGTTTCGATATCTGGCGTTTTTTAACAGCTCCTACACTCTTTCGTTTAACATAATTGAACGACATGGAAAATCCTACATAGAAATTCTCCCCGAACTTTGCTACCACTCCAATGTGAGTATAGTACTGAATGGATGGATGCTACCTGAACGTCCATGTGGTTAAGAATGTAGACGACTCCCCATGACAACGTATTCGAGGTAGTCTCCATCCCAGCAAACCATAAGTCAAGGCACATATTTTGCAGCTGGATGTGCCTAAATGGCCTCATCTAGGCTGAGAATCGTTAGATTTTAGAAAAAACATTTCAAATCTATAGGTTTCGGGCTCGACAAGGTGTACCACCTTTTTTTCGTTCAAGCGCAATCTATGCGAATGGTTTGTTCATTCGTAAGTGATATAAATTACGCGATTGGGAGTGATGAGTTGGTGATTTTCTCTCCCCTTTGTAGTATCTATCGCCCCCTAGCTTTCACAGAGTCAGGTAAAACGGTGCAATAAGGCTCAACGCTTCATCCGCTGTGCACAGTAGCGGTAATGGTCAGAAAGAGCGCACGACCCTCATTAGTCTCTTCGCTCATTCTGAAGTGGGACTAATGATAGCGGTGTGTTCCGGGTGCCCTAGCTGGGCCAACACGTCGATGAAGTCCAAACTACGGTTTCCCCTCAAGAACATGACCACACTCTTTTTGACATCGCTCTCCAGTAAGCCTATGCTGAGCCGACCTACCCCCTTTTCCAGATTCGAACTCGCAATGTGAGGTGCGACTCAATTGTACTCGTTGGTTCAATTTCCAAAATTGTGGTTTCCACGAATCGTTCTCTCACTGAATGCTTTTACGCCTTTGAAGTGGAGAAAACCATCCCTATAAGAGTGAATTGTAACAAGTCTGTCGCTTACTTGAACGATTCAAAATCGCCATCAGCTTCTCGACGTTGTTGTTCCTTCAGAAAGGCCTCAACGTAGTCATTTGTATGCTCTGAGTCATAGTCGATGTCCTTCTTATGAGCCTCAATTTGACGATCGAAAAACGCGTAGAAAGCATCGCGGTACGAGAGTATTCTGAATTTAAGAGTTTGGTGCTCTATTCATTCCACGGAAAAGCTTTTTTGTCAACTCATGGGGCGAAATTTTTCATGTCTTCCAGAAAGTAGCCTCAGTGTGAAGGCGCCCCAGCCGCCGCGAGTGGTTTCTACCCGTTTCATTTGTTGAACATTTCTTGACCTCCGCTCACTTATTTATGTGGGTAATTTTGAAGTCACTTCAAGAACATTCGCCGCACCGCCCTCTCCGGTGCATGATCCGTAACGTTTCACACTCTTTTCGAAACATTGTATCGCCTTTGTTTGGACGCCGCCAAAGGTATTTCGACATGTTGTTGAAGCATTAGAAATCATCTTTGTACTGTGTTTGTAATCGCATAAGCACAACGTTTCACTTGTATTACTATGAAATCCACCTCAGCACTTCTCTGGCATCACAGGATTAGCTGCACCTGTTGCTCCTTCTTATTCATGGGGATCCCTGTATTTAGCCAGCCCACCACACTACACTGACCACCACTATTTAATGCAGCTCCACCACTTCCACCACTTGCAACTCCCTTTCTATTTCTCGAGAGCTGTAGCTCCAAACTTCTTTCATTCAACCTCATAGTCAAGAGCACTGTGAGCTCTGTGTACCGAAAACATTGCCTTGTCCTTACACAATTTATATAAACAATATTAGTTCAAGACTGCCTATGAGGTGCATTTAAACAAATGAGAGAGGTCACCCCACAGGTGAGCGGAGGTGCGAAGGAGCAGATTTGTACGTAAGTGCCGCCTCCCCTCTCTCGGCTGGGGTATGGGTACATGTGTGCGTCACGGCGAATTGCGCAGCGAAATCCATGGCGATTCGAACGACTCTGGCGCCCATTATTGGGGCACAAACTTGAAGTAGAGTAGATTAGTAGGGTCAGGTGATCCTTCTAATCTACTTAACTTCAAATTTGGGCTCCAATGGTAGGCGCTGAAGTCGTTGAAATCGCTACGAACTTCGCCGCGCAATCTGCCCGCGCATTCTCGGACGCTCGTAAGTTCCGTCCCCCCGCGGCCGTGATAAGTCCATCATTTCCTTGCATAAAGTATAGAGGACAATGACATGGCTGAGAAGCTGTCGTGCGTACAGTGAGCTACCTTTGGCTCACTGATGTCTAGCCCACACGATAGAATTGTATGGAGTATGATACGAAGTATGATATCATATGTCGTTTTATTTGTTTTTTGCTTCTATGCGAGCCTGTACGCATCAACTGGATTGAGTTAAGTTATCTTGGCCTTAGTCGAGGGTTCTTTGGCTATCCTCTTTCCTGTTGATTTTATTTTGAGTTAGCTGATTAATTAAGCAACGCATAGTATACTTTTGGATTCTCGATGCATACCGAGCGCAAAAGTGTATGCTAATTTCTCTGTCATATGAACCCTGTTAGCCGTGATGCTGTCCACAATTTTATTTTTTTCAATAACGTGAGGGGAAATCTGCAATTTTTGTGATAGGATACTATGTTATTTGTAATATTGTCAGTTATAAGAAACCATTACGCCCCCAAGGTCTGGCGAAGCTTGAATCAATCTGTGATGTACCATCTTCACGATACTCAATTGATGGATTGTTTTTTTTTTTGCAGGAAGACAATTCATTGACTTAGAGGCACAATTCACGGAAAGAAGTGGTATCTCAGATATCTCTGTAGGATGAATCTGTAGCATCCAAGACCAAGTACCCACTTCAGGTAACACACAAAGGTGGATGAGTTCCAGCGGCGTTGTGCATGCTACACTATTTACAAGACACATCAATTTTGGAAATTCCAACAAGCAGTCGTGACTTATATCTAGCTCCTGAGACGATCGCTTTCACCAGAATTTCGTCCAAAGACAGCTTCCATATCATTCCCGTCAAATCTCCCCTATTTTCAGTGTTTTCGAATAGCCTTATATTTCGCCAATTCTACTGATTTTTTTCAATTTCTTCGCCATCGACGTTTTTTCACCAGCACTTCGGCTTCTCAACTTCGAAAGATAACCTCAAAATTACCGCGAACGTTGTCAACGCATACGCTGACTAGAACCTATAAGCTTTTTTTGCACTCATACCACATTCGAATGGCCCTGATCACAAATGATGGTCGGAGGAGTTACATGTCCAAGAAGAAGACATTGCCACCAAGTTCTACTGTTATTTGTCAATCATAAAATGCAATTTTCACAAATTCTGTGTTTTTTTCTCTGAAAGATGGAATCAAACGTACCTGTTCCACATTCCTTTGAAGTAAGGCAGATGTTTCGAGCTGGGAAGCATAAAAAGAATCAAAGCCATGGGGTGAGCGGTTTCCTTCATTTGTCGAGAGAGCATGCTTTTTAGTTCGCGAAACTCCTCAACATGATCCTGAAGGATAGAAGTATTCTCTCATGCTTGCCCGTTGGCCAAAAAATTCGCACGATGTGACAAGGTATTCGGTAGAAGATTTTGTTAGTAAAAGTATGAAGTCTTTTTATTCTTAGTACCTCATCAAAACGATATCCGAACAAAAGCTGATTGATAACTGATCCAACGGCCACTTCAATGATGTCCTGAAAGGTATAGTTTGTTTTAGTGAGAAGATGAGATTTTCTCTGAAAAGACCATCAGTCCTAAAGGGCTGTAAAAGGGGAGATCAGCATTCGCTTGTTAACAAAGTCGCTTTCGAATGTATTTTCGAAAGGAATTCAAGATTAACGGATAGGAGCGTCTATACCACTGCCGTCCTTCTCAAGGATATCTACTACAAACCGCTCTCCTAGAGCTGGATAGGCTCACTACAAAAAGCCCCTTTACTCTAGGCACACAAGATAACAAGATGACTCATTCGGAAGACACTCCCGAGGAAGAAATTCGAAGAAATCACAGCAATGCTGTAATTTTACATTTGTGCATGAGCTGCACTTGAAGCTAGCACAACTTCAGGCGGAACTGCGTTCTTCACGCTTTTTTATTTGGTATATCTTCCGGCGAATTAGGTACCTGCATGTCAATTTTTCCATTCTTCTTCGATTTTATCTGTTCGGTCATCGCTTCGACTTCTCCAAGGACCTGAAAAATCTTACATTGTTCAATAATGGAGAACTGAGACCAAAAGCCTCATTCGAAAGAAGCTTTCTCATACAAAACAGAAAGTTTGCTCTTTAGTTGAGACACAACTGAGCAATTGGGAAAGTATTAATATCTACTGCATACCCTCTGTTCCATGCCGTCTTTGCTGAGTCCAAGGTCTCTAAGCACATGAAGAGCAAATCGTCTG
Organism: Haemonchus contortus; assembly: GCA_000469685.2. NCBI lineage: Eukaryota > Metazoa > Nematoda > Chromadorea > Rhabditida > Trichostrongylidae > Haemonchus > Haemonchus contortus. The sequence goes on from LS997566.1 coordinate 18,761,443, forward strand.
TGATCGCGCCACATGTCTCCGTCGGTCTCCACGACACCATATTCACCTCCTAAATTGAGCACAGGGAACTGTTGAAACTGTCGTCTATACTTCTGATCTTTTGCTTACGCATGGAAAAGGTACTAGAACTTTTTCTCTTAAATATAATCCAAAACGTGACGTAGAACATGGTAGCATCAATTAAAATGCATTGGTTTATTCCCAAAAATGAAAAATTAATGACATGAAGGTTAAAAGAACATGTGAGAGTCAACTTGATTTTATCGGGGAGAATGAATATCGATTTCGCAAGCGAGGAAAGCGGCGTTCATGCCACAGCTCGCGATAAGAATGGTTTCTGAGATATCCCTTCATGATACAGTAGCGCTCAAAAGTCTCCGGTGAAATGCTTTGACGCTTTTTCGTTCATAACTTTTTACTTAGTAGACCGAATGACACGAAATTTGGATATGTCTAACTAGAGCATATTTCTCCCTACCCAACCCTATTTCACTGCAAAGCTGAAATATCCACAGGTAGAGTAAGGTCTTTGTTGCGGTAGCACATTTTGCTAAAACTAAAGTTGTTGGCGTCTGCACTTATTCGCACCTTATGTGCGTTTTTCTCATCTATTGTGATCGGCACTACCGCTCGTACACTTTTGACACTATAAAAAGGAAAGAGATTCTGGAAGGACCATCATCTGCATTTTCAGTCGATTTTAAGTTCATGCTCTTTGGAATATCTGGAGCACGATCAGATGGCAGGTTAATAGTGGTAAATATTCACAATACACCCACGCTCCAAATATAGAAGTTTCGCATGACTAGATCCAGTAGGAAAGAAGTTACGACTGAAAAGTGCGGCTCAAGAACCATTTCACCGAAGACTTTTGAGCGCTACTGTATATCTGTAGCCCCCTTTACAGCATATGTGCCGCTGCCGGATCGAAAAACGCCCACATAGGGCGTTGTAAGGATTTAAGGACTGTATCGGCTACTCGCCACACTGAAGGCGAACAATTTCAACGGCCTTGCGAAGGCTGCATAATCCAAAACGACACCCATGCAGGAAGCTCAACCAACTTGTCGTGACCCATGGGCGGCAGTGAAAAGCTGTTATTAGACAAACTCGGCTCTGTGTGGTAGTCTCTACGCAAATGCAACATTTGAAATCTCTTCCAAATAACCCCTACGTCTTCAATGATGTTTCTGTCGTTATAATCTTGAACAATTTTACCAACTTTTACAAGACCCTATTTTTTTGAAGTCGACTTACTCCCTTTCTCACCAACTCTTCCATTTTTCCACTTCGAAAGAGCTCGAGATGATCACGAACTGTCCCTCTAGGAAAAATTGAAAGTCTAAAGCAAAATTTACATCACAGGACTATTGTTAAGCACTATCTATCACATCGAAAATTCCAGTGCCTCGGGAAAATTTGTGACGAGTAGATAGGATGATGAGCAAAGTTGGTTATAGTGGAGGCTGGAAAACTGCTGATTCAACCGCCTATCCTTGAGTTGACATATTGGCATGAACCTATACAGGGGAACCAAACAGAGTACAGATGTTCTCTACCATTATAGGGGAGCCATGTCTCGAACAGAGGGCTATAAAAATGGTTATTCGAATCTTTGCGTACTTTCTCCTTTTCTGCATCGTTCTCATTCTCTGAATCTTCAACTACTCACTGGATCGAAACCCATAGATGTGGAAAAATTTTATGTTGAATCGATAATCACTACCAGTTTGCAGATACATAAGTTATGCTATCATGCACCTTGCTATGATTTAATGTGCGTTGCCGGCTTTATGGTTTATATACATATTAATCAGATCCAAATTGCAATTAAAATTCTTTTCTGTTCATTGTAGAAATCAAAAACGGTGAGGCGCTTACTAAGTACACTGTTGTTTGATCTTCAGTTGAGCAAAAAAAGTTAAAGTAAATGAGAAGGCTTGCGCAATGGGCTTACAAAGTTTTTCTTGCCTCGATATTCTTTCGTAGTTTCTTCGAAATGATATTTTCCAATATATGCGTCACCATCCTTGACGAAAGTCTCTTTCAGTGTCTTGTAGTCACTCACCATAACAAACGGTGCCATTCCTGAATAACATTGGCTTTTAGCGCATGAGAAATCAGATCAAAGAACTTAAGCCTATTACCCAGCCAGTAAGTGTAAACTGGACCGTACTGTTTCCGCCACATTTCAAAGGCCTCATATCCGGGCTCGTGAGCGGCGATTGTATGGAGATTACCAATCACAGGCAGAGGAGTTGGTCCTGAGTTTATGCCATCTGTGGAGCTGCTGTGCAAAATATCAAAACCACAGTACCTTTTTCCGGATAGAACAACTTTGTTACTTCTCACAATTATAGGCAAGGCTTCGGCCTCGAATGGGGCTCGAACCCTAATCGTACTTGTGCACCCCGGGCTCCGGGCCCTTCATCCCTTACACTACTGACCATGCAAGCATAACGGACCTTTTCACTTTATAGTTAATCTTCTAATATTACTCACTTGATAGAAATCCATAGATGTGATAAGATCTACGAAGAGGGCCAGATTTCTCAACATACGATACCTGGCGACTGGACGGGCCTAACGGCAATAACCTATGTACGTTGTACTACCAACACCTCGGGATTGGAGAAGCGTCCCCGAAAAGTTTAACATTGTGGTGCGACCCTTTCATCAGATACTAAACAAGATATTACTTATAAATTTACTCCTTAAACGTTCTGTGTATGTTGTTAATACCCTTGCACAAGTGGCTAGAAACTTGGCGTTCCCTCCTTCTACTCTAAGTCTCTAATGTCAGATGACCATATGTATCACTTACTTGTGCAAGTGAAGAGTATTTAGGATACCTAGGGGTGCCCAAATCCAGATCTATTTGACTGTCCCGATAAAAAATGGAATCTCTCGAAAATAAGTGAGTGTTCCCGCTCACTTCCGGACCAGTCACCAGTTCACCCACCAAAGAGAGGATTTAATCCACGGACTCCTCCTCACAGATTACCCCTGTCCAAAAGCCCAACGCTTAAGAGTGCAATAACAACATTGAACACCAAAGTTACCTGGTGGGAGGTTCCTTCTCTTCCAGTAGAAATGATAAAAAATGAATGGAATCAAAACAGCAATGATGAGCTGTATCATCCTTTCCTAAAATTGAGTGAACTTAAATGAAAACAAGAATCATTGTATCAGCTCAAGTGACGAGATATCTGAGAACTCAATAGTAGTCGCGGAAAGTAACATGAGTTTGAAAAAGTTAATTTGTGTTCTTCTTTTGTTGTCAGTTGAAGGGAGCTGTGAAGGTCACATTTTTTGAGCAAGTGAAAAATTCCTTCAAGTTTCTCTTATAGTCAAATCTTTTTTAATTTGGTCAACGAAACGACAACACACTCACAAAACTAAAATGCTAGTCAGTAAGGTGAGAACACCTTCGAAAAAGCACTGGAACGAGTCGTTGTCGACTTGGAAAGTGGGTAAATAGAGAAAACACCCCGACGGAGAGAATAACCCTTGATAATGAATTGGGTCGGCTGATAGCACCACATGCTAAGGAGCAAACAGATTTGTCGTTGGCAACTGATGGAGACACAATACCGGTCAGAGAAATGAACACCACCCATCCTCACCTCGCGTTCCTTTCAAGACGTAAATTGCGAAATTAAATTGGCCTTTACTGTGTTCTTAATAGCGGATACCTTCCTCTTACGAACCTGGAAATTTCAGTAGAAGGAGTCCTGGTTGGAGGTTGTGCTCGTCCGAATTTTAGGATAATGTATTTACAAAACATGAGCGAAACTCATAATTTGCTGCGGTAAGGCAGGAAATCTGTAGCCTGTAGCACATGCTGTATTGAAAGGAGTTTCGAACTGATTTATTCTCTAGTACATTCATAACCTGAGCTACATATCGTAGCCTAGTTTGTATAACGTGATTGGAATTGGAAGCTCTCTTTCTAGGTATTGTAACGGACAGTTTTATTATTTTCGAGACACTAGTTCGGAGAAGACTTCCCCTAACTCACCGCAAATAGTGCTACCTCGACATTTCACCAACTTCCAGAACATTTTCGAGATTCCCTTCACCTGTATCACCTGCCGTCTCATTGATCATCGATTTCCTTCGCGCGGGTGCCAGAAACGTCTCAATTCGCCCCTTTCTTACGCCAGAAATGTCCAGTGAACCTTGCTTGCTTCAGGCATACGGGACCCAGCACTCCTTTGCTTCAGTGCGTTCATGAATAAGTCTAACCATCGAGCAGGTCGTTCTGATGTTCGTTTGAGGACCCGAGTGATCCAGCTCGTAATCGGCCTGGTCCAACGACCATCAATACCTCACATGACGTGCCGGGCCCATCTTCCCTGATCCCCTCTCGTCCACGGAGGTCGGAGCTCTGGATTCCCTTCTGCACTCTAGTCTACGGGGAAATTCCCAGCATCATCGGTTCCACGCGCTTTGATTGATGCTAACTGCATGCTCGTTCTGGTCCCGCAGAGTACAAGTCTCTGAGGCGTATGGTAAAGCAGGAAGACCACAGTTCGAAAACGGTGATGCTGTTCAGCGTAAAAGGAAGAATAGGTAAAAGTTCGTTGCAGATAAATACCGCCTCCCGTGAGTTTCACTCATAAGCCGATCTTTTCACCAGCGCAGTCAAATTTGGTCAGCCGCACCGCCTGTTCGATGTCAAGTATTATAAGCACATTTTCTCCTGCGAAGCTGGGCGAAGTAGGTAACGGCCATATAAGCTCATGTATTACAACTCTTTCGACTCTATTTTGGCAGTAACGTTGTCGTAGAGCTCACGAAACATCCTCATATGATGAGTGGGAACCCCTACGTAGATATGGTCGTTTATGCTGAACTCTCTGCGAAACTTCGCACGCTCGCTCGTCTGTCCCTGTAGGCCATCCAACTAGTAGTCTACCAATCCTCCTAGCGATGACTGAGTCATGCAAAAAATTTATAGATAACAGACAGCAGGCAGATTGACCGACGGTCGCCAATGTCACCAATATATACAGCAGCACAGTCTTGCTAGTTTTCACGGTGTGAGCACTTTTCAATTCGACAGGTACCCCGTGAAGAGCCGAGTCAGTTTTTTACGATAATTGGTCGTCGGCTCTTTGGATGTTCTGATTTATTCCTATATAGGAATGGCGCCGTACAGTTCTTTATCGAAAAAATGCCGAATATCGAACGTTATCCTACGTGTGAAGGGTGCTCTATGTAGCTCCTTCATGGCTCGCTGACTGGGGACTACGTCTCCGCTTAGTTTTTGATTATCCACACTGAATATTTTTAGTGTATTTGCTGTTTCCTTTTTTTATTTCTTTTTAATCATTTGTTATCGGGGTACATTCTTATTTTTCGTTTTTTGGACTAACTAAGTACCTGTCTCAAACATCATTGTTGTGTTCATGTGCATACATGGAGTAGCGCCAAAAGTCTTCGGTTGAACGCTTTTCCACTTTTACCATTTTCTTACGCCATAAAATCACGTAAAATTCCAGTATGGTAATCAAAGAGATGATGTGAATTCTTACCGCTATTGAACTGCAATTAGCTACATATTAGACGGTACATTAGTAAGATTTGAATCAATTTCAGTGGAAAGTACAGATAGCATTGACCTGAGAAAAAGCGTTTTTCGGATTTATCTAAAACACCAAAAGCTTCTATATTTGGTAGGAGGGTCTCGCTTATGATGACAGCATCGCAAAGTGAAGGCATCGAGTCGATTATCCTTTGAATAGTAGACACTAACGTAAGTTACACTCCTTCGCTTATTGAGCGAATTTTTTCTCATCGTTTCTCCAAGTTTGATCGAAAAATGCTTTTTGAACTCTCCCCACATGTGCTCTATAGGATTCAGATCAGTTGAGTGGCTTGGACACCCCAGAAGTCTGGTTCGCTCTTCCCTCAAGGCTGCCTTCATAACCGTTTGTGTGTGTTTCGGATCGTTATCCTGTTGTAGGATCTATCCTGCTGGCATGTGATGCTGTGTCCACAGTAAGATGGCTTCGACCGTCATGTTCCTGTAGTACTACGTCATCGTACCGTGAACTTTCAAAAAGGGGTCATTTCGTTTGAGGAGAGGGCACAAGGCACTGTGTGCTTTCATACTTCATCCACCATGCTTGATTGTGGGCAGGGTACACTTTGGATTGAGCCTTTTCTCAGATGGAGTCGTTGTTTCGTACGCTACCGCTTCCCAAACTGATTAAACTTGCTCTCGTCTGTAAAAAGAACTCTACTAGAGCCGGTGGAAGTTTAGCTGAGGTGAAGGTACGCAAACACTTTCAGGCTCTACAATTTTAGAGGCGGGCGAACGGCTTTTTGGCTGAACGCCTCCCATAGCACCAGCGTTATTTAGGCGTCTCTCTACAGTCCGTGTGGTCCGTCTGTCTTGCGCTGGTGAAGTACATTGGGGCCTTTCCACCCTCTCTGCAATGCAAAGAGCTCCTGACCTGACAGCGTCGAATAATCGAAGGGATCGTCTGCTAATGAACCTCTAAATCTTGTCTTTCGTGCTCAATTCCTTCATGTCTATTGCTGCATGAAGAATTCCCTGAGCGTTTCTGCCTTTCTATGCATGCCTTTAGTGTACAAGCACTAACATCGAGCACAATGGTGTGCGAAAATTGCAAATATCGCTGACCTCGCAATCAGGAAGTATCGTTACAGTAGTAAAACTTCTAAGCGTAGTCAAGTGACCCCCAGTTTTGAAGTCAAATAGTATAAATTAGTAGTTTGGTTCAAGTTGAGGTTTGACATTTGAAGATTTTTCCTGAATCCCCTCACTAGAGAAGTTATGATTGAAAAAGCGTTCCACCGAAGACTTTTGACAGCTACTATAGCTGCTGTGCAAACTATAATAATAAAGTAGAAGTTTTATCAATGAATATGGGAAATACTAATGCTCAAAGCGTAAGAGATGGGCAGCCTCAGAAATTAATTGGTTGAATCAATTCTCAGTGGTATTGTTATAAGAATAAATACGAGCAATAAAATTAGTAGTAAGATGAGTTGCAAGTAAAGTATTAAGATGTTTGCAATTCTATGATTCTGATGAGGTTAACTGGAAATCAACATATGAGCTACACTTTTTCTATTAGCAACTGGGGAACTGTGATGTGACCAGATGACGATCAGTTATAGTAGACCTATCCTCCCATAGACGTTCCTTCGGACGAAAATCGAATGGGGCGTGAGAATATTTACGAGGCCATTTCAAACTCTTGCAAACCGTTGAGAATTAACGGGTTTGGGCCTATGTTTACACTTGACAGCATGTAGAAGAGAGTGCTCTCACGATACCGCACAGCATGGACGTTGAAATAATTGTGATCATTACCGATGAGGGCAAACATTATCTCCAGTCCTAATGTCTAACCTTATTCAGAGTGGTAACGAAAGATCAAGTTGTGCAAATCATTCAGCTGAAGCACAGCATTCAAACTGACACAAGAGGTACAAAATTTTAGGTTTCAATGCCTTCGGTTCTAATTATTCGCTCTCATTTCAGTGGGAGGAGTTAAAAACTGATTGTGCTCATTATCAACCAGCAAGGTGGAAAGCACTTTCATCCTAGTAAGTCATGGACGATGTTTAAGTTTACCCACTTGTCAAGGCTAGAAATTTCGTTTTATATGAACTCGCGGAGTGGAAACAACCTTTATGAAAACTTCACCCTGAGGAATCCTTGAGAAATATAAACAAATCAGATGCTGATCTTTTCCTAGCTAGGACGAGGCTTATGAATGGACTGGTTCTGGTAAAAACCTCACAAGGGCACTTCGCTCGGGCCGCGTGATCTTGTCTTCGTTCACGAGAGCTTTTGCTTTGACAGCTAATGTTCGCCCTCAAAAACATGTTTTCGAATGTTCCTGTCACATCCATTGGTCACCAGAATTCGTCACCAACTTGTGCTTTTCCGGATCTCTCACTTAAGGCAAACTAATAATTCTCAAGGATTGCTCAGAAACACTATCAACCACACTGTCTTCAAGGGAGACACTCAGGGAAGCAGAACAGGTCAAAGCTTGCTGTCATGAGGTAGAAAGTTTCGAAATCATGGAACTTTGTTCCAAAAGATACATTTGGGAACATTAAGCTGATCCAAGTAGTACATATATTATAGCGGCCATCTCATCTACTGAATTTTCGTCCCTTCGAACAGTGACCACGAGGATATGGTCCGACTGAAGGTTACAGCACTTCAAGGGCCAGGTTACTTAAGATTTCACTACAAGTGTTCTAGGATAACCATCTTCCCATTCACAGTAAGTTGTAACCATACTTCACAAGAATCAAAAACATAGGTCAAAGGCAACAATCCCTATTCGTATAGTCTTCTGCACCATCAGGTTTTTCGCAGAAGTTCAAAATATCATTTTTTGATGCCCCTAACATGATGTGGTAAGTTCTGGTAGGAAAAGTGCACAGACTGCCTTCTGTTGCCCTGCTAAATAAGCTCGTTGTATATTCTAGGGACGTATGCTTACTTTACCATGATTTTGGAGAAGTAAACATGCATGCATGCCATACTAAAGTGATGATTTTTCCATGGAGTCGACAAGTTACTTTAATATTCCAAAAAATGGCTCTGACTAAAAATTTTGTTTCGAATAAGTTTCTGATACATGTGCACAGTAAATAGCAACTCAGAATTGTGATGGCCTTCAAATGCCATTACCAATAGAGAAATGCTTTTTCGTTAAAGGTGACTAGCTAAATGGAGTCTTACATTTCTGAGCATTTAGCTATTCACGCCCATCGAATGAAATGGGGTACCAAGCGTTTCATGTCCACTAGTCCTAACGATGATCACAAACTCCTTTTTCGCTATAGTCTAATAAAACTTAGTTCAAAATGCCATCTTCGATGTTCAGGTGTTCGTTGACCAGATGACACTTTATGATTGCTGATTTTCGATCACTCCTCAGCCCTCAAATAAAAAAAAACCTGTACCTCGGAAATCACTGCTTTCTTGTTATTGATGTAGATGTCCCTACCATTTCAACAATCGACTCTCTTTGAGGCTCTCGAATGTCGACCAGAGTAGAAGTGCGTTCAAGTGTATCTTCAGTACACTGCTTCATGATTTCGCTCATTATTTTCATCTTTCGAAGCGGATGCATAGTATTATAAATACTCCGGCACAGACAAAAAATTGCACGACTGTGAAAGTCCTGCACGTTGCTTCTATTATTCACTTCTTCTCACGGCTATCCGAGATTCAAGAATGGATGGTTAGCGCTGGCTTGCATATGCGGAAGTACACAGAGGTAGCGACAGTAATGAGAAGTGGGTTGGAGATGTTGTAAGTGAAAAAAGTGTTCCTGCATCGGCAATGCACATTTAGGGAAAACTCGTCCAGTCTGATTTTGCTCATAGGAATAGTTCCGATTTCGCTAGATAGTGACCAGTTTCCTGTGCAGATTTGCTGAGTTTGATGCGCGATAGGTGATGAACACGGATAAACAGATGACTAAAAAGTATTTCATCATTCGCTGATACCAATCAACCAGTGAAGTGTTCTACTGAACCAGCGTATGAGAAGCGTGAACGGAGGCTCCTTCGTGGGTTGAGCGGCTTTCTCTCTCAACTCCTGAATACCCTTACCACGCGGAACTTGTGTTGCTTCAAACTTGAGTAACCGAACCTTTATCCGAAACACAGCATCAAGAACAATAAAAGAGACCATAGTTTTGAGGCAAGGAGAAAACCGGTAACAACGTGAGATATGAATATAGAACCGTATTGAATAACAACGTGTAATCGTAAGGCAAAGAGGCTTCGAAGAAGATATCAGAATAATAATGGCAAAAGCATAACAATACTGATCAAATACACTTTGTACTTTACACTTTATCACGGAATCAATTCATATTCTAATGCCGTATCACGGCCTAATTGAACTGTTCCTTCGTCATATTCCACCAGTTTTTTCCGATCTTCTTTGACAATTTATCATGCCATTGAACACTCGCTTTCTTCGGTCCACGTAGTCACGTGGAATCCATGTCGTAATCACGCGAGCCCATACGCTCTCGTCCATTTCACGTATCTTCTGGTCCACATGGGTTTTGTCCTTGAAGCGTCGTTCATCTAGTCTCTAACTTTCGTGAGTGCTCTTATCCCTTCACAGCATCGTCGATCCATCGTACGTAACCCAAGCATCCTCCTTTCCATCATCCTTCGGGCTACGCACAAATTTCTAATTTTCGATTTCCGTAATGACCATGCCATCGCTCCATAGACTACGGCCAGGGTTATACAGGAATCGAATGCCCCTTTTTCAATGGGAGGAAGCGGTTCTGTTGCAAAGGATATATTCAAGTAATACTAAATATTAGTGTTCTACTATTAAGTACGATGGTGAAAATGTAGTTTGGAGGCCACCCATCCGAAGGCTAGTTTTTCAAGAAATGAACTCCGTCTAACGTGTTACACCCTGCTAAATCAGGCTCATGCCAGTTTTAAATAGGTTTCAGGAGGGGAGAAACACCGCAGTGGGCTAGTTTTCTTTCCTTTTTTTTTTCTTTTAGACGAGGTAATCATCCCACCCACTCAGGTGTTTCTACCCTACTTAGGCTTAGTTGGAAAACTATTAGGTGCTTCAGCAAGTTCCGTCGTTTTTGGATGCTCTTCTCTTAGACGCCCTTTTCTAGTTTTTTTTTGTTGTTTTGCTATAGTGTAGTATACCATTTGAAAGCGCATTTCTCGCTCTTCCTAAATATTTTATTAGCTCTGCCTCACAGTGACTTCCTAGCTTTTGCAGAAGCCTGGAAACAACATGGACAAACGACAAATTCGCACCATCTTCCTTTTTCAATTTAAACAAGGTAGGAGTGCAGCGGACTCGGCTCGAGACATCAACATAGCTTTGGTCGTGGAACAACAAATGAACGTACTGCACAGCGATGGTTCAGGAAATTCCGTAATGGCGACGAGTCTTGAAGATGATAGCCGTGGAGGTATGCCATAGGATGTTGATAACGATGAATTGAAAGCACTGGTCGAAGCGAATCCCCGCATGGTCCTGAAGGATATCTCTACTGAATTGAATGTATCAATTAGAGCGGTTTCCAGCCATGTGCGAGAGATTGGGAAGTCGAAGAAGCTCGATAAGTGGGTGCCGCGTGAACTGAGTGACGAGCAAAAGAACCGTCGAACCGTTTCGAGATTTCGTCTGCTCTCCTTCTCCGAAACAAAAACGACCCTTTTTCGGACCGTATAGTGACTTGTGACGAGAAGTGGATTCTATACGACAATCGGCGACGTTCTGGGCAGTGGTTGGACAAGGGTCAGGCTCCGCACATTTTTCGAAGTTGAACCAGCAGTCAAAGAAGGTGATGGTGGTAGTATGGTGGTCAGCGGCTGGTTTAATCCATCACAGCTTTCTGGATCCAGGCGAAACCATCACAGCCGAAAGGTATTGCCAGGATATCGACGACATGCACCGGAAGCTGCAGCTCATGAGCCCTGGATTGGTGGACAGGAAGGGGCCGATCCTTCTCCACGACAACGCGCCCCCCCCCCACGTCGCACAGACCACCCTGAAGAAGCTGAACGAGCTCGGTTACGAAACTCTGCCACACCCTGCGTACTCACCTGACCTCGCTCCAACCGACTACCACTTTTTCAAGCACCTCGACAACTTCCTCCGAGAGAAACGCTTCAACACCCGACACGATGTCAGATCGACCTTCCTCGAATTCATCGATTCTAGGTCTCCAGGATTCTTCGCAACCGGGATAAGCAAACTTGTTGTTCGTTGGCAAAAGTGTGTAGATAACAATGAAACTTATTTCGATTAATAAAGTTTTGTTTGAGCCGAGAAACGTGCATTGAAAGTTGAGCGTTGAAAAACGACAGAACTTTCTGAAACACCTAATACATTTCCTTGGCTAAAACCGCATAAAAGAGCACAGATGGTCGGTGTCCATCATGCCCTCCGCTTCTCCTCCGCTCCTGATACAGTGCCAATATAACAAGGATTAACACGTGAGTCTGGGCTCATTTCTTGATATGCCAACCTTCGAATGTGTGCCTCCCCCCGTGCCCCCAACTACATTTTCACTAGTACGATCATTTTTCATTACTTGATCAATTACTTGATCAAACTACTGGGCAAATAGCACGACAAAGTAAGAAAAACGATAAAGGAACATAGAGATTACATTAGAGGCTTTCGCTATGTCGCAAAATATTTAACAAAGAGAAAGAGCATAGAAAGTAACTGCCTTGTGGAGTCCTCACCGGTCTCTTTATGTCGTCCAATGATTCACGAACACGAGCAAACCTGTAAAGTCGCGTTTTTGCCGCGATACCGTCCCTTGACACACGTTAACATGTCCGTGTTCCCGTGACAGAGTGCTTAAATGAACGTTTTTATAATATTACCTGACGTTTGAGGCGCGCACATTTTCAAAAGGAGACCATTATGTACTGAACGTATGATAGGAAAATTAGTATTCCGATCGTCAATAGGTTTTCCAGAGTAAGTGGGACATCTTCAAAACGTTTCACATGGTTTTGGAGACGTTCGAGAGCTTACTCGACATTCAAAATTATTTATGGAGATCGACTTACGCACAGCACGTAACGGTTACTATTTCCAACGAAACAGCCAGGTAGAGTGAGGAAGGCCCTTTCAACTCTCCTGTACCTGATTTGTGGAACTAAAATATTTATACCTCGCACCCCGCATTAGTGGTGTAGTGTTGGACCACTCTGATTATGCGGCAACCACCGCGTCTTTTTCTACAATGCGTTCAGTTTACCATACGGCTTTTCCTTTGAATGGACAACCGCAGGAAGACTCTAACTGGAATTATTGAATGACATATAAATGTACTAATGAAGTGAGTATTAATGAAGTTGCAGTTGAGTGTTGTTGCAGTGTAGTTTCAGCTTTTTTTTGTCCTTTGAACTGACATGCAATATGTTCTCGAATCCTGGTTCTTTCGCCATCCAAAAGTTTCACCTTTAGGGGTCGTTACCATTATTGGCCAATTTTCCTACTGGGTTTTTAATCTTCATAGTTGACAGTAGGATGGGCCTGCAGACCAGCAGAGCGGCAACACACAGAGGTGCAGCTATTAAATAAGCAGTGGTATCAGATTTGCTAGTAGCACGTATCGAAACAGGGTGTTTTCCGCAATGCTTACAGGCACTCCCACTCTTCATCCGACTCGAGATAGTATATTCAAGAAGTCCTCTAGATCTAGGCCTGACTTCTAAACTCAATTCGTTGTCACTTGGGTTTCTGTATGGTGAATTTTTGAATGATTGCACCAGGCTCAGAAGATCCGCTCAGTGATAAACAGACTAGCAGCACCTGTCTTGTATGTTATATCAGGTTCGACTATGTGTGGATTAATTCGATGTCACTTTTCAGACGTTTGCCAGTTTCTTGTTTACTTACATTCTAGTTTTGTTTCAGTGATCTTTTGAACATTTGCTTCCTTTTCTAATTGATAGTGGGTTCCCAGAACTGTGTTATCGTTGGGTGTACTTTTGTTTTGACAGAACATTCATTTGCCAATTGTTCATGATTTTTTAACGAGAAAATAAAACGGAATATTGCTTTCATGGTTTTTCTTATAAAACTACATCAGTTGTGGAAAAATCAACCCACCCCCACATGTCCTTCTTCTACTCCTCAACCTTTTCTAGGACTGTGAGCACCTGGGTGGGGGGGGGGGGGGGGGGACGATGAGATAAGCAAACCAGCCCGTTTGGCCTTCTGCTGGATGCATTTCCTTATCCTGCGATTCTGTTTAAAGGTCTCATAATCCCACTCAGGGGATGTGCGTGAGGAGCCGCTTTTAAATCCCAGGTGAAAGACACTTACTTGTTAATATGTGGAAGACATTGGGCGAATATATGAATCAACTGCTAAAGCACACCATACTGTCACAGTTGCACGGCAGCCCTATGTACACCGTATAAAGAACTTCCACCTGGAATTTAGGAGCGACTCTCCACGTACTTTCCCTAAGTGAGAGTATGAGACCCTTAAACAGAATCGCAGAATAAGCAAATGCATCCAGCAGAAGGACCAAACGGGCTGGTTTGCTTACTTCGGGGACGATCACCTCGTGCGTCCGAGGACGCGCGCGGCAAATTGCGCGGTGAAGTTCGTGGCGATTTGTACAAGTCTGAAATCAAGTTTCGGGGCACAAACTCGAAGTAGAGTAGTTTAGTAGGGTCGGGTGATCCTTCTAATCTACTCTACTTCATAAGTAGGTCCCAATGATAAGCGCTAAAGTTGCTCAAATCGTTACGAACTTCGCCGCGCAATGTGCCGTGCGCATCCTCGGACGCACGAGGTGACACGTACCCTCTGTATGGTGTCCCATGTAGTGACGGAGGGTAACACAATCATAACACCTCTTTGGAACCTCAAACCAGATAGGCTTAATGATTTTTTTCAAGACCGACCTTATTGTGGTACTCTGAATTGTTGATTGTTAGAGAAATGCCTGGGACCGGAGCAAATGAAGCCCGCATAGAAGTAATTCAAATGGAGATGTTACGCCGGGATCGCAGCGATGTAATAGGAGAACGTTTCCGAGTGGCTCTTGGTGCTGCTAAATGCAGGAAACTCGCTTATGATGCTAGGGCATGTCCACCGCATGGTCGAGAACAATATGTGCGAGGTTTGTCTCAACCTTGACGTGCCCGGAAACCGGCGTGAGGGATGTCCAGACCAGCGCTTTGCTGAAATTTCGCACAAGAACTTGAAATTAGTGGACCCTCACAGCGAGGGAAAAGCGGTCCCAGTACATAAGAAAAGCGGACTTCAACTAAAAGTGGAACAGCCTCGAATGGCGAAAAGGACGAAGGAGTCTTTTTGTTTCTCTGACGGCTGAAAACTGCTCCGATCACTTTTCCTATTGTATTGTTATTATCTCATCATGCACCAGTCAGATTAAACTAGTGCAATTTTTGTTTACACATTTTTGGAGCATCGAATTGTAATGAAAAGGAAGAGAAGGATCGCATTGAACGCATAGGTCTTGTTTGATGAAACGCACCGAACACCGTGCACTATTTGAGTCCAGCTACATATGTATGTATGCAGTAGTGCTTCCAAAGACAAACCCTCATGCTTCTTCGAGATGCAGTACCTTTGAGCGCATGAAATTCCACAGCGTACAGACTTCTCCGGACGCTTTTCATCTTCTTACTGTACCCAGTAGCGTCAATTGCGATGTGATGGGTTCTCTTTACTGTCAATATTGCCCTACGGCGCTTCAGATAATTATGAGTTATTATGTGATCAAGGATCAGGTTCACTCTAGCCTTGGCAAATATTTTAATTGTCATCCTTTATTATACCCACATGTTGTCAAAGTCTTTTTCTTAAATGTCACCTTTTCTTCTTGTTTCGTTGGCCATCCCTTAGTTCACTATACTTACGGGAGATTAACTGTCAATGGACGACTAGTGGAGAGCTGCGGCACACACACGCCCTCGAGTAGTAAACATCACGTTGTTGGTCACGAATGCAGACTCAGAAATATTATGTTTTGCAAAACAACATTCCCCACTTGTCACTTCATGCTGACCACAATCGCTCTCGCTCGCCATTGCTCTCTCGACACAATCCTCAGCTATACGAAAACGTCGCCGTCAGGCTTGGAAATGCTGCACTCTCACACGAAATCCACAGCGGCATTGAAGAAACTCTGAGACATTATTGTTTACTCCAATCTCGGTCAAATGGAATCGGTCACCCTCCCATGGCTACGATCACACTACCAACTGCTCTAATCTTGTACCATGCCTCAGAGCAGAAAGGGAAAGATTTTATAGAACATATACTTTTATGTTATTAAAACAGACTTGGCAGTGCTATTGTGAACCTGAAGAGCACCTCGACCATTGTCTAGCACATGGTTGACAGAAAAATGATACCCTTTTCGTGGAGCTGAAATATAAAAGCAACAGTATAATCTCATTGGAATTTCTTCTGGTATTCTAAAGTTCACGACTCTTATGCAGATTACAGCGCCCACTGTAACACCAACTTGACAAGTGTCCAAAGTTGATTTTCTAGGAACGGAATCAAGCTGTGACAGCAAGAATTCCTTAATATCCCATTTCACGCTCTCAGGAAGAAGAGAAGTCATTGCAGTTGGAAGTCGAGGGGAGCATGTTTCGCACCAGGTGCATATGCAGCCCATCCCGCTCTGCCATTCAAGATCATCAAGAAAGCCTCTAGATGGATGACAACCAGCTATGGCACATTTTGCACATTGGCTGACAAGGCTAATATCTCGTAATCCGGAACAACCGTACATGATTATCCAACAAATGACGCTCAAACGTTGCAGTTATCTTAAAAACAAGGAAGCAGTTCTGCAGCTTGCAAAAGAACCACTTCCGGTAGCATCAATTCCGTGATTGACAATTTTGTCATAAGCGCAAAGCCAATGAGCATGCTCCAGTGCTCAAATCAAGTGGATTTTCTATCTCCGCTTATGGCAAACAACAATCCTTGCAACTTGAGATCATCCGGTTGTGATGATATCGATGTGTGGAATTTTTCGAAGCTTCAGATAGTAAGGGTGACCCGGTGTGACTGGCGTCGAGTGTGAGGTGCCAATGCATGATAATATGTAGCGGACCTTATTTAGGCCCCTGTAGACCTTAAAGTTAGGAAGATGTTATGTATGCTCATTCCTACGATTATGAAGGTTGATTAGCCCATTTAGTGGAAAGGTTACTAATTATTTCAAGAGCGCAGCATTTGCATACGTCAAACCAGTTTGTTTTTTAACTTTCAGACCGGGGTGGATGAAAGAGAGGAACGCAAATCAGTTGAAGAGAGAGCAAGTTTGTGTACTCTCAGTGTTTATGAGAAATTCTGTCAAAAGCAGCACTTCCACTACGGCTCTCAAAACAGCGATTCATGAATGGCCTTCATCATACTTCATGTATGTCCCTTTGGTAGCTTCGAACAGTAGAACAAAACTGGCTGGAAATCCTAAAGCGGGCGGATTGAGGAGTTTGGTAGGTAAGTTGGAATAGGCAATTGAATGCGTGGGAAGTTCAAAAGCCAGCTGACGTTGTGACCATTGTTCAGTACTTGTCTGCTCGGCATTCTTGCCTGGAATCCAGTTCCCCTTGCAATGATCATAATAACAAGTTCTAGATGAAGTAAGGTGTATGGGTGCGATACATTGGGAATCCAGTTCCCCTTGCAATGATCATAATAACAAGTTCTAGATGAAGTAAGGTGTATGGGTGCGATACATTGGGAAGGAAATAGATGTGGGTTCAAGGGAATTCTGGAATAACAGCATTTTTCCTGTCAAGTTCCGCCATGGCTAAGTACTGGATGATAGACATTTCAAAATACGTAGGGTGCATGGGACCATGAAAAGAGGACGTTAAAATCTGTTCTGACTCACTGAATGGTACTACCAATATCGGCAGGTCTTGAACAACTATGTACTGTTGCTACATACTGCTGATCATGGTAGAATCATACTAAATAAGTAGGAGAAGAACCTTCATCATTACCTCTACTACTGCTTTTATTAGAGCAAAGTGCAGTGAGTTATGGCAGCCGGTTCAAAGTGTCCTTTTTAATCTTATCGTGATATTTTCTTGTCAATTGTGTACTATTCTTGGAAAGCAGCTATTTATAGTACTCACAATTAAATGTAGATAAATTATCTTCAGCAGCAATGAAATTCTCACTTCGATAAATGAAATGACTTTGAAGTGGGAATTTTAGGATAGAAATTTTGCTTGAAAATTGACTATCACTGTATTGCTAACCGTCGCTGCAAAGAATGTCGCCAATCTCAAGAAAATTTTTTTTCGCCTTGAAGATTGGACTCAACAGGGATCAAGAGCTCTAGTCTGTCATGAATTTTCAAATTTTTTTTGATCACTTCCCCAAAACATTTTTTCTCCCCACTGAGCCCTCTTCCTGCAGTTATATGTGATGGCCCCGCTTATTTTACAACTCACATCCGAGGATTTCAATGCTGATCGAGTTGCATACAGGAGAGACAATATCTCTGTCCCATTGTTTAAAGTTCTTGCTTTTTCAGTAAACAGAAAATATGTTGGAGGTTGCCCCAAAGGAAATAGGCTATTGGCTAGTGAATCTTACGGGCAGATAGACTTCATTTTGTCTTACCTTCAGATTCCCAGCTATGGCTAGTAATTCCTACCCCCTACCCCCCCCCCCACCCTCCCTCTCCCTTCAATCTATACAACTTTTTCCTTTCTGAGGCTTTATGTTGTCTGTTGGCTGTTGTGTTAATAACCAAAAGGTAAAGTTGAAAAACTTTCATATTCAGTCAATCGTTATTGGTACAATGGATAATGAAGGACAAGAAAAAGTGGATAAAAAGCTCTATGAACACATGGTGGCGAAAAGGGGTAAACGATATTCAAAATTTACACACAGTATGTGAATAATTCAATTTCCAGCACGCATAGGAAAGAAGTCTAGTGATAAGAATATGCAAAACTGCTATGATATGGTACTGATTGGAGGTGACGTCGACTGTCGATTAGGTGAAGACATCGGCATCGATACTGTCAGTGGATAAAAAGCTTTCAAAAGGAATCCATTCCAGCTCGACTGTCAATGTCTACCCAAAGGACGAGGTAAGCAACGGAATTCATGGAAGAGGTAGCAATGAGGTTAATGGGGTATGGTATACAATCACAGACAATCAGGTTTTAGGTCGTGTTCGCAAGTGAGATGGACATTTGGTCCGAATGATTTAGACAATGACGTAAACACGAGTGACTATAATCAACGGCTATAATCTACGGTATGTCCCGTGCTATGACGTCAGTGCCTACAACGAGTGATGTCCAACAACAGTATATATTGCAAATGGTAGACTACTGTAGGAATTCAATTCGGCACATATTGAATGGTAGTGATTAAAGGTACATTATTCACAGGAAGTACTGAGACATGGAAAGAATCATTCAACAAAAATGGCGAAATGGGAACGTAGCGGAGGTTTTGGTAGTTTGCCAGCATCCTTCAATGACAAGAGAAAGCCAAAAACGCAATACACATGCATCATTTTTGTGAACATTAGAGGAAAGGGAGCAGCATAAAACCCTGTCCATTGGCTAGTAGCCAACATTACCGGTGTAGCGCTACCGAAACTTGCTATACATATATAGAAATCACGACTTTAAACATTACAAACATCTATTATTGCATTATTTATTTGGGTGTCTACTGAATCGGAAGTGTCCATCAAGTAGTCAGAAGATTGTTCAAGGAGTTTATAGTTGGCGAGTAAGCTCTGCAGCAAGGACTCGTTGGAGACTAATGGAAAAGGGAATCCTGACGGAGTAACGGGATTGATTGGCACTGGAGCAGCGATCATCGACGCGGTGGCAGCGGCAAGTGTGGCCGATTCTGGAGGCGAGTTTGTAGTTGTTGTCGCAGGCGACTGCGATGGGAACAGCAACGGCGTCCGCAGTAGTTCTGGTGAGGATGCGAACGGGTTCAGAGTCGTTGGCGAGTATGACGAGCCGTCAGATGAAGTCGGCGAAGTCAGCAGTGATTGTGGTACTTGTTGTCTCAACTGATTGTCTGAAAACGTGAGCATAAATCGCAATTATCATAATATTATCAGCTTCACTATACATATCATAAAGCCTATTCCATTTTGAAGCTTATCTTGAAAAATCGGCTATTATTAAGTTCTTCCCCTTTATGCACATGGCCTCTGTGACAAATCGGCTAGGGACAATCGCGGTGTTTTCATTACATCAGCCACAGTCTTGTTATCCCTCGAAATTCGCCCTTTAAGAGCTCATAGCTGAACAAGCTACGATGGCGTTAAATAAACACATATGACTATTTTCAACTATTGCCACTACCTCATGGTAAAGAAGCAGCGATAAATGGCTTGGTGACCGGGATCAGGATTAGATAAAAAGGTCAGACTCTGCGCTAATTACGAAGCTGCTGATCGAAACGCAATGCTTACACGGCTGTGCTCACCCCAAAGAACACTAAATCTGGCATTTGTGGTTGCTTCAGTACTTACAAAGGAGATTGGTCAATAAACTCATTAGAGATGATGTATGAAGGGGGTACCACGCCTATATGGGGACTCGCACAGTCAGATTCGGATAATGAGCAACTCCAAGGCCAAAAGTGTCCCCACCCTTGATGTCGAATTTGGATGCCGGCAACCAGAAGCACCTTCACTGAGAAGGGTGTAAGAAATCAGGCTTGCGAGCTGGCTCTCTCAGAGAGGTACATTCAAGGCTCCTAATGTCCAGAATGTAAGTCGAGTGCAACCCTTTTGTATCGACCAATAGCCATGTACCATTTGCTTTCTTAGCGATTTGCTCAAAATAGCGAAAGGGGCCGAAGGCTAGCTCATTCAGTAAGTTCCCATATTATGATCACTACCGTATCAAAGATTGAAAAACAGGCAAGTCTAGTAATGGTCTTCTTCTGAAGTGTAACCTCAATGCAGTTTTTGATGATGGTAGGAATGAGATGAGCTGATAAGCTCAACGCCGAAGGCCTATCTGTGCGTGGCAACTCCTCTTTCTGTCAACGCAACCATTTTCATTTTCAGCCCATTCAATTAGTTGAAGGAACAAGGCCAAAGTAAGTTTTCGATTTCTCCCTCAGATACAGTATAGCAGATCCCAAAGGCCGTTCAGCTGGCTCGACTTTCATATTACAGGCGATCACGTGTCATACATTGCTTGTGCCCACTGAGCCCTAATTCCTCTATTATCCTCTCAGCCCTGTCAGTGGGAGTCATCAACTTTTCCGTAGAGTTGAAAGGCATTTGCGTCAACGAACCATATCGTCATGCAAGAGGGAGTGTGTAACCATTTTTGAGCTTATGCCCACTACTGACTTGTTTGCTTAAGCTAGGCGTAGCATCACTCTGCTATGATTTGTTTTCAAAAGAGATTTATCTCAAAAATTGTGCACGGTGAGAAGCTTAACAGCGTTCTTGAGCTGCTATATATCAGTAAGATAGTCTGGAAATTCTCTCAGCATATGCAGCTGCCTCATTCAACTACTTACAGTTCTACTGTGAAGAACCTATGTAGCTTCTATTTTTTATTTTTCCTACCTCCTGGAAATGAACAAGTCACTTGAAACGACGACTTCCAAGCTACCCATAGGGTTCTCTGTGGCCGTTGTCCAAGACGAGGACATACCGGAAGATTGGAAAAGGACTTGAATAGCAAAACGCATCAGAAAATCCGAGTCATCGATAACCAGGCCCAACTGTCCGCTCAAGGACTACGGATTGTTTTCATTGGAGCAGAGTTTTTTCTTTGCTTTTTGCAGCAGTCTTCTTTCTCCCAGTAGTTCCCAACATGCTGTCAGTCCTTGCTCAGTAGAGGAAAGAAGGTAAAGGTCCCTTGGATGTCAACATGAAGAAGTCGGTGGAGGAAGCAACATTCTGGTCAACGAGTCAACGAGCCCCGGCGATCAGCGATCTCGAAGCAACGTAGCCTGGCGGTTAAGAAGACTCGCATGACTGGCTGCATGTAAAAGCTCGATACTTTCCAATCAGCCAGAATGAGTCGATTTTATGGATCTGGAAAAAAAGGTGCGAGTAGGAATAATGTCTCGGATTCGTCACCATTCGAAAGGGTTTGCAATTATCTGAGAAGTTTCTTAATAAGTGGGTGATGGAAGAAAGTATACAAACTAGGTCGGACTGACACGAGAGGAAGCAAGGTCTAAGGGCTTTGGTTAGGGGAGGGAGTTCACAACCGCATCCAAAAGCTCACAATTTGCAGGGCAGCTTTAACGCTGCTGCCTTCAGAGGTTTGAAAACTGTGAAATTCCGTCGTAGAGGGACAAGGAAAGCTCGTGGAAACTTTTCGAAGAACTCTTTGCCAGAGACTGTGCTCTTGAGAAGCCTACTCAATATTCGAGAGCAACGATTGTGAATGGTAGATAATGTCCACAACTAATTGTTTCATGAAAGCATAGTTGCCGGGTCTCTGTCAATATTATCAGAACTTTCAGAGTAGTTTTCCAGTACTTTCTTCTCTGAAGAGTAATGAATTGCTCTACTGGGGATTCTTTCACACATACAAATCGTGACAGCACTCTGAGCCCTTAAGAGGCATCCATGTTCTGGCAGAATGTTTCATTGAGGTTTTCTATCTTTGAAACGAGGCTTGATTTCAAAAAAAAAGCCATTGTACACCAACTTACATAATAAACTAAGTCCGCTGAGTCCGAAGTTCATCTGGCCTATTTGAGCGGCGGCAGCATTTATAGTCGAAGCGAGGTGGTCGCGTTGGAGATTGATGATGCTGTCCTTTCGTTGACGACGTCGTATCTTGATCTGATCAGCCATTAGCTTTTGTCGTTCACTGACCACTTGACACTAAAATGAAGAGCGATTTGGTGAAGCATATGCGGTCGTATTTGAATATTCTAAGGAATTACATAGAGATGAAGGAAAATGAGCATAAATGGTATCGTTCTATGCAGAAATCTGTGATATCCTAATAAGCTATCAGAGAGTTAGGTTCACGCGTTCAGCACACACAGCGGTGTCTAAGGTTTGCTGCTGGATGTCATATTCATTCGTTGGACTGTAGTTCGTAAGCCCAACAAAAAACCCGTCTTGAAATCGGTTCCAATTGAAACATTGAAAGACCTAGATGTGGCAGACTTCCCGAGAAACCCTTAAAAGAATCCCTAAATGTTTTGCTGTTGCGCGATCGAGCTTCAACGCCTTTCACTCATGCTATAAACAAAAAGTTTACATGCACCGAAAGGCTTGGGCCAAGAATAAGTTTCCAACGATGCTTTTGCTCTTAATTTTCATCACTTCCTCTAATCTCACCCTTCCCGCATCTCTTTCGCAATCAGCATACTGTTAGGTGTCACATCTGAATGCATCTAAATGCTCAGCGTGCTAAATGTAACTAAAGCCCAAAGAGATGCGTCGGAATCTTTACTTCTCTATTTTTTGGTATCTCCCTCCTCCAACAATGCCGATCACCGAGAATCGTCACTAACTGGACCACCACTCACTATTTCAATGCAATTTAACTAGTGATAGAAGTATTCCGCCGTCTGACCGTTAAGCGGCTGGAGCTACTTTGAAGATTTTCACACGTGAATAGTTTGGTTTTCCAAATTAAATATAGCATTAAGAATTGGAAAGGTGCTGGCACAAACAATAGTAAACAAGTTCTTTCACTTAAAAGGAGTAATCGTTGCCCGCACCACAAGTTCTGCCATAATATTCATAACGAATGGGAAACAATCAGTTTGCAAAGCCATTGATGCTCATCAGCACCAAAACGGAAGGAATAAGCATCAAGATACTATGCCTTTACATTAGCAATCAAAAAAGGACTAAGGCAGATGTAATATTCGATACCGCTAGGCCAGGAGTGAGTCAGTCCGGAGCGGCGAGGCAGAGCAGCAAATGAATGCCACATATGGTTCATGGTTCCTATGAATCACCAAGTCAAAGCTCTTTTTCAAAGTGAGCGATGTCATGCTCAATCTACCGCACATACCCACTGTAAGCTGCTGCCCAAGCTACACATACTTGCCAACATACATTTGAGTTATTCCTATTTACTACTCAATGTCAAAGGCTTTCAAGTAAGTCTAATTGGGTTTTAGGTTTTTTGGGTTTTTTTGGAGGGGTGGTGTAGTAGCATGGTTATTCCTGCTTGCCTACCATCTTCGTACAGAATTTTCAAAGTAATTTCCCATAGTGATAATAGAAGCAATCATTTCAGTGAGATTCAGCTGATTCTGGCCTTTATTGTGCTAAGAAATTTCTTTATTGGCTTGAGAAAAACTCTGTCTTGGTGGAAGACTAATAAGAAAAGAGATCGTTCGCGACAAAATTTCGGGTTACACTCATACTGGCTTGTACACAGAATCGTATATGTGCTTGAATGGGATGCAATGTTGTCCAGAGTTACTTACATATTTGCTTTTATCACATTAGTCTTCTGCCAACCTATTCAACGAGCTTCGAGCGATTAAATAGCATCGGAGCTTGGTCCATGTTTTGCTGTTACAACATGTTTGTGTAGTTCCATGAGAGGCGATTAATTGCAAAATGCGTGTGAGCGGGGGGAGGATGAGGAAGAGAGGGGGTGGGGATGCGTGCCAAGTTATCTATGGGCCAAAGTGCGAGATGGAAGAAAAGCTTACGAAGAACAAAGTGAACATTCAGTGGACTCAAACAGTACTCCTCGAATTCTGTTCCAGATGACAACAGGGACAATGGGGTAAGATACAACAAGATTTGAATGCTTACGGTACTTAACTATCAACCCCCCCCCCCCTCCTCCCTGTCTGGCACATTAAAAAGTGAGAACTTCGATTAACGTTTGATCGTGGTAACTCTGTAAAAATACTAGTCAAACGATCAGAACTACGCTTTGGATAATTAACCCCTTCATTCATCTGGGCAGTACGATAGTGATACCTGAGAACAATAAAATTACCATCCCACGACCCTGAATTTCATGTTCTACCACCGTAATACACAGTTTGTGGTGAGCCTCGAGTCCACTGTCCAACGTTCTATGCTGTGACCGATAATATAGTTCAAGATGCCATCCGTACCTTTGCAAATAAAGGGCACATTCTAGAGACTCCAAGACATCTGTCCCGAAGCAGAGACGTTCCTTCAGTTATCTTTCAGCTGGAAACCGCAACCCTATGGTGAACCCTTATGAACATGGCGGTTATCTTTGCCCCACATTTCTCTCCTAGTCAGTCATTTTGAGTGCCAATCAGAATTTCAGTACTATTCCCGATACACCTCAACGCCTGAGCGCGTTTGATGCCAACTCTAGCAACTTGGGGACAATGAGACTTATCTCAAACAATTCAACGACTTTGGTAAGCCTACTGCCAGCCTTCACTTTAATCTAGTCATACTATGTAGCATATAATGCATGGATGGCAGTGAGTAGCGAATCGTACTCGTGCCGTATCCTAGACGATTTAGTATGTTTAAATGCTCATATCCGTACTTGGTTCAGTACCTTCTCGAAACTTTTGAGAGTCAGTCAGGCTTTAGCTTTCGCGAACGGAAGGGGAAAACGTTTCGTTAAACGGTAACAGCGCCAAACAACAAGAGACTTTCAGTGTTCCAAATATTCCTTCAAAACGGCCATTGTTCAACTGCATGCTCGACGACACGTAAACATGGCACTGGAGGTAACACGCCGAAAAATAGCGTCGTATTTTCCACTCAGCTTATTTGGCCGCAAGAAAGGCTTCGAATTCATAGTCGAAACGCGACAGAAAGACTCTGGTTCGTTTGGCACTTCCTATTGCTATGGGATCGTTCCGAGCACGAAATCAGGAACGCTAAGTGGCTCCGGGTTTGGTGTTTAGCAATCTCGAATCTCGTTGGGAGTGCGCCTATTCATCCCAGGTTCCATACGGAGCGTTAGCAACTTTTAGACACTCTCTTGGTCCTTACGATGATTCAGCCCACAGCTACACAAATCAGTGCTCTGCTCCTAGACAAGGTTGGTAGGAGCGGAATAACTCTAAACCTCGAACGGTAGTTGAATTTTATGAACTTGACCACTCTTCAATGTTCATGTCATTAGTTTCGTCCAGGTGAAAATTTTTAAAACATATCAGCAACATGTACTGAATGAATTCAAACATCATCACGAGGAAACCACCATCGAACACCGTGAATGAAAATCGTATGAGACAGTGGACAAGGTTAACCCTTTTTGGCACACTGCCAGGTTCTTCGAAAAGCATTTTTTGCGGTGTTCCTCAAGCCTCAACTTGATCCACATCCATTTTCCCGGTCCAGAAGTAAGCCTATGATTTCCTTTAGGTTTCACAGCCCGAAAGCTTTGTTGTAGTCGGTGAACATCGACAAACGATATCCTCCTCCTGAGCAAGCCCACAGCCAGTTGCAAAAAGTTGGTGGCTGCTCTAGCTGTTGTGCTATTTCTGCTTTTCTTCACCAAATTTCTCCTTGCCCGAAGTAACATTAGCCTTTGGATCGGTCCGAGCTCAAGGTTAGAGATGAAGTGGGAATTTCGAGGAGGCTAACTCATAGGACTGTGTCCTATGAAGTAGCCTTTTCGAAGAACAAGGCTGATGTGGCATAGATTTTCCAAAGCTACAGCAGCGACGTTATAACGAAGAAGAGCAGTCATAGTGGCGTATTGAGGTTCCGGATTTTGGAATGTTCTCGCAGGTAAATCAGATTGCTTCCACGGCTCGTCTAACCTTTATATTGCACCCAGTGGGAAGTCACGAGTGAACTTGTATTGTCCACAGAAACAAGGAATTCAGAAAGAAGTTAGGGGAAAGAGAGGTCCTGAACTGAGTCTACCATCATACCCCAGCTGAAGGGAATCTGCTCGGTCTCTGTCCTGCAAAGAACAATTCCAGAGAGTACGAGCAGATATGAAAAATGTTTTTTTCACAGCTGAACTCGTTCACATAATCACACACCATAGAGGAAAACCAGCTGGATTTAGTTCATCCTGTGAAAAGCGAGAATTTGTTAATTTCTGTCCAGGTGAAAATTCCACATTGTATCAGCAGAATGTACTAAAGAGCCTCAAGAATCATTACATGGGAAACACAATCACACATCGTAACCGAAGGCTGTCATGAAGAGCAGGATGGTGATACTCCTTCAACGATGTCGAAGCAGAACCCGTGTGGTCGATTGGGGTTGTTAGGACGAGAATAAGTGCTTAAGTGGTCTCAGTGGCCCAGAAAGGCTTTCAGAAAATTTCCTTTCCTACAAAATCGCCTTAGAATATCGATAGTTAATCCCAATCACCCACGAAAAGGTGGTGAATGTTTGCTACCAACCAAGGGGAGGTTTTCGTCCTCTATGATAGGCGATTCTGTGGTTTCCAAAAGCGGCATGATTTCCTGACCAACTAGCATTTACAAAAACCAACGATGCTTCCCCTTTTTTGATCTCACGTCTCGAAGTGGAGTTCATAAAAGTGGCCTGACAAAGGTGTGCTTCTGAGCATCAGATATGCTGCACAAAATCGAGTGTTTCCCACATTCCGTTCACCTAAATGATGAAGGATGGCTGTCCACTCTTGAGCAGGCACCCAAAAGCAACGTGTTTATCTGAGCGCTACCCGTGGTTGGCCATGAGGCTGCTGCAGCGACAGCATCGTTTATTAGCCTACCACGCGAACTTCAAGCCGTTTGGTGAAATGTTAAACGAGTACCGTAAGCTCTACGAATACACGTGGGAATCTTTCAGAACCAATATTTGAACGGAGATGAGTGAGTTCTAGGACAAGCCTAAAACAAAGCTCAAATGGCTAAAAATAACAACTTGTATTCAGTTGATTCTGCATTGAGATGCCATGCCATTAGAAAGTGAGAGCCAGAAATCGACAATCAAGCTTTTTGATTACATAAGATCCGAAATAGAAAATAACATATGCTGTAGGAAGAATGGGCTTCGGATAGTACTTCCTTGGAGTGGTGGTGGGGGGGGGGGGACAGTTATGAGCATTAGCTGCTGAAAAGAAATTCCGGGCATTCATCTCCACACAGTTAGAGATTCCTCGGTCTATCACTCTCTCCGTGTTCCGTGCAAAGCTAGAGAACCGTGTGCCAATACTCGTCTACCTCCTTTTTCATGGAAAGTATAGTGGAATCCACAGAGTCCATAAGTGTTCCCACCTAGAACTCCCTCTAGATTGAAATAGGGTAAGATCCAGCAAATTAGGATTTTCTATGGCATTGCGTCTTGATTCGCTGTGGGATGCAATAATGATCCAAGCCTTACAGTCCTTGAGTCCTTCAGACGCTGAACTAAAATCGGGATTCCCCTTTGTTCATCCCCGCGAACAACTCGCATAGGGCGGATCGGAATCAAACTTCTGTCGATTCCCCAAATTTACAGAACATCGTAGTTCCCTACATCCCCGGTGACAACAGACTTAAAGAAATAACATAAATCCTTGAAAAAGGAACACAACATTCGAAGGCACAAAGAATTGGGCAATTCTCAGCAAATAAGCAATTGAGACCCTCGCCTGATCCTATGAACATCACAGATGGCAGAAGAGATGTAGCAAAAATGGAAAAGACGATTAGAGTAAACATAAATCTTAGAGCATTATTATAAAAACAGGAACAAACCTTTGCACATGGGCAGTCTTTGAACGGGCATAATCGCTTGTGTCCCTTCAGACGAGATTTTTGACCATGTTGACCGCATTTCTGGCAATTCGGCACACGCTCTGAATAATTGAATTACTAGGTGTCAATTGTAAATTCACATGTTCAGAGTGTGTGCTCCAACCTTTGGTTTCTAATTAGTATTTAGTGTACACATGTTTATCAACAACCAGTAATTACTAATTGTTTTCAGTCAGTGGCCACTCTACATCCTGCGGTCACCCCGTTAGTTATTCAGTAACAAATAAACTGTCCATGAAGCTGTTCTCAACCTGATGTGGGTGTCACATCCATGCGGCTACGAGATGGTCGCCGGGTATGGCTACCCGGCCGCGATGGTCGCGCTGCGACGGAACATTGTCGACAACAAGTGTTGTTTACGGATTTCAGTTATGTTTATTGCGCGATTTCCCCTCACTCACTCTATGCGGCCAGTAGAAAAGCTGTAGTAGGCAATCTTTAGCTGTCAATTTGAACGTACATAGATGAGCCGCCGGAAGTATGACAATACCCCATTGAGAGAAGGGCCCAATAATACTGTGAAGCGAAGCCAAACACCCATACATACATTCCACATCCCATACTTATTTTCTTCAATGAAACCCCCCAAAAAAATACATTTTTTTGTGCTATCTATAGGAAACCCATTTGCATGCTAGTGATTCCTCACGGGACTTTTTCGTTTTGTATGCGCCTAAAATAAGAGTTTGAGTTGCGTGAAAGCTCTGAACTTTGTGAATAAATGCTAGAAAATAGAAAAAGCCGTGTAGTACCGAAAATGCCCTTTTCTCATGTTATGTGTGGAACCTCAAACCGAAACGATGTTGAAGAAAAAAGCAAGAGCTCGAAGAGCTTCAACTCTCACGCGATTCTCGTAACCTGCCAAGATTAGTTATCGAAAGGTTGTCAAGTTCGGGAAAGTAGAATATTATACAACGGTTCGTAAATAGGTAAACAGTTGAACACTTTCTTCGTCATAGTGAGACCAGCGCTTTAAAATCATAGTGACAAATCACGGAAAATATGTGAATACAGTATGACTTCAGGCACAGATATGACCATGTACAGTAATCATAGCACCGGAAAAAAACCCTTCCACGATCAGAACCCTTCTTCAAGCTGCTCGGATATCTACTCATTTTAATACTACTGATGTCCAAAACTTCGTAATCCTGATTTTCGATCAAAATTATGTAAAATGAGAGAATTCTCAGGAATACTTGAATTATTAACTGACCAAATCAGAATGATGGAAGAACTTTTTCAGCAGCAGCGATGTTGCATCCTATTTTCGGGAAGAGGAGTTCTAATCTATGTATCAAACGAAAGCTAGACATTATATAGGTGCATTTGAAAACATCGGAGAACGGAACCCAAAAACTTCGGGGTTCATTGAAGAATTTATGTATAAGGTAGTGGACTAGGATCTCGAATTACAAAAAAAGAGTGCTGGATATAGGGCTAACGAAGCACAAATGCAGATTGCTTGATCATTTCATCACCTTTACAAACTTTCATACATGGTTTTCTAGGACCCCAAAACATTACAATAACACCGTACCGGCGGCGCTGGGGAATTACAGCAAAGCAGCTTAGCTTTGAGCTAATGTCTAACACCCACTAAGAAGAAATGGAACTCCAAGCAATTGTTATCAGAAAACTGCACAAAAGTGTCCCCATGAGTTGGAGGTTGGGAGATGCCCTAGAGTGCTTATCAATGATGAATACAGAACCCAGCCAGTATTGTGCTTACTTTTTACGGTGCGTCTGCACAAAAGTCGGCATTCATGTGATACCCCGAACAGTATTTATGTTCTCATGGGACGACTTTATTTTCTCCCTCTCAAAAGAGAATAAAGATAGTTTTTGTCATGGAGTTCCAGAAATTTTTTTGAGTATCGCAAGAAAGCGTTCAACAGAATTTGCTCGAACTGTTGTTCGTTCTGAGAAACGTTGCTGAAGTGTTTTACATAATAAAATGGCAAATTCGAAAACGTCGAGCAGAAACAGATTTGAGTCTTTTATTAATGTGGTTATTCAGAACATCAAACGAGGTCCTCGTCGAGACCATGCGATTCATTTTCACATTTTTTTGGACATTCGAAAATGTCGAATATGGCAAACACACAGAATTAACTTGAATAGATCTCTGCTCTCCTATACCGATTTCGTTTTTTCAATATAATGCAAATCTAATGTAAGAACGATCGCAGGAGACGTACTCGAATAGCTGGGATTGTCTGATTCGAAGACACTTTTCAGCGCCGACAGTGACAGTTCGAACGGTTCCGGATAGAAGCCGTGCTGGGTCATCGGCGGATGTGGCAGGATTCGAGAATGGTCAGTGCCTCCTTCACATTGTGTTTCCCTAGCCTCGACCCCTCCCTCCAACCGCTTGCCACGCCCAACTCGACGAACACCACCGGCTGTCTCCGTTCTCCTGGCGTTCTCTCGCCGTATACCGCCTCAGGGCTTCTACGATCGTCGCGTTCTATGGGACGGCCGAACGTCGAAAGACTGTGAAATTTGTGTGCTCTCTAAGTACTACATAATAACAGCGCCACCGATGTTTTGCAACATCCTAAAAAACGTTGTTGTTTTGCTTATGAATTGATCTTTCCCCTAAACCTGAACCGCTGCAGAAATCGGCCATGATTAGGAAAGCACCTCCAAGGTTTTATGTCAAAATAAGAAGCTCCGGATGTTGTTGAACAAAGGAAACACTTCGCTTGCTAGATCAGCGTAAATCACAGTAAGTGTGGCTGTATCTGGAATAACTGCTGATCTTTGTTACAGCTCCGTTAAAGAATTGATGGCACCCTCGGCAGAAGCACAGCATTCCCAGAAAAATGCGGCATCTAAACCTGGCAGTTAAGGTAACCTTTTAAACAACCGAATCTTCTGAGTGCCTCTACCGTCTAACTTACACTATTCATCATTCTTAGATCACCAGTTGTTTATGTTTTCCTTTCATGAAAATCCGACCTAATCGCCTTTACAACTCATGGATGTATGTATGAAGGAATTCTTCTGAAGAGTTTCATCGCCTTCGTCAAAATCCTTTCAAAACAAATTAAAATTATTTCTGGGAGCTGCTTAAGCTCTCATGCAGATTACTTGCAATGAAGATGGCTGCAGCATTTCAATATTAGAGACTCAGATGGGAGACGTACAGTAGCTTACATCATATTTATTTCGACGTTTAGTAATGATCGAAAAAATATAAAATATAATAGTTGACCTACACAAAGGGACATGGTTGAATCCCTAATGGTAAATGGTAAAGACTGAATGAAGACTGAATCATCACTGAATGGTAAAGAGTTGCATCTGTCTAAAGTGGGAATTCCAACAGGACTCCATTACTCTTTCGAATCCTGCTCAAGAGGAATCGGAAAATAGGTGCAAACGGAACAGCAGGTCACCTTCCCTACACATTTTCTCACGGTATTCGCCTTAGTCTCTCCAAAACATTGAAAAACCTCGGTTTGAGTAAACCCCGCGGTGATTCATGTCTTCCATATACTACTCAGCAAAGGCACAGAGGCGGCAGTGAAAGGCTCACCTTTTGCGAGCTCTCCGGATTGTTACCTTTTGAAAAAAGTTGAATGTTTGTATATCAGGATTACAACAGCTGCTACAAAACTTACGAATAGCAGTAAACGTGAAAACTTGGAATCTGATCTCGCTATTGATGTTATCGTTTACAGTCCTCTTCTACTTCTACTGCACTCTAAGAAGTCTAGGGGTGTATGAAATTAGGTTTACGGTTCGAGTTAGCCCAACAGAGGCCTTCGAAAATCTGAAGAGTCAAGAACAAGTGTAAGTGTCGTAGTAATGTGTGATATGCTCCCAAAATGCTCAAAAGCTTCAAGGGGAAGGATGTGATTCCTCTGGTTTAGATTCCGTAAATCCGCCTACTTCAGTGAGAACGGATTGTAACATTTTGTGATAGACGCCAATCACGGGGGAACGGATTAGGCGGATATGATTCGGATGTGTTGAAGAAATTGAAATGTGCTTTTTACTGATTGAAACTTCCGAATAATTCCGAAAACCATATAATTCATAAAGTTGTACAGAATGTAACAAAATAATACGAGCCAATTTGAAAGGGTCTTATTTTTGAGAGTTACGTGTATTTCAAAGGAAACAAGCTATTCATTAGCTTATGAGTCCAGCGTCTACAATAGATTAACCTGTTCCAATAGAGGAGTGTTTGTAGGGCCGTGTATGCCTCATATGTAAAAGCCACTACGTACTCCTACACAGAATTAGTGATGGCACTCCGTCGAACAGCGCCGATAGTGGCAAAAACATTTCGTGGCATCTAGCTCAGGATCAGTTCTTCGGGTCAAATCCAAGACCATGTGAAAACTTTCCGGAAACGAAGATTCTAAAGAGCAAGTGGTCTAAGAAATAGAAACGGAAGTTAGCTGCACCCATTGATCCAGTGGAAATAATACCGCAAAGGTCGAGGGAGAAATCGAGATCTTATAAGGAGAGTGCTCGAAGAACCGAATAACTTTGAAGGTTCAGCAATAGCTTAGTAACCTCATGATACACAAGAAGAATGGCAGGAGAAAAAGCAGAGAAGTTTAAGCAGGAAGACTGATCAAGTCCACCAAAGGGCAGTAATGTTGGGGTCTAATGGAAGGGTCAAAACAGAGATGGAGTACGAAAAAGTGCTGATGTGCGGCCTACCTACAGGGTGCAAAAAATTTACTCTACCTTCCCAGAATCAGTACGTTAAAGTTGCTTTAGTAAAGAAGAAACGTTGAAGCTCAGAATCATGTAAAAGTTTCAGACGTTTCCGTTTTTGGCTACCCTAACCAAACCTCTAAGCACTTCCTTGATTTTTGGAAAAAGGCTCTACACGCAGAAGTAAGTAGGTGTTTAGAGGTCTCAGAACCGCAGTGGTTGAAGTCGCCGTGCAGAGTATCTAAGGTTTAGGAGAGATGTCTGGGCCAAAACTCTACGCGCAGAAGTAAGCAAGGGTTTTGAGGTGCTAATCTAGTGGTTGAATTCACCGTAGGAATGTCTCAGGGTATAGGGACAACAATCTTCAGTTTACTCGTCTGTTCTTTTATTGCCCTTGTAAAATCTACGTCTTTATCACGGTTTCTGTGTGTGCTACAAATAAAATTGAATTTGAGAACCATTAAAGAGAATTCTTCGGACTTAGTACCTCAAATGAGGTGAGTAGCAGCAACTTTTCAGTTTTGAATTGGAAGGTCTTTGTCTCCTCATGACTGAGAGGGGGGGGGGGGGGTTCGAATAGTATAAGGGAGAGAAAACATAATATTGCAACCTCTTCATCCTGAGGAAGGGAAGGAGCCGAGCTGGTAACCGGTATTTTCTGAGCTTCTTTCCTTTTTTTATATCAATCCTCACTGCGAAATTTGGCAAGTTTTGCCCTAATCCTAGGGTGAGGAGTGTTACTTTTATATCGCTATCCTACCCATTACTTCTGGCGCTAATCTATCAAAGCCATGAAGAGAATTAATATGGAAGGCTGATCCGGTGGTTCTAAAGCAGTGGACGGCTGCAGGATTCTCATTCTAGTATCAGTCATCATTCGAGACTACTCTGAACACCTTAACAATTGCCCTGAGTTTTGCGGATTGACCAACAAATGGAATAAAATTAGACAGTTCTGGTCTATTTCCTTCTTTGTTTATACAAATCTTTTTATCGGGACTAGCTGAAGCCTCCACCATCACTCTGCAACGTCGACTGCCGTTGCTGAAGTGACAGATGACGTGTTGTTTGTTTACCAGCCAAGTTTCTCGTGCTTACATCTCCACACCGATGTGTTGTGATGTCCACTCGGGCGCACATTGCCGTAGCCATCGAAGTCGTCACTGGATGCCTCTATTCTCACCGTCAACAGCGATGTCTCATCATCCTCTACGTTACTCCGCTTTGCGATCTCTCGAACGCTGTTTTGGCTGAATTCTCAAGTAATCTGATAACATGAAGAGAG
Organism: Haemonchus contortus; assembly: GCA_000469685.2. Taxonomy (NCBI): domain Eukaryota; kingdom Metazoa; phylum Nematoda; class Chromadorea; order Rhabditida; family Trichostrongylidae; genus Haemonchus; species Haemonchus contortus. The sequence goes on from LS997566.1 coordinate 18,795,621, forward strand.
CGTTTCGTGGTGTTTGCGACCGCCTCCGGCTACTACTGCTGTACGAAACACTCTTCCCACAAATCCACTCATACGCTCCAAAGCAGCACCTTGAAGGGAATCTGTGGAATGGGCATGTGGATAGAGACAAGAAACCACGAATGATCAAGTCCGTTGTAGGAAGCACTCCTGATTCGATTTCCCTTCAGATTCAAACCAGCCCTTGGAAGCACATCTGGCCTTTGCACTTATTCAACCCAACAGTGACGAAAGACTCGGCCTGAGAGAGAACCGATCTCCTCCCTAGTTTGGGAATGTTACGGAGGCGCTACTCAACCGAAGCCGTCCGTTCAACTGTCTACTTTTTTAAAAAGTAGACAGTTGAATATATGCGGCAACAGCTGTCCTTTGGGCATACGTAGGCTTCACACAATTGAAGGATGGGTTCAGTTTAATTCTCATTGTGTTACTGAACATCATCAACCTATCCGTCTGCTTGATAGTGAATAAAAAACTCAACACGCCTTTGTTGGAGTAACATGAAGAAGGAGTAGGAACAAGATGGAATTTGAAACAAAAATTCTATAAAAATTACAAAAACTGTTGCTACAATACTGGGATACAGTATGAGACAATGATTTTGAGGAGCCAGGACGGCAGTGAAGCTTCGCTAAGGTTTGTCTTCGCTGCGAAGAAGGGATACGGAATATGTAATTGTAGCGTTTGGTTGATATACCGTAAGGGCGTGGTATTTAAGTTTTTTCGGGAATCGCGGATGCCATTACTTTCCTACTGAAGGGATCATGACGTGAGATCTAGTCTATTCCATTCCGAACTGGTTCGACGCGAATGAAAGTCTTGTTTAAATTGCGGGGGCAGTTCCACTTCAGCGCTTCTTCAGCTATTTTTTCTCCAAACTTGCTCGTTTGATGTCAACAGATGAGAATTTTCAAAGTGAAGTTTGCAGAGATGAAAATAAGCTTAGAAAGCTTGGTCTCATGATTCCGCTGCCCATTCCCATCAATGATTTGTTACTGGGATGATGCAAAAGCTTTGAGATCCCAGATGGTATTTAAATCGCACCCAGGTAGTTGTGCTCGCATTCTAGGAAGTGAGGGTGACTCATCAGGCTTACAGGGCCAAGGGCACAGCATTACCAACCAGCTTCTGGAGAGCACAACACTATCGGGATCCATTTATGGTAAGTATGTTCTGAGCGAACATTTTTGCAAATTCGACGTACTTCGCATCAAAACAGCATGTGGACCTATGTATGCATATTACTCCAGTTTATTGCATCAACCTAACAAATAGATTCCTAAGGTTTGATCGAAAAAAGGGACACTTCTAATCAGAAAAGAGGTGAAAAATTAGGAAATCTCCGAAAAAGTATCCATGGGTTTTCTTTCAAACTCTAATTGGCACAAATTTTTTTTATGATGATCTTAATGAGCGACCGAAGAGCTCTCGTCAACACTTGCTCATCTACCTTCACAAGCAGACTGTGGCTGACCAACTTCTGCAATTTCGATAATTTATCAAAAACTCGCTTCGCTATCTTATGCATACATAACACATACTTGAGGACGGCCTAAAACTTTTTTTTCACTCTATGCTGTGATTACTTTGCATCAGACTTTACGCTCACGTGGATTTTTTGTTCGTCAGAGGTCATTTATCAACTATTTGACTGAAGGAAGAACAACAGCTGAAATTGAAGCGCACTAAAGATTCTGGATCACATCTGAACCACCAAATCGTGGGGGCTCCCCTAATGTTGCTGAGGCCTTCAGGGCTAATACGGTGGGCGAAGAAAACCTGTGGATGGATATAGCTCGTCAATCTGGGTTATTCTCAGAAAAACTGATTCCACTCCCAGTTCGAACAAGCTATATTGCCCATTATTCCAGAGGTGGAAAGATTTGTGGATGCGCTGCAGCAGCAACAAGCGTTGCTTTTAGATGTACTGTCACTCAATCTAACCGTGCACGTCGCAACAGTATCTTCTGTCTCAGTGAGGATAGCCAGCTTGCTTCAGTTGTGTCCAAAGGGATCAAAGAATTTAGGGCGATATGAGGTGCGTGGCGCATACTCGAGAACTTCTGAGGGTTGAGACAACGACCTCTAGTATGACCTGTTCATGGATTGCTTGATCAAGATATTGCAAATTACGGAACAGATCTCTACTAAACTAACAGCCTCGTATTTCCTAGGACATTCCTTGATTCTCTATTCTTGTTTTCCTCTTTCGAGCAAGCAGTGATGCCTGCAGTATTTATAGGAGTTGTTGCTCGGGGCTGTCCAGCTTCTCATGAACTCCGCACAACACTCTCGACGCTCCTCATCCTGCCAGCTTTCTCGCAGGCGTCTGACCAGCTACTATTGAGATGGCTAGGGGCAACGGGTGCGTTTTGCCGCCGCAAGTTGTATAGTGGACATGAGCTAGCAAAACAATTAAATTGTTCAGAATATTTACTGGCTACACGGAATTTTTCAATTTGTTTTCGCTTCATGTTTACCACATTGGAAAACCATCAAGCAAGTCCGTTATTAGTCGACACAGCGCTGCGGCCGCTGCAGCGGATATACACGACAAAAGCATCCAGCCGATACGAAGATTGGGAGGGACAAAAAATACTGACCTTGATTGCCAAGTTCCTCCTCCATAGCAGGTGTAGGTCTTCCTAGCATGAATAAGGGGGGAAGGATAACTGGGAACCCCAGTAAAGCTCTCCACTTGCACGAGCGAGAAAGATGGAAGTTAAGTTTTTGATTGATTCATTATGTGTCTTATTGATGTTAATTCAGCCTCAAATGGACCCTCCATTCGAAAAATGCTCTAATCGACTTCCACGCGGTGGTCTAGCTCTCCTGATGGTCACAGGAATCGTAGGGGTGTTGGCAAAAGTTTTTTCTGCATCATCAACGGGGAATATGTAGCATCAAACAGTAGCGGGTATTGAGTCAAATCTGTTTTGAGGCACAATTCATGAAATATTACCACAAACTGTTGACATTTGCAGCTTTTTTGCAAAAACAATAATACTTTTTCCAGTTTAAATGGCTTCTTTAAATTCATTATTTTATCATTACTATTTTTGGTAAATCAAATGACTGTTAATTAATTAATTTCTAAAATATAATAGAGCTGTTCAAGGTAAATTAGTCAGATTATGTAGTGACTGGAACTTCCAAGGTCAATAGCCCCTTGAAATATTTTTCCGGTGGAAGACGATTGACGTGAACCTGCTTTGCAGTCAAACATCGCAAGGTTGGAAGGAAGCGTCCAGAACTAGGTTTCCTTGTATGTAAATCTTCGCTTCAAGGAATATTTCTTTAACTATGAAAAAAAAATGAGCTCTAGGCACTGTACAAATGGCATCCTGGAATCATATAAACCAAGGTCTCACTACATGATCCCTTCTACCTCAGGTATCGTGGTCATATCCTCCGCGCAATTTTCCCGCTGTCATAAAATAAAATTTTAGGCGGTTTCCGTGAGCTTATGATGTAGCACTCACCTCCTTTGACTCTAACCATACGATCGACGTCGCTGTTAGACGGTGGTTGCTGATCGTCATCCTCCGACCGCTTCATCGTTTCCAATTCAATGACTTCAAGATCGTGTAGTTGTGAGTTCAGCTGCCGACGTTTTTCCACAAGGAAACACAACTTGCACTTACAATCAGCATAAGGGCATTCGCACTGAAGAGTAATATTGTTTTTCTTCTAAACTGTATTTGCTCGATCACTCAATTCAGTCAGTCATTCATGGATTATACAGGGGAAACTTTTGAGAAAGAGTAAAAAATAACCATATTCAATGTTTTTAGCTTTAACTCTAAACCCACCTTGTGATTCTTCCTCGGTAGTCGTGAGCCATGATTTAAACATCGTTGACAAAAATAGATTTTCTTATTATCTGCAAGGTGATTCTTGAGTTTAATGGAAGATGCTATCGAAAAAGGGATACTGAAGGGCTACAAGGTGTTGTGAGGAGTGTTGAAGATATTGCAATATGCAACATCATTTTTTCAACCGCTGCTACTTTGATAAGCTGTGTCTGAAAAATCCGTGAAGAAAAGGAGGCTAGGGCTACGGTAATGTGAAGGCTAACGAGCACTCTACCTGGAAAGCACAAGGGGATGTCTAGCAGAAGCGATGGGAGCAGATACCATAAGATCTTCGACCCTTTCTTCTTGAATAAGGTTTAAGAAATCTATTGCTGTGAACAGCTCTTGAGATGCTCTTGAACAAATTCTAGGGAAGCCTATTAATTGACTGATACTTGCTAAAACAGTCCCACGTGATATATCCCACATATTCCGATGCGACTTAATTTGAAAAGGTTCATCGACAGTAGGCCTGACTGCCTTAGATGGTTGCTCAAAAGGCTGATCGTTGACGATTCTTCGTTGGCCAGTATTTGTGAATTGATGTCTTCATTGTGGCGCTATTCTTCTATGAATATTGTCACCGATTGCAAGCCTTCTTGCAACTTCAGAAATAGAAAATCAGCAATCTGTAGGGTGCACTATAGGTGACAGTGGCAAAAAACGCCCTCTGTTCTCCCAAAAGGTTGCCCGTTAATTGCGATATTTAAGGAAAGTGCGGATATGAAATGCTGAAGTGCAGGTGCAGTAGCGATCACAATCTTGGAATCTTTCCATTTCTGATTGATTTCTTCCAGTAATGGAAATAGAGTGGGGGCCCAATTTTTCATAGTTCACATGAAAGAATTGACTATTCGTGTCCCGACACACAAGACTTTCCGAGTCACAAGTTTGGGAACCTGCCTTTCACTGAAAGATGCTGGACAACCACCCTATCCTTCGGGATTACTCAAAGCCATTTATCATTTTATTCTGATTTTTCTTCTGGAGGGCTTGCCGGTTTTTTTCCCTTTTAAATAGTCGTTTTCCTATTCAAGAAATGCCAAAAGGGGTTTCCAACACGATAACGTTCCTGAGTATGCCTTACATATTAGATCATTTTCTTCCGCCGAGGGAAGTAAGTGATTGACTAAGCCGAAATTAAGACCTCTTCCCGCGTGAACATCTCAGAGAAAAACGCGAAGCAGTGGTAGAATGCCAGTTGGACATGTTGCTGAAAAGTTTGAGTTCTAGATCTGCTATTCATGACCAGACGGTCCGGACACCATTCTTCTCTTCGAGATTATTTAGCTGATATCGGACTAGTGCGGCAGGATAGAAGCACTAACTTGTTTATCGAATTACCTCACAAGTGACATCAACTTCGTATTTGAACCGCTACGATTTTGGGTGAGAGCTGATTGCATGGGTGCATCTCAGAATGGGACTGATTAAAGGAACGTCATGGGAAGTTTTTTTTCACTCTAAGCGCGGGCATTTCCTTGTAGCGACCAAGATATGCGACAACTATGTTTCTCAGCGCTGAGTTAGATCTTTCTGTGATATCATGGTTTTGAAGGAAAAGGAACAATAAACATACCATTCTCGCCCATGAAGTCCAATTGTCCTAGATGTGGAGTTTTCCGAGGTGTGCCGCTCTTCTGTAGGAGTCCATGAGATTCGATTCGAATCTCAAAACGATTTAATGACACATGGAGGGAAAAGTAAAGGGCAAGTAGTCACTTTGATCAGAAAGAGGAATCACCTGTGGGAAAAATTGCCGAAAATGTGACGAGTCGACACTCGCAAATGGCTGAGGAGTCGTCGTGATGTCACACAACGCCATCTGGAACACAATAATCTTCAAGTTATCCATGGAGACAAAGTTTAGCAAAGTTTAGTGACCGATACGAAATATTTGTGGAATATAGTGATACCAGAGGTGGAAGAGTTAGGTGATTGTTAGAAAATGGCTTTAAATGCCTTGGCGGTAAACATTTTATTTCACATAAGTATTAGGCGTCCTTTCTGAAGCTGTTCATGTAGGTGGTCAGTCATCAGATCTTAATGTTATGCATAGTTAGTAGTTCACTCCCAGCAACAAAGGAGGGCCAAACACATGAAAAAATGTTTAGAGCAAGTGGCACTGAGAGAAAAAGAAGAGCAAGTTGCAAGAAAATAACGTTTTCTGATCTCCTTCATCTGCAAGAGTAGATTGTAAAGTGAAGAAGAAGCTCTACTGTCCCTAGCGATGCTGAAACTCGTTTACTTTTCCAGATCTTTTCCGGAATTTCCGGATTTTACGAAAGGGTGCCTTACGTCAGTGATTATACAAATAGCGGTCTTTGATTGTTGCGTATCTAATCCTACTCACGAAGCATAGAAAGCAAACCCGCTTGGTTTTATTCGTTCCACTAACTAACGTCCTATCTAATAAATGATAAACAGTATAGACCTAATAAGCGGTCTTAGCCGCGGTTGCACAAAGTAAACCACTGAGCCCAGGGCAGTTCTTGAAGTGGAAGAATTTCAGAAAAATTCGAGGCATCCTCTCAATTCGCACCAGATCTTGATGGCTCTACTCATGACCGAGGTGTGTGTCAGTTCAACTCAGTCTTGATATGAACAAGTGTTTGAATTCCTTCAGAATAGGTTACATAGGATGCAAAAAGCATGAAAACTCTCGACCAATCTGGAAGGACCACTACAAGTTGTTGGTCCTGAATTCAGTTGCGGTAGCACAAGGACATGGTCTTAGTGGAAGTATGAGCTGAAGAGAATTTGGATCAAATGTTCAGTTATGATTTCCATCGCAAATGACTTTCGGACGTTGACATCACTGCGATGTAGTGAACATTCTGATTACACGATTTCGAGCAAGTTCCAGAGCGATGTTAGTTAGACAGCAGGATTTCCGAGAAAGAGGTGAGTTGTTCATGAAATGCCTCAAGCTGCCTTCAACAAACTGCTCAGAACGGTTGGGAAACTTTTTGTCGATTTAGAATAGAAGTTTCACAAACGTCGTTGATAAAACTCTCGTAATGTAATCCGAGACATTGTGGCCTTAATTACTTGTTACGGTATAAGTCTGTATGCATCGTCAACAAACAGATACCTGTTCAGGTTGACGCAAACTGTGTCAAGACGCAAGTCCCAATTCACAATTGAAATGACCCCTCGATCGACTCGGTCTACTTGTAATGATGACACGATGTCAATGAGCTCAATGGGACTACGCCTTCCTCAGCTGATGCCCAGAAAGGTCGCGAAGACGTTTGAAAGGTTCATGTCATGGTCATGAGGGCAGAACGTTACCATACTTCCCTTGTGAAACTCATCCAGTGATCCAACCTTGACTTCTAACTAGAGTCATCATCAGGCCTAATACAGGCCGTGATCAGATTACTTTCTAGAGTTGTGAATTTCAGCTTTTTGAAGCAACTTATACAATGGGTAACCAACTCATAAGAAAGAATGATTCGTTCGGTCTTTGGATGGTAAGGAACGTTCCAAAATTAGATGAAGAGTCACATCAGCTACTGCAAATGTCCAGCTCAACCCTAAAGCGTGATTGCGATTTGTTTTGAGCACTGATTATGAGAGAAGGTTTCACCAGTTCCCTCTATCCCTAACTTCTGTCCTCCTAACAGCCGCAGACAAATAATTGAGCCCTTTGCTCTACAAGTTCATTTTGAAAAGTCGTCTCCAGTTCCCTCAAAAGATGGAAATGAGAGCAGGAAAAGGATAGGCGCCACCATGATTGAAATAAAAAATACGCACGTTGCTCTAGAACGCTTGAAAGCCGAAAAGGTTATACTCTGTTACTCCACATCAGTCTACCACTTTGTAGTGATAAAGAAGTTTGAAAAGGTGACTGTCAAGTAATACTGAAAATCTCTGAGGTAGCTCTGAAATGTGGAAAAATTAAGCTCGAAACTTTCGCATCTGGGGTGTAGGTTTGCGTGCGGTAGGAAGACCATATGAGAGCCTTAGCAAATATGAAACAAACCGGAGGGTTTCATGTGTTTCTTAGCACGATGGATGCGGGTGAAAAAATCGTTGAAAAAACAATCCTCTTTTTGTGGAACCGGTGACGGTGAGTGCCGTTGTGCTCTGGGTGTGCGTATTGAAACGTAGAGTGCTCAGTGTAGGGCCATTTTTTCCTACACACGACTACGGATAGCAAAAACGCGAACTCTCCATTGTGCGCAAACGTTGAAATCGAAGACGACCGGTTGGATCGTAGGAATAGCCGCGCCTCGGGGTGGTGACACTGTACTCTGATGACGATCAGTAAAGTGCTCTGCTGCAGCTGCTTAAGGTTGACTAGCACATCCGAATTGCATTTAAGTTGTAGTACGAAAAGGAAGTGTTTATGGGTTGTGCAAAGGATTTATTCGGACGTCCTAATTTCTGATTCCAAAGAACCTAAGGGGCGGTTCGACTCTTTTAGAACACCTAGAGCTGTCTGCCCTCCTAGGATCCGACTTATGCTGGTGGTAGTCGAGATCGGAAAGGAGTTATGTAGTTGCTCCACCTCTAAAGGAATAATCACCAAAGCTGAAGTAGTTTTTTTCGTCCTCTCTAAACCTCATGACCTCACAGGGGACACCACTCGTACCAAAGTTTTAGACCACATTTCCCTCTTGAACGCACACGGAGGAGGTAAGACGAACAGTCTCTAAAAACAAAATGCATCATTGCCCAAAATGGGGTACTGTGAGCGAACGACAGTGTTTAATAAGAAGGCATCAGTGAGCAAAATGTCGAACTAACGAGGGCTCGACGAGTGACTCAACTGGAATGAGTCCAGTGACACATTCTGGCTGGAAATGTCTCCTTTGCAGAAGTGTTTCTGGCCACCACACAGTGATGGCTAGAAACATACCATTGGCAAGGAATTTTTTTAAATAATTGATGATCTGAGAGCTCAAAAAGTGCCCAGCATATTTTGGGAATGTGACTCACCCTAGTCATCTCTACCGGGAAGGGGGATGCGGCATGGAAAGTGATGATATTTGGGATCACTACCACCGTTTTTTTACCGTTTTTAACTTATCATGACATTTAAACTCCAATGACGAATTAGTCAAACAACGGGTGCGCCGTGCGTGCGTGCAACTAAAGGATATGCAAGAGTAGTGAGGAGAAACAATTTTCTCAACTGAATTTCTAAGCCTTTAACGATTCCAAAAGACAAGGCGCTAGACTCTAGAGAACCTTTCAGGGTGAGGATAAAGGAGGGAAAGGCAGTTTCAATATAGCAACACAGTGCCTAGCATGCAAAGCTTCTAGGTGACTCATTGAGAAAAAAAGCCAAGGAAAGGCGGCCAGCCACACCCGCCCACGCATCCAAGCAGAGCGCGCCAGAACAGCAAAGGGGAAGAGTACATTAGCAACGACTTTTGTGAAAGCAGAAGCGATAAAATGTCAAGGTGGGACATGCATGTCCGGGAAATAGTACTCGTCATCAAGGCCAATCAAGTCTTCAGTTCCTCTGAAGTCAGTTTGTAGGTACCATTCTTGTCCTGAGTGGGCAGAAACGGACCTCCCAGCGAAAGAAAGCCATTGTATAAGCCACGTGCGCATTGAAACACCACGATTGCGAATTGAATTGAGGGCAGAAGCTGATATCGAATTCCAAAAACCTTGGAAAGTCTGTACAGGCTCACAATGAAACTCATGCTTTTTCCCAAGACCTTCTCCAAGGAACGCTCAGGGCCCTAGGTAACCCCACGAAATTAGAAAGCGAAATATCTATATTGTCCAAGATCCCCGTAAGGTCAATTCTGATAGTGTTCTGGCTTGCCCGTTGCAGTTTTCAGCAACGCGATGAGTCTCACTTTAACTGGTCACACTCGGAACCACTCACGAAGTATTTAGGGCCGAGAATTGGCGCGAAACAATAGCGCAACACTGGGCATTGTCCCCTGGGCATGGCACCCTGCATCGGGTCTCGTACAAAGAGAGGATGCCTACCACATAACTCGTTTTAGGCAGTGTCCTATGAGTGAATTCAGCACGATAGAAACCGCCTCTGGAAGATTGCTATGCTAATAGTGAACGTTAGTTGATGAATAATGAAAACTAGAACTTCCCAGAAGAGATCTTCCCACGAGAACAAAAGGAAATTACGGGTTGTCTTTTGTTTTTGAAAGCGTCTGAATTGTTTATAGAGAACTTGTGAAATGGCCGATTGTCCCAAGCCATCTGATCATCACCATTTAGGACCAACAGTATCTTATGAACATAACAAGCGACGCTGCATTGTTGTAAACCCGAGAGAAGGGGATTCCCGAATGGCTCAAGAATTGAATACTTTGATCACAGACCGTGATTGAGGAACTTATGGCCAGATTCATGCCATCTGTTTCAATCAAAAGCGCATTGCAAACCTATTCAAAGCCCCTTCCAGAACCTTGTTCGGTACCTGCGTCTGGAGAGAAGCTACTACCATGGGCATAATATGACATCAAGATCGAATGATTTCGCTATTCCCGATTAGGAAGTTAGAGATGGTGGTACGCGACCAGAATCTTTCTAAAGTTAATCCTACTATTACACATTGAGGCATGTGACTAAGCGAATTTCGAGCAGGTTTGTTACTGTTCGCCCGACTTTCTTCGTGACAGCTTCAACTATATGGTCAACAGCTCTTAGCGCAGAGTATCTAAACAACTCAAGTCGGCTTTGGAAGAATGGTCAACAGCCTGCACCTCTCGTGGTTCCCATTTGCTTGATCAGATGAAAAACATTTTCAGAAACTAGATGACGGTTTGAAACTGGGTCAATGATTAGCGCTACGGTAGTTCAGGTGCCTTATGTTCTCCTAACATTTAAAGAGCTGGTGGGTTCACGTCTCATAGATTCGTGATCATTCATCATTGCTACTACACTTCGAAAGCATGTGAGAGAGCCTGTGATGTTCCCACAGACTTGCTCAGATGTCCATGAGCTACTTAGCAAAACTGTATTAATGAGCCTGGAAGTTTAGAAGTAGCCGGAGAAGAACCTGTTTCACGGTTCAGGCGGTCTTTGCTTCATAGGAATATCAGTAAGATCATCATGAGAACTGACCTCGTAGCCTCCCACGCTCACATCCCTAACAAAAAAAAATTTCAATGTGGTGATCGAGTGACGGAAAGAACAGAGTGATCAGATCAAGACAAAGCATATTTCGGACAGGAGAAAGACTGAAGGGAGAAATAAAAAAGTCTTGAAATCTAAGTGACCAGGAGCTCAGAACTAAAAAATTTTTTGCCTCGTTTTCTGACAGGTAAAGTGGAGATCTGGGACAAGCTCGATTAGCTCCAATTTCTGGTATCCTGAGCCCAAACTTAAAGAGTTCAAGATAATACAGTACATGAGCGCTTAGCCACTTCAGATCGAAGTGGTTGTATCCCTTTCTTTTCACAATGGACCATTCTTTCTATGTCCGGATGTTCGGAGCAAGCCACCTTTTCTTCGAAATATGACATCGGCGGTCGTAATATAACAGTTTCGCAATTGTGTGAGTTAGACGACGGCCATGGAAGACTTGCCCACGACTGAGTCATAGCAAAGAAGCGAATGTTGGTGCAAGTTGAGTATGAGTCAATCAGAAATACCACTCGAACGTGACGTCGTGAGCCTGAGTCGCAGAGCTTGGCCGTAGTGGTACAGCTCGTCGTCGTGGCCGTCAGTGATGCTTGGGGCGCGTGCGCCTGTACACAAAACAACGCCTGTTTATTTGAGCAGCACCAGTGGATGGCGAGTGAAAGGAAAATTTTAGACACAAGTTGCTCAAACAAACATCTTTTAACTAAAGAAATGGACGAGCGAACAGGGCGAAGTGGTGGTCTAACTCGTGACCAACGTTGAACCTTTCAACAAGGACTCTACGGGAAGCGAACCCCTAGGAGCAACAACATGATCACTGAACAAACCACAAGACTACGATACCAGGTGACTGGTCACACACCCTAAATGACGAATCGGATACTAGTACAGGCTTTTCAGCAAGTTATACTCTAACACTACGTTCCAACTTCCCGATGGAAATGGAAGCCACACGCATATGTAACCCTAAACTCTATCCTCTCCCAACAAATACGTACAATGTAGCATCCTGAGTAGCCATCGATCTTTCTGATGGACTACCACGGTTCAGCGGCTCAGCACTATATGGTGATGAAACTTTGGCAGTTGTTTGTGCACTGTTACAGTGTTCATCGTGCAGAGACCGTGCAAACAGTAACTCCACTGATAACTGCTGAAGCTTGCTAGCAAGTGGTCAAAAACTGAATGATAGCCAAATATGCATTGGAATGCAACCTCACTCTGTTCATCGAATTGTAGAAAGCGCCATGTGGATGCGAGGTAGTATTAAGTAGGTGGATTCCCTAATAGCGCATCAAAAAGCTCTTCGAAAGCGGTCAACCTCTGAAAACATCAACGACGTGCTGTTTATTACATATTTGTACGTCATGACCCGGTCCAAGATATCATAAACGATCAAAATGGTAGCTTCACAAAGTTCCGACATACTTTCCAAGTATCGCATAAAGGAGCGAACATTATTTCCAGTTCACACCGAGGTTGCGTCTGTTTCCAGAAAGAGGGAAGACGTTTACGTACGGCTTGAAACGATGCGGTGAGGCTACACAATGAGGGTTGGACTGGACTTAATAGAGATAAACGAGATGGGCACTCAAAATGATTATAATAGAAGAGCTTTTTCAGAAACTGATACCGTAAGCACTCGTCGAGTAATAAAAATTCATTAAGAGAGTAAAGCAAAGAAACGCAGACCGAACCACGCCTTCGCGGTTCCCTTTACAAGTCACCGGCTCTCCAGACATTGTTCGGAGGGAAAGTAACATACCTCTTGAGTAGAAGTGAAGGTTGCTAACAGTGTCAGCTTTTATGAGATAATACTCTCGCAGATGTTTGAGTAGGCACGGAAAAAGGACTAATGTTTGCACCACTTTCCACTCATCAGAAAGAAGTAAGTGCAAAGAGGTTGAAATGAAGATGTATTGAGTCAAAGTAAGATTATTGAGTGAGCGAGTTGTTAGAATAGTAAGGTTGTCGGGTTGGATTGTAGTGAATGATGTTAAAAGTGCTGATCTTTGCACCCCCTAGTGTCGTTGAGCTCCTAATCCTATAAGACACACTACTCTGGAGATTAATGTAGAAAAGGTGGTGGAGGCAGAGTTTCAAAGTTTGAAAGGATGAAATAGCGATAGTGTCTAAAGGTTTCACAGTAGCTACTTCCAAAATTAGCTGACAAAGTTACATTACTTCCATTTACAAATTGTAGGCCCAGCGATAAGTAGAGGCGTGAAGAAAACAACAAAGTTGTAGTGTTAGCGACGTATCTGACCTACATATTTCAACACATTCATGAGACTATTGTTATAAAGTGTTGGTTCCATGAAAAAAAGGGTCAATTATTACGAAAACACTCGAAAACTAGATACCGCCCAGTTGATGGTGACCACTCAGCGATTTAGTGAAGGGTCTTCACAAGGGGAGCAGCTGAGCAGGACGACACAGTGAGTGTGGTGCTACAGTCAGAACCAAATAACTGAGAGATATCACGATAGAAGGAGGCGCAGGGGACGAAATTACAGTATGCCCAGCGAAAGTGCGTTGCACTTTGGAAGACCCCGACGTTGAATTGGTGAGAGAGCATGGCTTAGCGAAAGGGCACAGGCTGAATGGCTACGGTGGTGGACGGCCAGCTGACTGACATGATTGGCCGAGTTTTCCATCATTACAAGGTCGGTCATTGCTACATTTTGGTGGAGGTCGTTCCATGGTGTCCGATCGTATGCGTATATGTTTGTATGTTTGGGCATGGGTGTTGCGCACGAGTCAACAGGCTGCGTCGCCGCAGTCAAGGTGAAATAACTCGTGTGTGTCTGGTACCGTTGTCTCAGTTATCCGATAAAGCACAGTCACCCTGATAAACACATTTGCTATCACATAACGGCTGGCCAAGTCGGCCTGATGATAAGAGAAATGTAGGCGGGAAAATGATCCGAGACACTCAACCTGGAGTTATTTCACATTCAAGTTCTTACTTTTTTTAATTACCACTTTACCCTTTGGTCCGCACTGCATGTTCCCAAAGGAAAAAAGAGAAATACCTTCTGAAGAAGTAAAAACATGCGAAAATTGAGAATGACAAATAGAAAAATTGGCCACCATGCCCGGAAAAAGTCTGAGGGAAGAAGAAGTAGTTCCATTTAGTCCGAATCGACAACGAGATGGCAGCAAGGGTTGAAGGAGGGTTGTGTCGGGTCTCGCTGTAGTCGTACAAAAGGAACAAAGACCACACAGACACGCTCTGGCAGCACAACTACCTATGAAAGCAACGAAACGAGGCCAGTCAAGGGAAAGAAAAACTGACTGTATTCTATGATATAATAAGGTCACCAATCGTCACAGAAGGAACAAATAAATAACTTAAATGATCGGATTTAAAGATCGCATGAAGTGAAAGTGATAAAGACAGATTCAGAACAACCATCACACCTGATTGGATTTGCCAGTGAAGGATACTACTTAACAGTCTCTTAAGACATGCTATTAAATAGGAGAGAGTTAGAAAGTTGAAGTGACAGAGTAAAGAGGCTAATGAGCGGCTAGCCCACTAGCAGTAGACGCAACAACAGCTTGTTCTCGCTTCGGGATAGCCACGGGACGGGAGAAGCACGTCAACGTGCGCCGCTTGCGCTGCAGGCTAGCCAGCGGCTGATGCGCCGAACACGTTGAGAAACGGATCTTGCAAGTGGCTAAACGAGCTGGAACACACTGGCTTATACTACGAAACACCATGCTTATGGGAATGAGCAGCGACAATGCGATACGGTCACATTCCAGCTAATTGGGTGTTGACTTCCGAGAACAGAACGAGATAGTAATTGCAATCTCCAAGCGAACGGTAAACCTCTCTATCAGTCGATGGCTTTGTAAACACAACAAATTCAGTCTGAATGTTCCCCTAGAATTCAGCGGTGAGGTTATCCAGAATGCTCCCAGATGCTTCTTCAAGATGAGAGACGCCTTTTTCAAGAGAATTATGTCATGATACCCTCTTCAGGCTCTCTAACCCTGATAAGAATTGAACCCATGTCTTCGTCCTCCTCCTCCCTCCCTCCCCCTTCCCTATTCCTCCCATTTTTTCTCAAAATTTCACCCGTCAACAATGCAAAACCCCTTCATCACAAGTGCTTTACTGGCTCTTCAATTTGGGGTGGTCAATGGTTTAATTTGAGGAGAACATGTTTCCGTTCGGAAGATTAAAAATTGTTGTTTCCCGCCTGTTTTTTGAAATTGGACAATAAGGCTGTGAGCGAATCTATGTATTACTATCTGTAAGGCAAAATACCGGAATGGGAATAAGATGAATCCCGAATATTATTCATTATGCAAGTGACAGCCTGAGTATAAGTGCATGGTAGACGCTCAAGTTAAAAGGCATATTTCTCATTCGAATGGTGTGGCACGCAGAGATGAGAATCTTTGGTCATAAGATGAAATTTACCCCCTTCTCAGTGGGATTCCAGCTCTTTCTATCATTCATTGTAGCGATTCTGACCTATACAACGGATGGAACATTTCGTTACTTCAGCCTGCTGACGGGATTTTGACTGTTAGAAAAGTGGATTTCCAAAAGTTGGTACAACTATGTATGCAAATGGGTAACGTTTGGGTTCACTTCCGGTGTTTGAGGAACTCCCGGTAAGATACGAAATATTATTTAAAACTTATTTCAGAAGACCTAAAGTACCTACAGTCATTGAGTATTATAGATTTGCAGACAATAAATAGTCCTCCCATCCTGGTGGGTCTTCTTAGGGTCACGGTATGAAGTATACATAGTGTCCAGGCAGATAGTTGTTCCGTTTTCAGGCACATATGCAGTGAACTCTCACCAACTATATTTAACCAAGGTGGGGGCGAAGTTACTCTATCTAAGCTTTGTATGTAGAATGGACCCATAGTGCCTGGTCGCTCTAGCAGATCGCAGCTACAATTTTTTTTTTGTTGAGGCATCACATGAGAAACTCCCGCGCTGTTTTCAGAGCCTAAAAAACAAACATACAAATGTGGGTAAGAGCAATGAAGTGAGTAGACAGGGATCTCCGGCATTGCGATGCCAAGTTGGCACAGTTGAATTGACAGGACGTAAACTGGACAGCTGAGGGCGAACCCTCGAAAGAGAAGATACTGGTAGTGGTGATGGTTCAAATAGGGTCAATGGTATGCTGGAAGGCCGAGTGGTCAGCGTTTCCACATTCCCCATTCTCTTTTTGTCAACCTGGTTTGTCCCCAGTGAAAACAACGATTATCCCCCTTGACGGCATTGACTGACCGTCGCTCCGTTTAACGCGAATACGATCCTAAATCGCTCGTGTTGCCGGATGTTTCAGAGCGTCTCTTCACGGTGAACTTATGAATTTCTTTAAGAGGGCCCAACTTTCCAGTGACAGAATGCGAGATTCGGTCCGTTTGAGCTGTAATTCATCTCACTTCGATGGTAATTGTCGCAGTGTCAGCGGACGAATTAAGGTTCAGTAACCCAGTTCAGACCATTTCGATCCTGATCGAATGGATGGCACTTACCTTCGTCATGCATAGCTGACCTTGAATCACTTGTGTTTCATTTACTAACTAATCGCTAATATGATGAAAACAATGGAGGAAATATGATTTCACCTTTAAAAGCCTCAACGTTTGAACGAGCACCTGGTAAGTATGAATGAAAAGTTGCCAAAAACACTGATAGCGGTTAAATTTGATAGTTCTCGATTTTTCTGATGTAATCAGCAGTATTACTTATTTGAACCCCATCCTACTACCGTAACCCTTTATTGCTCGCAAAGATGAATGCTTTCACCCGCATGTAGGAGATAAACATTACTCTCGTCAGTGGATCTGGTCATTGATCCTGGAAAAGTCGAGCCTTTAGCGCAGAACTACCGTTACCCTTCAGAGATACAGTAGTCGCAACGAAAGGGGAATTTGCGTGCTACCGTAGTCCGAGACGAATCAAAGTGCAGACGCACTGCGAGCGTGCTAACTTCTCTGTGTCTTGATTTGTGCCCTATGTCTCGGCAGCCATCGCACTCAACGAATAACGCTGGGAAGTCGCAGACATGCTCCTCCTCGAGGAACAAGCTCTTGAGAAAGCCTCGAATGGCTCGCTCGTGAAACGCGATAAACGTAGCTGACGCGAAGGCTTTCGCCTTTTCGTAATGGGCTGCCCGAATATTTTTTAATTTGTTCGAGCATGACGAAGACAAAATTTCGGTTTTAGCTGAGAAGAGCACGCTTTCGGGGTAGGAGCAGATTGAAACTTCCAGAAATTATTCGTTTACAAGGACCCTTACAGATCTTTGCGCAGAACGAAAAGCAGCTTTTGGGATGAGGAGATGGGAAGGATTACAACAGGCATGGGACAACATTTGGGTCAGTGGTAATCGGCTGTCTCTTGCATCCATTTCTGAGTGAATGAAGATGATTCAAATCCTTCATATTCCTCAAAAAAATTCCTTATACACACATACATTCGTCTCTTTACCTAAAAAGTGAAATGAAAATACTCGAGTAGTTCCGCGGGGCGATTTCGCAGCCGCGGATTGCGCGCGGAAGTTGTTTTTGACAAAATCCCACTCGAACTGACCCACATTGCGATGAGCGCTGTACGAAATTGTAAGTAAACAATTACTCAGACCGAATTCGCAGGTAAAAAAATGTCGCCGATGGTTGACCACATGGACACGCACGACAACAACACTGACCCCTCTTGAATGTGACAAGCGTGGGCATGAACGTTGTAAGGGGATGAGTCCAAAACAGAATTTTCTCAGTTATATCTTGAAGGAAGCTACGAAAGAAATGTCTATGAGCCCTCGAATTACCCCAAACTTGGATGAACTTGGAACTTTCCGAGCGGAATTTCATGGAAATCAATTTATTGACAGGCTAACTATAATATATGGCATGCAAACATCGTCGGGTTGCTGAGTCTTAAAGAGAAAGTAAAGCTGCCTGACATGTACTCTACCGTCATAGCTGTTTTAAAGCACCTTGGCCGTGACAGTTGGCCACAATAAACTCTTTAGACGAGAATGAACAATGCCGGAAAGGAACGCGTACCTACGATATGCAGGAAGTAGGTTTACGCAAGACTATTGACAAAAAACTAGCTCAAGCACACACTTAGCTTAACAGTACGCTAAATTTAGCTCGCCTAGCCACATACAAAATTCAGGCTGACGTATTCCAGTGCCGTAGGCACACAGTCACACACATCGAGAATACAGATTAAGCAAATAAACACGGCACACCGAAGGTGCTGGCTGGTTCCAAGCGACAGCAGAAACGGTCCGACCGTTCGGCGGTGGCGAACGAACGGCCGGCGGGTGCTGATAAACGGAGATTATCGTTTTCAGAGAGTTGCATGAACAGCAAAACGTCGGTTAGCGGCTAGAATGCGACTGACACCTGGTGACACCGAACGGCCTATCCGAATGATAACTGCTTCCAAGCACAGCAAATAAACATAAACAATATGATCTAGGAAACCTTGAGTGTCATTGAATGTGGGGCTCTCAAAAATCGAGCATCAGTGAAATAGTAGAATAAGTTCACCGAGAAGCAGTCTAAGACAGATCAGACTGTCTTCAGTATCAGATCAAGCAGAACTACAACTAGAGCTTTCTGGTTTACTAAATATGGGTCTTAGCAGTAGGTATTTCATCCCACTATTCTTACAGGCTGTATGACCAGATGAATACCCGAAAGAATTTTGGCTACTCCCATGACATTGCGCAATTGTTTTGAATAAATACCTGCGAGCAGTCTTTTTCATGAAATCGACTCGAAATTCGCAGCCTAGTGTAGCATCAATTAACTGACAAAAGTTCGAAAGAAATAGGCAGAAACCATATGCTCACCTACTTTCTGCAGAGGACGAGTGAAAATGGATGAAGACAACGATTATTCAAAAATGTTTGTCATACAGAGGGTAAACCAGTGCAGGCAATTCTAGTGGGCTCTTTTGTAATGTGCAGAAATCCAGAGCGCTGATGAGCGTGAGTTCACCAAAAATACGACAATGATGGACCTAGGAGCATATGCTCGTCGACTGATGAACATGCTGAATGCGCAAAGCGACTCAATATTAAGAAAGGCGATTAAAGCAAGTTGCTGATGAAGAAGAAAGTTGTTCCCTTTTGGAATGGGTTCCATGTAACCTTAGTTCTGAAAGTTGCTTATAGGAAAACTATTCTGAATGAATTGTTTTTTCTTGATATGCAAAAGTTTAGTTTTTTTTCGATTCTCATTGTGATGTGTGAGCTCCTTACGTTGAATGTCTCATTCCCAATCTGATGATGTGATTCGGCTGTTTTCCATAAAGCTTTAAGTTCGCCTGTGATGTTTGCCAAACGACAGTTTTGGTTCACCCATTCTCTGAGTATGTGAAAGTGTGAGGCTACTTCCTGCTGAGGGTTGGCTTATTCAACAACCAACACTTTTGGCTCTAAATCTAGGTGTTCACCTGAGGGGACGCGAGTTTAAAAGAAGCATACATTTGCCAATATTCTACGATACATTGCTGTAATTGAGGGACATAGCTTGAAAAACTCGTGCAGACGTTCGAGTCCAATAGGGTAGACAGTGTTGTAGGACACTTACAAAGTTAGTTAACGAGAGCTTATTCCCAAACAATATCGTAACAGAGTTGAACTCGCAGGTTACCCAGTATTCATCATCTTCTCTTATGTAGTGTTATAGCGGAGCTGGTGATTTCGGAAAATTTCTCTGACTTTATTGTGGAGCAGCTGGAATACGGTCAAAAGGAAACTAGTAGTTAGAGAAGTTTAGCTCGAAGATCAAGGACGGTAATATTGCTAAATGACGAACTCTTTCAGAGATCGACGAGAGGAAGTGAGAAAGTGATCGCTGATCGAACGTTGAAACAGTGGAACGGCAACGCAAGTGACCCCTGTCGTTGCCGATGCTGCTGTCGCGGCTGGCGCACAGCAAAGATCAACGGTGCCAGCGGTCGAGCATTTCGAACGGGGTCGTTCGACGATGTTTCATCGCGGGACATTTTGTTTACTGTTTACTCTCACGGCGAAGAACGCTTTTTAGGTGAAATTTGAACAATCCGTCAATCGATAAAGTCCGATTCAGAGGGATTGTCTCTGTTTAGTGCGTCATTGTAATGTGTTAATGTTAGAGCAAAGATGAAGCGCACATTTTGCTCTATGACCTATTTTGCATCGCTCAATCTTATTCTACATGGAAAAGTTAGCATAATGAAAATGACGAAATTTTTGGCGTTAATCAATCCCGTCTGAGGGATGCGCCACCACACTCGACTGCCATTCAGAATCGTAGTGGCGTAATGAGCGCGTATGTGGCCTTGCGGCGGCCAGCCGATGTACACGTCAGTGCTATTATCCTCCCAGACGAGTCTGGTACCAATCCGCCTACCGCAAAGGGATGGAAGGTTTGGTTGTCTTAAGTTGTCTAATGATAAAATACTCGAACCCGCGGCTATGTGTGTGAGATAATGCGACACTTGCCACTACACACCTCCGCCTTAAAGTTAGCATAATGCGAATATTGAAATGAAATCTTTCGTGGGGAATATTGACACATAATTTAAGTGTCATGTTGAAAAAATGAGATTTTGTGACGCACACTATCACACGCGTGGTCCGGAGATCGAGTTCCGAGCACACCCGACAGACACCCGCCTAAGTCCACCCGGAAGTCGGGTGATCGGTTACACGCTTGATGGGAAACCACAGGGGTCACGCTATACGTCGGCTAGCCAACAGGATCATTGACTGGGCCACATGCGCATTCGTGCTGTTGGGTTTAGGAGCCCATCAAAAAAAAACAGGACTAATTAGAGCCAAAAGATTCTGTACTTAACCTCCATCCTTCGTTATGGTCGTCGGGTGATACAGATAGAATCAACGGACTCACAGAACTGTTCACATGCTGCTTCATTGTTCTTTGAATGCATGTAGTTGCTCATCATACCCTTGCTCTGTGCATGATCATGAAAAAGAGTTTTTTCGTAATGTGGTGGCAGCCACTTGAAAGGAATGATCAGCGCTCAGGGTGAACCATATTCCCAAATCAGCGGTGGTGAGGTCGAGCTTCAGGAAGCGGATAGGCAAGTAGAGTTGACCATCCTGCCTGATGCTTCAGTTCTTTTACAGTTGGATTATGCGCGTTGGATGGCGCATAACAGGCAGACGATGGTGGTGTAGTGGCAAGGGGCGCACTATCTCACACGCATGGCCGCGGGTTCGAATATCGGATCCATATCCTTCTTCCATCTCTCCGGGATCGGTTGATTTGTACCAGGCTGGTCTACGAGAATAAAAGCACTGATTTGTACATCGGCTAGCCTCCGCAATTCGTAGGCCACGCACGCATTCATTACGCAACTACGATTCTGAATGGGAGTCGAATACGGAGGGAGACACAACCTTCAGAAGAATTTGATTAACGCCAGAAGACTGTAGACTATATGAGCATTCTGGGCATCAAATTTTACCCTCATCGCAGAATTTGCGAATAAACGGGCGGAGATGGTGTAGTAGTAAATGGCGCACTATCCTTCACGCATGGTCAGGTGAAAACATCCATGCCGGCGATTTTACCCTTGATCCTTTCAAGTGACTGAACTCTTTGTAAGAGGAACGCATTGTTAATATCAAATGTATGACGTGACTCGTTTATAAAGTTGTTTAAAGATGACACCTCTTTTGGTGGTAGTGGTACACAAGAAGGAAGCACTGCCTGAGGAGAAAGCTTCTTATGGAATTCTTCGCCTGCTGACCGTAACTAACTACTCCCACTAAGGCTCCAATGCTCGGTGTTCGATTTGCCAGTTCCCATTTACACGAGAATGAATTTGTTCCAGTGTCTTCTTCGAAGCGTAACTGAGGGAATGTAGCTGATCTAAAACTGCAAGAGGTATCATGACGCCAACTTGAAAAGTACGCATCGATTCGAGGTCACCGTTGAAATGTTCGCTCTGATTTCAACCAGTGAATAATTTTTAGTTTGTACCTGCACTGCAACGATTTTCTGACAAAGAAATAGAGAAGGGGAGGGGCTTTGTGATTATGGAAATGATACCTTTTCAATGATTAATCTATTAGGGAATGCTCCTCCTTGGCTTCTGTTCTACCTCCTTCCTAGATCTCTAATGCACCGTCCTGTATCCCAAACATGACCAGCGCTATTTTTCTAAATTCCCTGCCGAGGACCAAGACTTGCTATCTCGGGACACAGCGAAGCCTTGTCCTCGAATGACGCCTCTGCTCATTTATAAGGTAACAATGTTATATCTGTAGCAAAAACTGCTGCTTTCTTTCCATGGAGCAGCAATTCCTCTCCATGAAACAGAGATTTTGACTTGTCTGTAGAAGTTACTTCGTGAATCCGTTAGTAAGCATAGAATCACATCCAAGACCAACTACTTCCGCTCTAATGACCTTTTACTTATCAAGGATTCTGACCCTGTTATACGTGGAAGTCCTCCGCTCATACTACTCTCGTATGAATACGTAGTTCACTTATTTAATTTCCTATTAACAGTGCTAGAATTAAGTTTATTTAATTATGTATATATCAAAAGTCTGAGGTTAGTCTGTTGTCACCATACTCCTGAGCATTCAATTCGATCAACAGGATGATTTCATCTCAAAAGAACCCTTATCATTATCCAGTCATTTCTAATCGCCAACATAAAGAACAGATAATCCTTGCAATCTAAAAAACTTGGTTCGGGATTAATGAACTTTTGTTGTACATGCATACTGCGTCTTCTTCTGATATGAGCAAGGAGCAGAAACCTTTTTTCCGAAACTTCAGGATAATAGCTCAATAACATTTAGTAGCAAGTCGTGAACGACCGAGAATTTTTCTATCCACTTCATCTTTTATTTTTTCTCTATAACAGGACGGCTTCCTCTCAGGATGCAATTTTCTGTTTCGGTGCATCTTCGATGATAGCCTGCAAAACAGCCCTCGTACTACAGGCCGTGAACGGCGCGCTGTTTGAGGCGAAGTTTAGAAGTATTCTCGAGGAACCTGAGTGATGGTGCAGAGCATAGCCGTTGCTCTCCGGAGAAGAAAGAGCGAAAATTCGGGGATCCCTTAAAATATAAGGTGTCAGGGAAAGTAGACAAAATAGGGGGTTGCCCGAGAAAGTGACGACAGGAGTGATATGGGAGAGATATTTGCACAAAATTCAGTCGTGTGTATATGTGTAAAAAATAAAATTTTGAATTTTTCAAGTAAAAATCTACACCAAAAGCCAAAAATTATCTTCCTCTGTCGACACGGGTAGGGACTATGTGCAACGAAAATTTCGTAGTGCTGTAAACACTCATTATCACCATTCTTCACTATTGTTTTCATGTTGTTATTCTATTGTTGTGAGTGTTGCTTTTTGTTATTTATTTATTTATTTATTTATTTATTGAGGACGTTGCATAAGGCAAACGTGGGAAAATTTCTATCGCTAACAACACAATGTAACCTAATTATACGACAAAAGCTTTTTCCTAGCTAGGAGTTTGAAAAGTGCAAACGTGTTATTGGTGAGTGCCACATCTGATCTTAGAGATATAAAAGTAGAGCCGGCTCGGCAAGTAAAGCTGTAACGTCTAATATTTGTTTTCGGCGTTGCATATGAAATTTTCACTTGTCCACCTCTAGTTCTAGATTCCAACTTAGCATAGAATTTGGATGCATCGATTCTAGCAATACCAGTCAGCAACTTGAATACCATACATACATCAAAAACCTTCCGGCGAGACCATAGACAGTGCAATTGTAAACTTTTATTCCTTGAATTTGGCCGAGGCACTTTCCCATAAGTAGCATCACCAGATCTTATAACCAGCTTTCGAGTGAAATTATCTTGGATTTTCTCAATCAACTGAATATCCTTCATCTTATATGGGCAGAAAACAGACGTTCCACATTCAACTATGGGACGTATATACGTTTTGTAAGCTCTCAGTAAAACATCCTTATCACTAATCGCTAAACCTTTGAAGACTTGGTATGTTAGGAAGATGGCCTTTTTGAATATAGCCGTATAGTGATCCGAAAAACTAAGCTTATTATCATAGCGGAAGCCCAGGTCTTTAACTGAAGAGACTTCAGTAAGGACATGATTATCAAGACAATAGTTATTGAATACCAGTGGAAGAACCAATTCTCATGTAAACGGTTTTCTCCGGTGCAAGAGGCAAATTCCATTTACATGACCAATCAAAAATACGGTCCAAAGCCTTTTGAATCTTTTCTGTATCATCACTGCCATCCAACTTTCTATAAACCTTGATGTCATCTGCAAATTGCTTGCAAACAACACCACATCCTTCTAGTAAACCTGGGAGCTCCTGAGTATATATAGCAAAAAGAATAGGTGATAATACACCACCTTGGGGCACTCCGCTTTTAACATTTACGACCTCAGAAAAGGAAGACCCTATTCGGACTTGAAATGTCCTCGAGGAGAGAAAGTTCTCCAACCAACGACAAACTAAAGGATGAAATTTAAGCTGATCCAATTTATACAAAAGTTTAGAATGATCCACCTTATCAAACGCCTTGGAAAAGTCAATTTGTTATAGTCCATTATGCGATAATTTTCGATCACCTGTTCTAGCTTCCAAGCTGTGTGTTGCATTGTTAATGGTGCAGCTTCTGCAACTTTGGACATGGATATTTCTACTTACAAACAACCTAGATGATCTTTCAGTATTTGTTACGCAAAATCTAAGCTGTTCTTCAGCTCGTCAGGGGTCCAAATGATTTGATCGAGGGTCCCATATCAATACTAGCGGGAAATCACAGAAACTACTTTCAAACTTAACTGTGCCGTTGAGGATCATTCATAACCAACTCTTGAGGAACTTAATTCACTTGTGTTATGTGTACTTATCATACCTTCTCAGATATTTATTTGTAAATGGCAAGCAGTTCGATCAACAAACAACAACTCAATGAACTTGTGTAATAGAAAGATCTTCATCATCTAAAAAATCTACATATCAGTTGATCTGCCTTTGTTTAACGATATGATTTGCCAAAATGCTTTATCTATCAGAACCTATGTATAATTCCGGAAATTCCAGTCGTTTCCTATCTTGCTCTGCTGCTAGCGTGATGGGTTATTACTTGCCATCATTTGTTCAACCCTTATCTACGTGAATTGAACTCATGCAACATATACGAAAAAATCACCAGAGATAACGGAGTCTTGCGAAAGTCACGCCTTTTTTCGAAGACAAAGTAGAATTATCAGTAGATCAGCAATCTCGCGCACACAGATACTGGAAGAGCACAGTAATTAAGACCTCCCATTTTAGGAAATTCACGGATTTTTGTCCCTCAAATATTGCTATCAACATATGCCGCTGTATCATCAATCAACGGCTCCAAAGATTGTATGTAGTGATAGAGAAGGACAACTTTCAGGCTCTGTGTGTATTTCCATGCAATGCTACATGCTCTACAAAGGCTATGAAAGTTGCACAAGTACCTCAACGCAGCAGATAACACGATGGCAAAAAGTTGCTCATTTATTCTCTCGTAGGTAAGAAAAAGCCTGCAATAAGTTCAAGAAACCTGCTGTTGATTTTTTGAAACTTGCAGGACAACATGATATCCTAAGTGTTTTGTTAGAATCCCAGTTTGAAATCTGTTTTCTTATCAAGTGTATGTCTCGAATAGGAAAACAAAAAGATTTGGAAGTTCAATCCAAACCTGCAACTTGATATTTACTCGAAAATCCAGTAACTGTTATTTTTTCGCAATACCTTTTCTCTGAGGCGGCTGGTTTTCAGCGTTCGTATACCTCGGCGCTCTCTTCGACATGCCTACTCCCTCCCACTTTCTACCTAATCTTTACTTCGTGCCTGTTTGCACCAGGTGCACCATGTTCGCTTTGCCGATCAAAGAGCGCAGTCAACAAATAAACATTCATGGTTCAGATTTATGACGCAATACATTGCTAAAAATGAATAGTATGAAAAATACAAACACATGAATAAGGTAAATGGTACAGAATTTCATGGTAGCTGAAAGAGAAGGTTCGTAGATTAAAGCGCAGTATGTCTTTATTGGAGGTACTCCGCCTTGCACACATTTTCATGCTCCCCAATTACCGAAGTATGAAAATTAGAATTCGGTTTCCTGAAATAAATAAAAACATTTCCGATATTTGTCTGGGCTTCGGTGGTCATTGAAAAAACTTGAAAAACTCACCGTACTGGCATTATTGTCGTGGAAGTTGCCTAATAGATGAAAATGGTGAGGTGGTGTAGCGGCAAGCAGTGCACTTCACACAAGCATGCTCACGGGCTCGATTCCCGGATCGATATTAACCTAGGCTAAACAAGCCTTCCATCTCTCCGTGGTCGGTTAATTGCTACCAGACTCTCGTAGAGAGGATAGAAGCACTGACTCGTACATCGGTTGGCCATCGTAAGTTATTCACAGCCCACATGGACATTCAATACCCACCACTATGTATTTTGAATGGACGTCGAATGCGTTGGCGCATCCTTCTGATAAGTATTGAAATTATGCTCAAAAGCACGTTTCCTTCATTTCCGTAGTCCCGCAACAAGTCCCCATACAAGCACTTCACTCTTTGCGAATGTTTCATGCAAGGTTCATGCATGTCTTGAAGATGTGCATAATGCTGCTAGAATTTTTGACCATACGGTCCCAGGCAACCCACTCACGGGTGTAACCACACACGTTTATATTCAAGTTCCTCTTGATAACGGATAGTTAACATTTCTTGATGACCGTGTCATAGTGGTTCATTTTGTAAAGTAACAGCTACTCATTGTGTTCGTCACCTAGCATCATTCTTTCTATTTCGGGACATGTGCCTGAAAATTCAAAGCCTTTGTTCCTACCGAATAGATAAACTCACATTTACATTCCAAAAAACTTACATGACGGTTGAGAGAGTCTTAAAAATCGATTTCCTAGCTATTTCATAGAATGCTCTACAGTTATCGTAATGGTCTAGCAGCAGAGCAATAAAGTTATCTCGGCAGTGGTGCAGTGTGAAGAAATAACAACCTTTATTTGAATGAATTCCTCAGCGACAAACTGAGAGAAAGACGTGTTTCCCATAGTAGAGAATACCCTGAAATTGATAATATGGCATTTTCTGCTTTCATTCAAGGGCAAAGTTCACGACAAAAATGACTTCCGAGATCTTCTCATAGGATGAATTCGATACTCCTCGTCTACCATATGTGACGCTCTATTCTGTGATAAGCGGACGCATACTTACCGTTCGAAAGAGATGATTTTGAACGCTTCTGGGAGTTGTACTAAACAACTGCTGTATGGTCCCTCTTGGCAGATAATGGAGTGATGCGTGAAGAGATTGATCCCCTAACACTGATGGATAAACCTGCACTGAGGACCATTGCTAGTACTGTAGTAATTTGAACTGAACGCTTAAGAAACATTTTCGAGAGATCAAAAGCGGCTAATCGCTCCTTTTATTCTTAATTATACGGCCAGTGAGTCCATTTGGATGACCATGAACCATTGAAGTATTGGGACGCAGAGGAAGACGTAACACCCTGTTATGCAGCAGTATACAGTATTGTTGTTGGGAAAAGCGCTCTTTGGCCAGTATTCATAATTTGGAATTTTTGCTGAACAAGAGACGCTTGATATTGACTGGTAGAGTGGGCCGGTGAACACACTATTTCCATAGTACCGACGATTTTATAGTCCGTCGTAAACTTCTATTGTACTTTACTGTTTTGAGGGTTCATGTATTACGACTTCTGGTGGGAACGCTATGTACTCGATGGGTCGTGATTTTTTGATATGAACACAGTATTGGTCTGCGCAAACGTCTACGCATTTCTGGACGCAGATATGAGGAATGCTCCCCCTAATGCACATTTCACAGATCGTACCGACGAGTTTCCGCTAATACCTTTGATGGTGTGAAAGAGGGAAAGGGATCCATGACTTTCTGTAGGAAATATTCTGACATTAAAAATACTGCGAAATATTCCTTGCTCTTGTGCCCCTAGCTTGTCGATATCCTTCGTGTAATCAACTGGTTCGTTTACCAATATCGTACCATGTAGTTGATTCTTGTTGTTCGTTAGTAGCTCCGTATTCAGGCTGAGGTATAATAGCACTGATGTCGACCACTCTTGCTCTTTCAATTTAAGTGGGGCCACGAGATTAATTGTTTGCCGAATTAGCCGCTGAGAAGGTAAGCGCATACTCACTTCTCGTACAGTTTTTCGAGCTTGTTCAGTAATTTTGTGAATCACGTCCATTTTCCAGGAGTGTTGAGGCAATACAGGACCGTTTATTAAAACTACAATTCCATCCTTGGAATATGGTGAGCATCCACATTCTTCCCGATATTGAAGGCGTGTCTTTTTCTCAGGGCAGCAAACTATTCGGTTGTCAGCCTTCCATAATTTTTCCGTGATTTGACAAGATGCTTTCAATGCATTTTGGCTTGTTTTTTGGTCTGCAGAACAGCTAGCTCGCCAGAACTAAGATACTCTTAGTCTTCAACGTCTCCCAAGCCTTCTGGAGGAAGTCTAAAGGGCGCAATATCGTCTTTGAGGGTTCCCCAATTACTTGACACTTTGCTACTCCAATGCTGATGTAATTGAAAGGGATTCAAAATAGACTAGGTCGACATGTTGAAAAAGGTTCAAGCGGAGGACTCGCTCTCTTGGTAAATCTTCTTGCGTTTGTTATGTATAGGGTAGATTAAACTTCTAGCGTTCAATCCACCTCCTTTTTATTGCGCAAACCTATAGGCAGAATTGGGGTATTCATAACTCCTGTCAAACCATGGCTATTGTATGATGGACCCCCGAATGACCTTGTTGATGGACATCTCTTGAGATTAACTAAGCGAGGAGAGTTTTTTGGATAATATAGACAGGATTGTTTGTGTCACTGTCTGTTGTTTGGCTTTTTTTTGGTGTAGGACCGTGCATGGCCACGTCGTGAATTGCAAAGGAGGATGCCCTGCTCGTCTAGATAGATATTAAGCTGTTGAGAAGCATTGATTACTTGTTGGGTGGTATGCACAGTCTGGGTGAGACCTAATAGTGTTAACCCTACTTTCGAAACTCATCCGCAAATAGGAGCCCTATCAAAATAAGATATTGGCCTGCTATTTAGGGCAGAATCAAACATCCATGACTTTCTGAATTGATGTGTTCGACTAGTGCACAGAGACAACGAAGAGCGCCACTATTCTCACAGCGTGGGTCCGTATGTATCTGCACTAGAATGAAGTACTTCTCGCTATCACTCCTCCTAGTACCAATGGTCAGAATCTCTTCAGGTTGCATTAGGTCTAGGCTACAAGATTTGGGATCATCGAGAGAAACTGGAACATTTCTTTCTGACATCTATGGCGGAAGGCCCCCAATTCCTTCAACACTCACTGGTAAGGTGAGTACTGAAGGAAGTGGTGCCCGCAATAGATGGTTCTGCAGTTCTTTGTTTTGTTGTTCTACCATAGTCTGTTGCGTCTTGTGTGATGCAATATACCCAATTCTAACCGGACATCGCTGAGTTGTGATATGGCGGGCTATATTGCGAATTCTTTAATGCATCTGTTAACATGTGGTCCCACTTCATTCCTGAGCCAACTTACAACAGTTTGGGAGTCGATAAACTCCTAATATTGAAAGCGCCTCTGAATTCGATAAATACAATATTGGAAGGCCTCGTGGCTGGAGTCATAGCGTTTGATTCTAGTTTGGGAGTAGTGTGTTTCACTAGGAAAACTTCGATCTTACCATGCCGAGTGATGGAGTGCTGTCGTGGCATATGTAGATAGGTGCATGGTGCCATAGAAGCAGAAATGGCATCCGCAAATGTGACTAGAATGGTCCCGCTTTTTCCGGGGCACATACAGTTATCCGCTTTCCAAGCTTTGTGGGTGTTTGTAGGGATGTGTCGCCGATTTTTGGGTCATCTTTGAATAAAAGTTTCTAGAAGAACAATTCCATTTGTCAAACACTATACATCCCATTCTATTCAGTGACCTTCGCGTTCTTCCTGTAAAAGAATCGAAAAATCCCCTCAGGTGCTTTTTGCGGTCCTCCAGCGAAATGATCGATATTCCATTCAGAGGGTTCTGCAGGAGCCTGGACAAGTGGAGTGGTAATCTGATGGTGATATGTCCGGATTAAGGGGTGAGGTAATACGTCCCACCCAAGACACTTCTGATCCATCGCTGCCTCCAAATTGCCGAGCTGAGAACAGTACCTTTCCGAAGTTGTCGTTTGATAATGCGGATAATAATTTATTCCCTCTCATTTACACTATCAACACAACATAATCCTCAGCGCCTGGATCTTGAATTATAGAGTGGTTTGTGATGGCTTACTGGAATGGCTCCACGATCCGCTACTTGTTGTTGTACACAACACAATCTTCCTTTCATATGAGTTTCAGAAACAGCTCACTTTATAGTTTGTCTGAGCAATGAGTCGCACACGAAAGAGCGGTCCCTCACATTGTGTTCTCCTACAGTTCGAGTCAATAGACTCATCAAAGAGAGAACCTGAATATACAGTTTTATCAAGAAGAATGGAGGTAGCCGAGACGAAGGGAGCTATTGAAAGAACTCTTCAAATAAACATTTACAGTAGTTCCAGCTGCAAAAATTGTGAAAATAAGAATCCCCTAACTCTACTAGCCAAGAGAAAGTGAGCTATAGAAGAATTTTGAATCAGAACTTACGGTAGTTCTAATGGCAGGACTCATAAAACTAAGAACTCTCATACAATATAGTTCTCAAAGAGGATGGAGGTAGCCAAGAGGCAGTGAGCTACTGAAAGAACGTGGAAGTTGAAATCACAGTAGTTCCACTCGCAGGACTCTTCAAAGGAAGATCCCTCTAGCTATACAGTATTTAAAAGGGCACATGAGTTGGCCGAGAAGAAGGGAGCTATTGAACCCCAGAATGGGAACTTACAGTTTCTAATTTCGACTGCAGGACTCATCAAATGAAGAAGCCTCTAACTATACATTTCTCAAAGGGACTAAAGATAGCCGAGAGGAAGGTAGCTATTGAATAATTCTCAGAATGAAAAATTACAGAAATTCCAATTGCAAGACTCATCAAATGAGGAAACCTCTAACTATACGCTTTTTAAAAAGAGAAGATGGCCGAGGAGAAGTGGGGCATTTGGAAAACTCGGAAATACAACTGACAGTGAATGAAATTACTAAACTCATCAAAGGAAGAAAGCTCTAACAGTACAATCTTTGAGTGTGCAGTTTTGTAAAGAAAGCGAAGAAGGTCAAAGGTCGAGAGGAAGATAGCTATTTAATGAACTCGCAGGAAGAAAAATTACAGTAGTTCAATTGCAAGACTCATCAAATGAAGAAACCTTTATCTATACAGTTTTTTAAAGAGACTGAAGATGGGCGAGAGGTAGGGAAATACTGGAGCAACTTATGGAATTAAAAGTTACAATTGTGCCAATAACTAGACTCGTCCTAAGGAGAAACTTGGACTATTTAGTTTTATAAAGAGACTGAAGGTAGCCGAGAGGAAGTGGAATGTTTTAAAAATTTGGAAATATAACTTACAGTAATTTGAACTATCAGACTCGTCGAAGAATGAACTCTTCAAATATGAAATCTCTTTCTATACAGTTTCCTAGAGAAAATGAATATGGACGAGGGGAAGTGGACAACTGAATGAACATTCAGAGTGAAAAGTTACAACAATTACAATTACTGGACTCATGAAACTAAGAACCTTCTTACTATACAGTTTGTAAACAGCTTCCTTTACTTTACAGAGGATATTTATTTGCTTAGAAACTTCACTTTTTCGTGAACATTAGACAGCTTCATATAACTGCCTTATGACCTTAGTTACTTCCCACTTTTTTCGGAAATGAGTCAAAATGTATTATTCATTTTCATCATATCCTAAGTTGGACTTCAACAACGCTTCATCGTTCTTTGACTCCTATTGAGATTGCTTCTCTATGACTTGAAGATAGCCGTATAGAAATCGTTAGGAATACTGTTGGACGGTTCACTTCAATGCTCAGTAAGGCTTTATGATCTTGTCCGCGGCATCAAAATAATCTGGTGACCACGATAACTTCAACGAATGCTACATGGCCGACGACCATTTCATCGAAAGTTACGGACAATAACTCTTCATCGCCAGCGCCTCCACACGATCAACGATCGCTTGTCAACGCAACGATCCGCTTATCAACGCACCGTCGACGACCAGATTCTTCGCACCATCAGTAGCACAACACGTCGACGACCGCTCATCAAGACAAGCGAATCCTATACCACGGGCCACCGCTCTTAAACGTGAACGACTTCAAACTATCCACAACTCCAACTCCTCATCAACGTCATCATCTCTACTCCGTAAACGATCGTTCTCGACGACAGCGCCCCAACAAACCCAATATCGCTCGACGAGATTACCCATCCCCAGCATCGACAGCGTCTTCTCACCATCGATGACCGCTTTCAATGTCAACGGTACTGCTCGAGTTCACTCAATCCCACTCCTTCGGACGCTACTCAAACGTCATCGTCTTCACAATGTCGATGTTGAAGTAGTAGACAGCCGGTTGTGTAAAGTAGATATTACCGTATCTACTTTACACAACCGGCTGTCTACTACTTCAACACCCGTTGAGGACTCACCTGACCTTCTGTACAACCGGCGACCACACCCGACACCGCTCAATCAAACCTTTTTTATTGGTTATTTTCATCAAAAATGTCTTCCAACGACAGCTCTCAAATTTGGCGTCAGACTGGATTCTCCAAGAAACAGCTCCAACATTACGGGTTGAATGAGATGCATGGCTGTCAACACTTGAACGTCCTCGAGCACCATTCAACGGTCTGCAGCAAAACTGATGGAGAAGAAAGATGTATAATGACATTAGCAAAATACCAAAAATTAGCAGTTTTCATAAAATGCTTTCGTCTCGTTGCAATAATACTTTCATCGATCGTACTGAGATCCTTTATTCGTTGGAACACAAACAGTCTTGCGATTGGTGACTGGGCCCACAGGAGAGGAAACTTCGTCGTGTCATCTAACTGAACCTTATTTCCCTCTAATGTTGCGAAACGTGATGAAAATTCGGGATATTCTAGAATATTCCCGTCGAAAGTTGAAAGTTCCAACTTACTGAGAACGGACGCGTCCACGAAGTTGAGCAGTGACGCGTTGCTTGTCGGAGGATACGGGACCGTCGCAATTGGCTTGAATATTGCTTCAGGTGGTGCAGGTCTGCTCGTTGACTGTCGTCTTCTTTGCTTTGGCTGGGAGGAGACATTTCTGGGGTTGTTTCTTCTGTCCTGCCAGGGTTGTCACTTGATCGTATGATGAATAGCACCTAGGAGAGTGCAGACAAGAAGTCGAAAAAGAGCACAACATGCTTAGAATCTTTTGAGGGATTTGGATGTGGCTCCTTTTCGAGCCTTTGCATCACCAAAATCCCCAAAAACTTAAGTGTTCCAATGTATGCGCTGTACTGAGAAAGATAAACCCAAAGGTGTCGTAGAAAATGTTTAGCGAAAAGGACGAAAATTCACCGTACTTGCTATTCCCAATGTCCCCGTGAACTTACCAATTCTTCAACTAGCCATGGCATTAGTTGCACTTCCTGCTATGCCAGCACTGAACAGAGTTTGTCTCAGACGTATACAGACCTTCATGCGGAGAGATTCTAGGCCCCGGGCTGATCTGTAAGTCCTGAACACATGCTGAAACGACGAACTGCTCTTTAATGGACCAATGCGAATGCTCCCCTGCGAAACGCTCGGTACAATGCGAGTGCCTGCCATTCGTACTCGGAAAGGAATTCGACCTGGTGATCTATGATTGTTAAATGGAGCATACTTGTATGAGCATAGATGTTACACTGCTATCCCAAGTCTTTATCCAAACTCTTCTTATCTTCATGACTATGAATCATTTTTCGGCATTCTCTGTCTATTGCCGGTTGGACAATTTCATCTTCTGGTTGCACAGTTAGTTCCAAGGCATTGCAGTAATTAAACGCGATCTACATTGGAGCTAAAAACATTGTTGCACGGTGATCGCAACCTATAGCGAGGTACCAACCAAGATTTATTCTCCTTATATGGTACTGATTAACAAAAACTTCTCACTGCCGAGGGAAACGTTTAGGAGTGGGTTTTGTGGGTTCGTGTATGTCTGGTGATCACAAAGGTAAGAAATTAATCAAAAAACAATCATAAAACAACAAAAAAACAACGCGGGAGCAACACTCCCAAAAAGATACAAATAATAATGAGCACTAATGACGGCGGTGCTCCCTTATATAGGCGTCTCGCCGCGCCACAAATTGAGGTGAGAATGTAGGAGGGATGGGCACCCATCCGAAGGTCAGTATATCAAGAAATGAACTCAGTCTAACGTGTTAGTCCTTGTTATATCAGCACTGTATCGGATGCGTAGAGGATGGGAACTGACCACCTTAGCTATTTTACGCGGTTTCAGCCAGGGAAATTTAGTTTCCCAAATAAGCCTAGGTAGGGTAGGAGCACCTGGGATGATTACTTCCTGCAGAAAAAAAAATAAGGGGAACTTGCTGACCGCGATGCTCCTTCCCTACGAGAGCCCTCATTTTAAAACTGGCATGTCCGTGATATAACACGACATGACGCGTTTCATTGACGTCATTTCTTGACTTACTGACCCTCGGTTAGGTGCTCCCCCCCCCTCCAACTACATTTTCACCCAAATCGATATAAACGAGTAGATCATATAAGCAGTTTGACAATTGACGGTCCCTCGACGTTCTTAACAGGAAAATTTGTTTTTGTGCTCATATTTAGGTCATTTTTCTAACTTCGTCTGTCTCATTTCTTTTCACAGTTTTCACTGAAAGTTATAAATTCTAATCGACACTTTACCAAGCTTTGTCGGTGCCTCTTTCAATTTCCTCGAATGTTGTTTTTTTGGTAATTATTTATATGTTGATTGATTGTTTTGATAAATTACTAAATGGAATTATTTTTCGTTAATAGGTCCTGGTAAGATCTCAAACAGACTGATAACGACCTATAAGAGGCGCGAGTCACATCCTTGTGTTTTACCAGTGTAGCCGAGGTGATGGTGTAGGATGTGAAGAGACCATAGGTGGCATTGATTAATAACGATCCAGGAAAGGCTTAATGTGTAAAGCCTTTCTTATTGAGAGTTAAGCCTTGAGGTCTTGGAAGTGATGTCGGAAAGATCAAAACGTTTGCGCGAAAGGCTCTAGTGGCTATGAGCTTCTAAGGCTCCCACAGTCACTGGAAGAGCTTTCGAGCACTGTCACCTCATATCATTTGTATAATAGTTTCCAAGAAACATTGCTTCCTTGATATCTCTTGAATCCCACTCAGGGATGCCGTGATCTAGGGAAACGGGAAGCATTGATGTTTGTTTGCTCATACACACATATGGGCACATATAAACTCAGCTGTACACGAAGTATGATACAAGGTTAAAGGGCAGTAAAAGTGCTCTTAAATATGCGCCAATGCTTCCGCCTGTGACTGGAAGTTTCGATTGCTACTCTTCACCTATTACCCATCGAAGTATTGACTGCTAGGCAACGGAAGTTCTGAATGGTACTCGCAAATGTTGTGAAGATAAACAAGTCATTATAAAATGTCGTTATCAATAGAACTTCTCTCAGGGTATATAATCGGTTGAGAATCCTAGATTATTGGCGACTGGATAAGTTTTGTCGCGAATGATGTCGTGACAGAAAGAAACAGCGATCCTCCATTAATTCACAAAACTTGGTGGAAAGCCGTTGTAACCTCACATAAAAAAAATGAACCGAGATTCATCGTATAATGAAATGCATTTAATGAGCCCCTATCCCATCATTCACCGCTCACTTTTTGATTCCTACTCTACCATGCGGACTAATCGGTTGAGCATAATTATGAGTCAAAGCTACTTCGCAAATATAAAGGGTTAGGTTTTGGACTGGTAGGTTGCTCTTGCTATAGAGGGTTCCTTCTCGGCTCTTACCAGCTGTTACTATTATAGTTCCTGTCATCGAGTACTTACAATCCTGCCACATCCTAAATCACCAACTGCAAAGGATCAACTGTCAAGGTTCCACTGTTAACACGAGGGGCACAACTGACCAGGTGTTCTCGTCTTCTTCGGCTTATTACCCCTTCCTATCAGTAGTTATCAGTCCTGTCACCAACCATCTACGGTCCCTTTCCATCCACTTACCTAATCCTTGCCATTGCTCCTATGTTAACACAAAGTGTTCTAAAATTGATTGCTTTCGCCTGCTATGGCTTATAATCAGCCCCTACCAGGAGTTTCCAAACTTTCCTACCAGCCACCTGCGATCCCTTTACATCTCACGCCACCAACCAAAGCGGCAAGGGTTCACTAACACAAAGTGAGTAACGCGTGCTATGAATTTTATCTAGAGCTCCTTACCAGATTCTATCAGTTGGTGCCTTTTTTCCTTCCTATCCTCAATGTTCTCATCCTGCCGCTTGTACCTCTTCCGACCCTGAACGCTCTAGGTCCACGGGGATAGGTGAACTTCCGACCCGACACCCACGAATATTAACAAGAAATGCTGTATACAAAGAAACATTAAGAAAGGGCCCTTTGTGTTCTAGGATTGGAACGTTCAACACTAAAATACCCGAAATGAAGGATTTTTTTTTTTGAAAAAGCGTGTGAAGGAAGAAAGCGATATTAGTGCCTACAAGTATAGCTGTACACATACATATAATAGAAATGAACGCATCTCACTATATACTATACTGAGCGATGCGTTTTACCCATTCATTTGTCTACTAACCCAAAACCATTGGCGAGCCACAAGGGAAGGTGGAAGCGGTGGTTAGTCTGGCGAAGAGGCAGAATAGCTAAGTTTTACTTCATCTTAATTAATTGCCACTGCCATATATAATCGGCTAATGTGTGTTGGTGTGTTTGTGTGTGTGTTGTCTGATCGGAAATTCATAACTCCTGTCTCACTGGAGCTAGGGCATTCAAATTCGGAAGAGAGATAATTGTCAGGATGGGAACACTGATGGTATGTGATAGGAAGTGACAATAATATATAGAAACTTATAAGGAGCCTTAAAAGGCAGAATACACAAGATTTGAACCCCTACACGACCCCCATGAACGGGGAAGCCTCGGCGTTGGTTAGGTGGTGTGAGTTGGAAAGTATAGAAGAATGTTGCTAAGAACTGATAATATGTGATAAGAGCTAACAAAATGCCATGGAAGACGAGAGCCACTAGATCTTAAATGCACTTTCTGTTAACAAGGGAATCTTAGAATTCTAATAGGTGATGTAAATGTGACAGGATCGTAGGTACTCGGTGGCGGGAGCTCATAACTACTGATACCAACCGATAATGAGCCGTCTTCGTGTTAACTACGGAACATGGCGCTTTGGTGGTGGTGAGAACGGTTGGCGCCAGGCCAGGAAGTGATAAAACGGATAAGCCCTATAGAGGGTCCTCGGAAGGGTAGAGAAATTATGATAATGGCTTTAATGATATGGATGATAGGGACTTATAAGAGCAATGGTGTTATTATCAATTGAGATCAATTGTGGGTTCCACTCAATTCTTTGGCTGCCTATCAGTCAAAAATTTAATGGGTGACTTTCAAAATGAATAGAAACCGATCGACACTTTTAATTGCAGACGTAAGCATCGGCACACCCTAAATACCAATGGCGCTGCCCTGCTTATGCCAGCTAACCTGTTTTTGGGCCCTGTGTGAAAATTGTGTATAATGGGTCGCGTGTTCGGAAGAGCATCATTTGTCATAAACATGGGTTGGCGGGTTGCCGACTATTGGAACTCACAGGAGGAAAGCCCGGCGTTAGCCAGGCGGTCCGACTTGTAGAATGCTGATTGCAGTGCAATTTTTACATGTGAAACCTACGGGATGCCTCACTTTCGAGTATGCTGTTTATAAAAATTCGATGGCCTGGAATCTGCAATATTGACAGTGGGAAACGTATGCTTTGGGACAGCCAGAGCCAGACATCTCGGGCATTATTTACAGTATGAGGTTGTGTCTGACAGGATGACGAATACCCCCTCATACTGACGCTAGGTTTTAAGACAAACATGGATATTGTACACGCGAAAAGCAAGCCTGCGAAAAGAAGCGGCAATTGCGATTTCTCGAAAACTGTTTGGCTAGAAAATGGGACTTACGATAAAATAGTGTTCGAATATCTCTGCAGGTGTTGTTATTGTCAAGGTTCTTACGAGACTATCTTTTCATGAGCAACACAAAGAGCATCAGAAAGCCCTAGTGTATGGATAACCTAATAGCCAAGAAGCAGTATCTTGCGTGACTATAGATTCATTCGGAAATTAACTTGTTGCTCTCACTCGATAATTACAAATCTGCGTTCTCACTTTAGGTCATGTATCGGTACGCACGTTCTACCTCTAAGAAGCTCTTCAATTATAAGGCATCCAGTCAATCTGCGAGCGTAAGTGTTTCTTCTTCTTATCTAACGTTCTTCTGAGTCCTTTTTGTTAGTCGGTCTATAGCATGAACGTAATCATAGACGTCGCTTATGCATCGTACTGGGCATTGAAATGTTCATACGGCAGCGGTAATTATGAGTTTACCAGTTGGGCTATGCACGCTAACGCGCTCATCATATTAGTCAATCAATGAACCGATCTGGATACGCAGTGCTTCGATTATGTAGCCAAAAGCAGCACTCGCATAAAAGTTACTCTATGATTGACTCACAGAACTTCAGAAAGAAGGTAAAAGAAGCTCATTCTATCGCTACTAACAATTGGATGTGCACATCATTTTTATGAGCAAAGCCTCTTAAAGAAAGCCTAGTGACTCTTCATATCTCAAGGAGAAGCAGGTTGCAAGAATATGTGGCTGTT
Organism: Haemonchus contortus; assembly: GCA_000469685.2. NCBI lineage: Eukaryota > Metazoa > Nematoda > Chromadorea > Rhabditida > Trichostrongylidae > Haemonchus > Haemonchus contortus. The sequence goes on from LS997566.1 coordinate 18,834,497, forward strand.
ATCGAAGAACTTTTTCTTTAGTGATATACATTAATAGAGGCTCCTGTATCATTGGCGGTTGAATAAGTTTTGTAGTGAATAATATAAGAGTAAAGAGAAACCATGATCCCTCCTTGAGTCACAAATTTTGCTGGGTAGCGGCCATAGTACAACAGCAATAAATGAACGAACTTTCATCTATTCATAATAGAGAAGCTTTATTCGATCCCTACCACTGCACTTACCACTGACTTTTTGTCGCCACACAAAATTGCATCCTATTAACACCGAGCTGATTTCTCTGTCGGAATTCTTTTTCGTAGATGAGTTTTGCTCTCTGGAGCCACTTATCAGCTCTTATCATTTTATACCACTTCGACCCCGTCACATCCCTTATGTCACGTGTCTTTCCACTTACCATGGGTAACGGAAGTTCTCCCAGATTGTCGCAATCTCCCTTGCGGCGTGCGGCAAAGTCACTTCCTGGCACTCACCCCGCCTCCCCGCCAATCGACAGGACGCAAAATTTTTTTTTGGTTTCCTTTTTTATTAGATTTGGTCGTTTTTTTCTGTTTCTTTTTTGTTTTTATGTCTAGTAGACTTGAGTAATTGACTTGATTAGAAGGACTCCTTCTATATCAGCGACGATCAAGATTGGATTGGAAATTAAGAGAGCAGCCAGCCAATTCAGATAACTAAAGGAGTTGCTACCTTACAAATTGTGCGCTCCAATCATCCATTGCAGTCCTGCGGTACGCGGCGGATGCGCCTAGGGCGACGCTGCTTTCGGGAGAAGATTTCGCATACACTTACCATGAGTGTTCCCATCCTGCCTCCTGTGCTCTTACCAAATCTGAAGTTTTAGGTCCAGGAGGACAGGAGTTTTACATTTCCGTCCAAGCAGACAGACACATGTACAGACAGACAGACAGACGCAAATGCTCTACACATAGTAAGGCTTTAAGGGTCGTAACAGTGAATTGTTTTCCAAAATTATGGTGGAACATTTGGAACTGAAAGTGAGTGGTTCGTTGTTCCTATAGAGCGACCCAAATTAGAACGTTCACCAAAAGAAATAAAATGAACGAAGGTACAGTAAAAGCCATGTTTGTATACCCTTCTAATAGGTACATGGTCTACAAACAAATAGATTAAATAAGCAGTACGTAGGGATCAAATGGTTGTCTCAACAAACACATCAACCTATACGTCACTGCATTCAGAGTGATAACAAATGATAAAGACGCAGAAGAATTGTCAAGTAGCAACTGTTTAAAATTTCCAATAACATTCTTCACGCAGCCTTGAAGGGAACTAGAAACAGTTGGGTGGTAGTGATGAAGAGTAGTCAAAATCGAGCAAATGAGAAACCAAGAAGCAGTAGCGTTGTTACATTATGCAACCCTTACAATATCGTCACTCCTATTACTCCCTAACTACTCGCGATCTTATTGAGGAACCCTTTATCTCTGATATCAGCGGCAATAAGTACCATTCGCCTAGTCTCAAAATTAATTTCTTCTCAGAAATGCTTTCGCACAGGAGGATCTAAAAATAATAGGTTTGATTCTTCGTGAATAGCATGGCTGCTCGCCTTTGCAAAGTTTCGCGTGAAATCCAATTGTTTTCCCTCCTGGCCTTTTCGCCATGAGAATCCATCTCATCTTTCCTTGAAGAATAAAGCTCATATGTATTTGATCAGCAATCACTTAATCTGCGCGATCCTCCCATACCAATTATTTTTTGACCCCTTCAAGGATGATGAATATTCCGCACCAATTGCCGCACTACTTACAGAATGCCTTGTATGTGGCGGTAAGCAGTTGATTTTTCTCCAAGGTCATGGTTCTCTTAATGTCTTATACAACATACCTACAACATATATCTCATACAAGTACTTTTTAGGCCTTTCAGGCCGACGGTTCAGAAAAGTCGAATATAAATGGCGGAACCTGCTCTGACAACGCTGACACGCACGTGCTTGTTGATGCTGAAGATGAGAAGGTCAGCATCATTAGAAGAATTCCGACATTATTAGAATACTACGCGGCTGTGACATCTTTTTGTTTGGAAATTCGAGTTATGATGATATCTTGGAAGTTCTTTCAGTATTCACAGTACAGCCAATGTTTCCGCCACTTACCATATCTATGTTACAGAATGAGCACTTAAGTCTTGAGCACGGTCAAGTCGGTGAAACTCAGTTGGCGAACTGACTTACTTTATCTCAGTTTCAGCATAGCGCTCCGTTTCACTCGCTTTCAAAATCTGAGGAGGATAAATTACGTAATGGAATACTAAATAATTCTGGAGAGACCAAGGTACGATGACAAGGCTTGTGTTCTAGTATATCCAGCTGCTCGCTAAACAGATTCCAGACACGGCGACGAGCTACAGATCCACGCCCGCTTCCGAAAGAGCTGAAAAAGGTTCTCGTCTTCCCAGTATACGATATTTGCATCCATTGCATTGAGGCATAGTTCAAGTGAAAATTGTTTCTGAGATTTCCTTATGGAATGAATTCGCGGCACCCCTCATACCATATCTGCGCTGACAAGGTCGAAAAACGTCTTGGATAGGGCAAAATAAGTCGTCATATATTGTATCGTGCGAATGAAACAACCAGTCAGGATGGCCATAAAATCGATTTGCCGGGCACCAGTCTTCGCATTGGATCAAATTTGGTGAAAAATCAACAGGCTGATGATCGTTTTAGAGTAAGATGTTACATTTTTGATTATCCTCTTTATCAACTGCTGCCCCTTGCGACAAGTATTGCTATTTCTTCTGTTAGAGTATGTAGTAGTGCACACCACTGCGTTCATTAATGACACAGCCATCTATAAATTTCACCAAAACTTATGTTCTAGAGCACTTCAGGAAAGCTCCCCTAATATGGAAATTGTGCCCGATCACCTGTATCACCTGTCGTCCCGTTGATCGTCGATTTCCTCGAGCGGGCGCCAGTAACGTCTCCATTCGTCCCTGTTACGAGCCAGAGTGGTCCAATGAATCGCTCCAGGGACACGAGGATCAACATTCCTTTCGTTAAGAGCTTTCGTGAAGAAGTCTGACCATCTCGTTGGCGGCCTTCCTGGAGTTCGTTTGATGTCCCGAGGGATCCAGTCAGTAACCGCCCTGGTCCAACGGTCATCACTATATCGCATAACGTGTCCGGCCCACCTGATCTTCGATTTCTTGGCGTGGTCAACGGCATCCCTGATCTTCGTTCGTTGACGGAGCTCGGAACTCCGGATTCCCTTTTGCACTTGCGTGTATAGGGAAATTCCGAGCATCGTCCTTTCCAAAGCGCGTTGAGCAACGCTGACAGCATGCTCATCCTGCTTTCGTAGAGTCCAAGTCTCTGAGGCGTACGTCAAAGCAGGAAGAACAGCAGTGTCGAAAAGGTGAGCGCGGAGCCGGATGTTCTTTGTCTTCTTCACTACTCCCTCGATATTCTTGAATGCTCCCCACGCAGCGCGTTTCCTTCTGCACAGCTCCGGAGCTAGGTCGTTCATCATGTTGACTTCCCGACCTAGATACACATAGCTAGAGCATTCGGAGATATTCTTTCCGTTTAGCGTGAAGGGAGCATCAGGTACCAAACCGTTTTTCATGAACATCGTCTTCGTTAAGTTCAGTCTCAATCCGATCTTTCCACAAGCATTGTCAAACTCGGCCAGCATTCGTTCCGCCTGCTCGATGTTCGGTGTTATGAGAACGATGTCGTCTGCAAAGCGGAGGTGATGTAGATAGCGGCCGTCGACCTTCACTCCCAAGTCTTCCCATTCCAAATGACGCATGATATTCTCGAGAGCGGCACTGAAAAGTTTGGGCGATATGGTATCGCCTTGCCGGACACCTCTCTTCACGTTGATAATGACTTCCTTGTAGAATGGTGAAATCCTGGTCGTAAAGTTGTCGTAGAGCTCACGAAGCATCCTTATATATTGAGTAGGAACACCCTGGTTGCCCAGGGCTTCGATTACCGCTTCTGTCTCGACAGTGTCAAAGGCTTTCTTCAAATCGATGAACGTAAGACATAGCGGCATTTTGTACTCTCGCGATACTTCAATGAGCCTTGTTAGGGTGTGGATATGATCGATTGTACTGAACCCTCTCCGAAACCCTGCTTGCTCGCATGGCTGTCCTTCATCTAATATTCTGCCAATCCTGTTTAGGATGACACGAGTGAAGAGCTTGTAGATTACGGACAGCAGGCAGATTGGGCGATAATTGCCAATATCGTCTGGATCTCCCTTTTTGTACAGCAACACAGTCTTGCTAGTTTTCCACGACGTAGGTACTTTGCATTCCGACAGGTACCGCGTGAAGAGCCTAGCCAGAGTTTTGATGATGACTTCTGGTATACTCTTCAGATGTTCTGGCTTGATCCTATCGGGACCGGGCGCTGTACAGTTCTTCATCGACTTGATGGCATGTCGTATTTCGGAAGGGAGAACCGAAGGAGCGATATATTCGTCTTGCCTAAGATGGTGAGTAGGCAGGTAGACGTGGCTGTCGAAGAGATCCGAGTAGAAGTCGTAGATGACCTTCTCCATTGCCCTCCGGGATGCAGTAACGGTTCCGTAGGACGACGAAGGGAGGTCATCTTGGTCTTGTAGTTGGCGAAGCTCCGTCGGGCTTTGCGAATGCTCTTTCCGGCCTCGGTGGCTTCGTCCATAACTGCTGCTCTACTCTCTTTCAGATCTTCCTTTACCGCTACTCTGCATAGCTTCGCAAGTTCGGACGTTTGTTGATAATTGCCTGTTGCTCGCGCGACTCCACGCTGGCGTATCAGCTCGAGAGTCCTCGAAGAAAGTCGTCTCTTGGCTACTTGTGGACTCTCAGCTTTTCTAGCGCTATCGTGAAGATGTTCGACGAGCCGGTTGTACTCATCATCGATGTTGTCGATAACGGAATCTTCCCATTTGCTCGCAAGGGAAGCGAAGTGGTCCCAGTTGATGGAGGTCTTGGGGCTTCGTTTCCGAAACTTCATAGCTCTCTCCCCACGCACTGAGAAGCAGAATCTAGCGCGGAGGAGGCGATGGTCCGATCCCGTGTAGAACTTCGGAACAACAGCGACGTCGGTCAGGCAAAATCTCCGATTGAAGATGATGTGGTCTATTTCATTATGGAACTGTCCACCAGGTGACTCCCATGTCCATCTTAAATGAGAGGGCTTCTGGAACTGCGAGTTACCATGGATGGTGTGGGTCGTCATGATAAACTCGGACAGCCTTTCACCCTGCTCATTGCATTCCACTCCGTGAGTCCCGATGTGAAGCTCTTCAGCCGTTCTTCTAGGGCCAATCTTGGCGTTAAAGTCACCGACGATGACCTTGAAGAAAGTGTGGTCTTCTCTGTAGAGCCTCTCCAGATCCATATAAAACGCTTCCAACTCCTCTTCTTCGTAGCTCGATGTTGGTGCGTAAGCAACGAAGATGGTTAGAGCTGGGGTTGAGCCACATCTTCTTAATCGCAAACGTCCGATTCGGGTTGTTAAGCTTTCGTACGAATCGATGTTCATAGCCAAGTGCGTGTTGACGAGGACACCTACGCCGCCGACGCCTTCACTGTCGCATGTTCCAAGGAACAGTTCTTCTCCAGTCTCAAATACAGCGTGCAGCGGGCGATGCCTTCTCGTCTCGGTCAGTCCGATGACGTCGTACTTGATCTTCCTAGCTTGCATCATCAGGTCTTCTATACGCGCTTCCGATGCAAGCGTCCGTGCGTTGAAAGTACAGATCGCCATCTTAGTCCTTCTCCTTTTGGGCAGCCTGTTTTGGCCCTGAGATTTTAGCAGCCTCTCCCGAGCGGTCCTACCCAACGCTGCCGCATTGGGGGCTCCCTCAGGTTCAGGGGAATGAGGCCCATTTTTATTACTGTTTCTGGCGGTGAAAGAAAAACCCATCGTGTAGCTTGCCAGGCTCTGACGTGGGGGGTTGGACGAGGGGCTTTGTTTTTGGAGGCGGCCCCGAATCGCCTCCCAGATACTTCCCAGTGTGACTTGTTCGTCACTCGAATGCAAGCTTTTGGCCGAGTCGATGGGCAGGATACCAACTGCACCCACAGACTCTCCACACACGTATGCGTGGATCGCCTGCGAGGAACAGAGGGTATATCGACCCAGCACAGCAGAATCAAGGAGTCCATCCCCTGAATCCACCTGCGTCTCTGGGCAAGTACCGGTGACTTTTGGTCGGCGATTAATTCCCCTATCCGCCACCTGGGGACGCCCTACGTAGCCTCGTCACTAACCGGCTGGGGATCCTTCAGTGAGATGGGCAATTGTGCCCGATATGAACAATAAATCGTAGTTCAAAACGGGTTGAGCTCCATCCCAATAACATGGGCAATTCTTCTCTTCGCTTTTCCAGGAAGCGTCACTTTGTATATGTTTAGAAATGATACAGTCACAGCATATTTACTCGTCCCTTTATTTTCATTTTCACCATACACAACTACTTCATTGTGTGACGGTGAATTTTCATTTAATGGGTGAAGAAAAGTCGCTTTTCGCTTTGGTCAAGTTCCCGCAAAAGAGGAACAATTGTGAAATCGCTCAAGTTTCGGTTAAAATGGCATGCTTCCGGAAAGATACAAGCAACGAATTTCGAGAGGATCGTCGAATACGACTAAGTCATGTGCGGAGATTAAGTCCTCTTTGAAGCTCAATCCCCAAGGATTATTCTTTACACATCGACGATACAAAGCGTCTGAGTCTATCGTTGGCAAAAAACGGGGAATGCGCTTCCATGACCGAAAAGCATCCATTGCGATATCTGGGTTTGCATCCCATACCTAACCGAACCAGTTGGAGTAAGTTTCTTTCTACGGCTCGTCGTTCTACGGGTTGTTTTTCCGATAACAAATAGTTCAGCTATGGTGGCCAACATGGCAATCGCTTTTACTGCACGATCTGGGAAAAGAGAAACTTTAATTATTTAGACGAAACTTCGAGGCAGAGGTAGCCACGGTATGGACGGTAATTTTTTCTCGTAAGCGTCTTCATTTATGGTCTGTTCTGAAAAAGCTCATTCCTTCCGGTTACCAAGTCGTTATGAACTGGACGCTCTTCTTCCTTTTTGGCGTCGTAATCGGCAGTAGAGCCCCGTTTTCGTGCAGGATAATGCCCCGATTCACGTTAGCTGGGGCACGCAGGCATGGTTAAGTTGGCACTGAATCGACCTCTCGTCCTGGCTGGCAACAGTTCTAACTTGTATCTTATGAAAAACATGTGGGGATTTGTGATAAGAAAGATTCGTAAACTAAACAAGCAGTTCGGAGGCATAAGTGAGTTAAAGAAAGAAATCGTCAGTCGACTAGTAACTCATTGATAACCTTCACTTCAGCTCAGACACTCGTATTTTTGAAGTAATTCGAGGGATTTGAGGCTCAGTTAATTAATAATCACGCAACGTCCTCTCTTTGTTATCATTCAGCTGCTGAATAAATTGATTTGCTTGGTGGCTGTATCAGTTCTGAACACAGGCAGAGTGATCTCTTCCGGAAAGAGAAGACAAATTGTTCATGTTAATGAGATGGAACTCGTTGTTGGTCCACAAGTTACTGTCCGGATTGAGCACAACTTCCATATTAAGTCTTCTCCTGAAGTGCCCTGAAACGTGAGTTTTGGTGAAATTTATGAGTGGCTGTATCATTAGTGAAAGCAGTGTTTAAAGGCAAGTTCACGATAAAAATAGTTTGTGAGATTTCCCCATAGGATAAATTCGTGTCCCCTCGCATACCATATCTGCCGCTATAAAGTCGGAAACGGCCTTGTTAGGGCGCTAGAAAGGCTCAAAGATTGCACCGTGCGTATCCTCGGACGAGCTTCACCAGCCTTGAATAGGCTGCACCGTTCACAAGGAAAGCCATGTAAAAAGTTCAAGCATTTTCATAGCGACAGTTCAAGGCAGTTTTGTGCACTTCTGCTTTGACGTAGTCGGCTCTTTGTGCAATGCAACAAATAAAATCTCGTCCGAAAACCCCTTCCATGTTATTTCCAACATGGTAATCTGGTCCAACCTTTATTTTCATTACTTTGAAGAAGCCATGTTTTTCTCAGTAGCGACTTATTCCCGCTTTCTTCACTACCGATGAACTATTCCCAACCTATACCTTTGTTTTTTGAATAAACGTGGTACCTCGAGATTAATGTGACGTGTGCCTTTGAGAGGGTAGCTAAGAATAAAACCACTTTCGCCAGGATTATCAGCTGGTTGGAAGACAATTTTAAACTTTCTAGCTCACTGTGTTAGCTGCACGCGATGGCACTAGACACCCGTTTCATGCAACTTATTTGGTCACTTTCTCCTCCGAACCCTAACTTTGGTACATTTTCAAAGCATTACATCGCACTGAGTACGCCTTTTTCACGATTTCTTCGTCACCTTTGCGCTATTCTGTACGATTAGTTTCAATAATCATTACAAACTTTCAATAATCATTACGAGCACCTCAAACTTATCGAGAACTGTGCCTTCTAGAATACGCATTATCCCAACTTTGTGGATACTAACTCCGCAACTGGATCCCGTAAGGTCCCTTGGCCCAAAAGATTACTGAAAATGCGAAAGGTTCCAATGCAGATCATGATGAAGACCAGTAAAGGTGTGAGCTCGACGGATGGCGTGGGTATCACCTGTATTACCCGTGCTCACGTTGATCGTCGATTTCCTCGAGCGGGCGCCAGTAACGTCTCCATTCGTCCTTGTCACGAGCCAGAGTGGTCCAATGAATCGCTCCAGGGACACGAGGGTCAACATTTCTTCCATTCAGAGTTTTCTCAAAGAAGTCTGACCATTTCGTTGGCGACCGTCCTGGTTTCGCTTGACGTCCCGAGGGATCCAGTCCGTAACTACCCCCGTCCAACGGTCATCATGACGGTATATCGCATGACGTGTCCGGCCCACCTGATCTTCGATCTCTTGACGTAATCAACTGCATCCCTGATCTTCGTTAGCCGACGAGCTCGGATTCCTTTCTGCTCTTGCATGTATAGAGAAATTCCGAGTATCGTCCTTCCTAAAGCGCGTTGAGTAACTCTGACAGCATGCTCATCCTGCTTTCGTAGAGTCCAAGTCTTTGAGGCGTATGTTATTGCTTTAGGTTAGGCGTATGTTGCCGAGCGTTTCCGTCTGCTCAGCTTCTGAGCTCATCATGTTAACTTCTCGACCTAGATACACACAGCTAGAGCATTCAGAGATATCCTTTCCGTTCAGCATGGAAGGAGGAGGAGCATCAGGTACCAATCCGTTTCGCATGGACATCGTCTTCGTTAGATTTAGTCGTAATCCGATCTTTCCACAAGCGTTGTCGAATTCTGCCAGCATTTGTTCCACCTGCTCTGTTGGATGTTATATTCACGATGTCATCTGCAAAGTGGAGATGATGAAAGTAGCAGCCATCGGCCTTCACTCTCATGCCTTCCCATTCCACATGACGCATGACGTTCTAGAGAGCGGCACTGAAAGGTTTGGGCGAAATGGCATCACCCTGTCGAACCTCTCTCTTCACGTTGATGATGACTTCTTTATAGAATGGCGAGATGCTTGTCGTGAAGTTGTTGAAGAGCTAACGAGGCATCCTTACATATTGAGTAGAAACACCCTGGTTGCCCAGGGTTTTAGTAACCGCTTCTTTCTCAACGGTATCAAAGGCTTTCTTCAAATCGATGATCGTAAGGCATTTTGTACTCCCGCGATACTTCAAAGAGTCTTGTGACGTTGTGTATTAGGTCATCTCATTCAAAAGTTCGCAGACATCCAGAGGGATGGCGGGATTAGGAAGGAGGCTGTCACCATCCGCAGTGTTTTGATCAGAAGCGAGTACCGTCAGCTACTACACTGCCCGATTTCGACATCATGGCTGCAGCAGAAATTATTGACAATTTGAAAAGAAGTATTACCGAACAGGATCAACGCGAAATTATCAAATGGGGCGCTATACAAGGAGAATCTGCCGCTCAAATTCATCGTGAGCTCAATCAACAAAAGGACGGGACGGAGTGCTTCAAGAGTAATGTGCAGAAATGGGTGCGAATGTTCAAGGAAGGAAGAACGGAGACAAGTGAAGGCCGAGGTGGTGCTCACAATGTTCACTAAGTACACGAAGAACGAGTAGCTGAAATCAATCTTCGAATGGTTGAGCGCAGAGACTGCACCATTGCCGAACTTGCCCGCGAGACCGGCACTCCTGCTACTACCGTTGGCCGAGTTGTGTCCAAAGAATTGAAGATGGTCAAGAAGATGTGTGTATGGGTACCTCATTTACTTACAGAAGCACAGGTTCAAAACCGAATTGATGCCTCTAGAAACGATCTTCTCCGCCACCGACGTCAAACACGACTCTTGAAATGAACGTTGGCTATAGATGAAACATGGGTGGGTTGGTACACTGAGTCCGAAAGTCACAAGCGTCGGGTTTGGATACACGCCGATGAGGAGCCGCCCGAATTGGTTCATAAAGAGTCACGTGGTTCCAAGTGGATGCTCATCATGGCAATGGATTTCTGGGGCGTGGCGTTCTGGCGACTCTCTCCTGAAAAAATGACCGTCACTTCTGAAGTGTATTGCCAGTTTCTCGACGATAATACCGACAATTGGATGGCAGCACACAACTTTAAGAGGGCAATTATCGCTCATGACAATGCCAGGCCCCACCCATCCCGAATCGTGCAGCAGTTTTTTGAAGAAACGAATATTGTAATCTATATTCAACCGCCGTATTCTCCCGAGCTCCAGCCGTGCGACTTCAACTGCTTCGGTCAAATGAAGATACGTCTCAGTGGCAAACCTTTTGACAACTGGTCGATCGCCGAAATGGACATCAACAGCATTTTATCTACACATGTTGAAGAAAAGAAGCTACTTGGTGTCCAGGTGCCACCTGGACGCTGGGAGAGGGTCGTCAACAATGATGGAGCCTACCCGACAGAACACTAGAATATTAGCTTTTTATCTTGTTTGCTGTTCATTTTATTCGAATAAAAGCTTGCGAACTTTTGAATGAGATGACCTAATATATGATCGATTGTACTGAACCCTCTTCGAAGCCCTGCTTGCTCGCATGGCTGTACTTAATCTAATTTCCTGCTAATTCTGTTAAGAATGACTAGTGTGAAGAGTTTATAGTTTACAAACAGCAGGCAAATTGGGCGATAATTGCTGATGTCGTCTGGATCTCCCTTCTTATACAGCAACACGATCTTGCTGGTTTTCGACGAAGTGGGCACTTTGCATTGCGCCATGTGCCGCGTGAAAAACTGCGTCAGAGTTTTTATAATGACTGGCGGGATTCTTTAGATGTTCTGCTCTGAACCTGTCGAGACCGGGTGCCGTACCATTCCTCATCGACCTGTTGGCATATCGAATTTCGGAAGTGAGAACTGAAGGGGTGACGTATCCCTCTTGCTTAAGACAGTAGGTAGGTAGGTAGGTAGGTAGACGTGGCTGCCGAAGAGACCAGAGTAGCAGGGTGACCTTCTCCATTGCCTTTCGGGATGCAGTAACAGTTCCGTCAGGACGACGAAGGGAAGTCATCTTGGTCCAGTCAGAACCGGTGCTCTTCTTTCTTTCGGATCTTCCTCCATCGCTTCTCTGCATAGCTTCGCAAGTTCGAATTTATCGTGTTTTCGCCGGGTTCTCCTCAGTTCGCCTTGCCTCAGAACGGAAGATGCCAATCACCAGGATTAGGGGGGGAACTCCAATGAGTTGGACCGGCCACAGCTTCGGAAGGAGGGACAGACTCTCGGTAACTGGACCGGCAATCTGACAATAGCATTTCCGCATAAACTTCATTAGCTTCGAAATAATATCTACGCCTCTACAAAATTTCACATTGAGGTAACTCAGTGGCATGGATCAGGGGACTCAGCTCTGGAAGATGAACCATTCTATCATGGATATATGACCCGGACAGAAGCAGAGAGGGTCATAACGAAAAACGGCGAATTTCTTGTAAGAAAGGCAGATGTCAAAGGCAGAACGGTCAGTCATAATGCTTGCATTCAGAAGGTAAGGCGAGAGCTATAAAACCCTCCCTAGAGTTGTCAAAATATTGAGCAATCTCTGCAATATGAAGCTTTTCCCTTAACGTCTTTGTAAAGTTCAATTCCCATTTATACTACCCCACATTATTTGAATAGTTCCCAGTCGTGCCTACTTCTGAAACTCTCGGTGAAAATGTAGTTGGGGGGGGGGCACCTATCACAATGTCGGTATATCAAGAAATGAACTCAATGAAACGCGTTATGCCGTGTTATATCCCGGGCATGCCCGTTTTTGAATAAGGGCTGAATAAGGGAAGGAGCACCGACGTGGGCAAATTTTCTTTTTTTTTCTCTTTTTTTTTTGCAGGAGGTAATCATCCCTATAGATATTTGGGAAACTGAATTTCTTCAGCTGAAACCGCACAAAACAGCTAAGGTGGTCGGTTCCCATCATTCTTTACGCATCCGATACAGCGCCGATATAACAAGGACTAACACGTTAGACTGAGTTCATTTCTTGATATCCTGACCTTCGGATGGGTGCCCCCCCCCAACTACATTTTCACCAAACTCTCTGTCACTGCCAATCACGACTTGAAATATGCCATTCGATTTGTAGCTCTTGGGAATCTGTTACTGCATGCCTTTCTTTTTGGCGTGATGGTCTGCTGACTGTGCACCGAATTTGAAAAAGTTTAATGAGCTAGCTATGGTTTAAACATTGTAACACTTATGTGACGCATATAATGATCAGATTTGAACATAATGGTCTGGAAGTAGAGCAGTCAAGCTGAGAATCGCTAGCCTTCAAATTTACTGGATGTTGGTTGCGCTACAAATGGTTGAGATCTTATGACGCCTTTCTTAAGTTTCTCGCTGTGAGAGCAGTGATGCACACTTCAAGAATGACTGATTTTACGTGCATTCAATGGATTACATTTGCTAGAAGATTGGAACGGTTACCTAACTCTCGGACCATCAACTATCCCGTGGTTGCCCAGCTGTCAACCGCAGCACATAGCAACATACTGCTGCTGCTTGTTGCTAAAGTCGAAAATATTTTCGTTAACCCCAGAATCATTCGTTATCATTATATATCATGACGTTATAATATGGTGATTAATGTTTTGGTACACGACCCATCAAGCTGTTTATGTAAGGCCATTTCTGATCCGCAGAAGGTCGGGAAGGAAAACTGGCGAGGTGAAACGTAGGGCAGATAGAGAAAGAGAACTCGCTCGAGATGGATATGTTTCTGAGTTGTATGCAGTCGTAGGCTACCAAGGATGTGACGTAGGCTGCATTTTGAACTCATGGGCTTCCTAGACCTAGTGTAATAAGTCACAGTTCTCACAATCATACACTCGCCTCGTTCTCCTACATAGCGTTTCATATGCCCCCTAGCAAAGCTCACGGTACCTGTGAGTCGTCGTCGTTTCCTTCTAGCTTTAGCATCTGAATGTTATGCTTTCTGTGAGGTAATCCTCGACCACGACCTGCCACCCCTTCCCTGGACCTATGTGGTCGCTTCCCTTTCGTACACCAATGCTCTTCCTGTTGGAGCTCCAAGGAGGCTGTCGATACGTTCCCTTACCATCACGAGCGCTGCTCGCTCATCTTCAGCTAAACAGAGGCCACTTAAACGAACGCCTTGGTGTCCTCATTTGTGAATCGTTTTGGTAGAGCCCGATCCAGCCTATCTCATCGTCAGATTCGCGTTGAGTGCCATGAATTATGCCAGCGGGCCAGCATTTCGAGCCGTGATCACTCAATCCTTCACAGACCACGCCACCGCCTACAGCGGGTTCGATATTGGGATTTCTGAACTTTCTAGATGGCCCCACAGAACACAGAACAACCTACAAATATGAGGTTGTCGCAAAAATACAAAAATGCGAACTTGGAGCCGCCTCATACTCCCCCTCAAGTTTTTTTCAGACGTGCGTGAGCGATTGTCCAGCGAATCACATATAGTTCCGATCGTCTCTACTTCAACTTCAGAATATAAGATTCTCTTGGGTTGAGGGTTTGGGTTCAGAAATGACCGTGCAGCATAGTTTCACAAAGCTCTCAAAGTTTGCTCCTGGGCTTCTGAAGATAAAGTCTTCAAGATCAACTCGATCGCGGTCGCAAGACGTCGCTGAACAACGAGCATCTAAATGCTGCAGTGTAAGCAAATCCACCTCGCAACGCTAGAACGGCCTGAAAAGAATCAGGAATACATTATACATGAACAAGGAGTATGATGCAAATCGTTAAGGTCTGCAATCATCGTAATCCGTTTTCATTTTTGCGACAACCTAGTAGCTTCGGGCGCGCTTCCCGATTTGGAATACTAGGCACTCTTATTTAGCCCTCTTCCATGAGCAGCTTTCCCTCATCTTTCATATGGCTCCAATCATCTTATGCTCTCTACCGTTAGCAAGTAGGCCAGGCTCTATCTGGTAGGTACTCTTCGAATCGAACTTTTTATTCAGGAAAGCATCGGAGTATTCATTTAACCTGCACTTGAATTTTTCAAGCTAGCTCTGGCCACCCGATAGGCGATGTTTCCTCATTCTCGGTCATCGAGCTTTGGCTCTTTCTCATGATATCCTGATCGACAAAAAGATGCATACTCTTGGTGTGCACTAGGACCCTAAGTTCTTTCTTCTTCATAGGTCTTAAATCACCTACGCGATATCAGGTTGACAATCTCAAGGGTGGCAATAATAAAACGTTCCGTCACCATTGTGCTGTTAGATGGAAAATTTCGACCCCCGCACGAAAGAATGTATTCGTATGTCCCTCGAAAAACACTCATCTTCTTGTAAAATCAGGAAAATATTAGGTGTCTCAGTGCATGAGTGATCTAGCCATCCGGTAAAGAGAGTTCAGAAAAATCAGTACGAGGATAGGAAAGCCGATGATGCACTTCTATTCAAACGACAAGCACCTTGTAGCTAGCGGCTCTGATGTTAACTGTGTAGAAACCCCACGTTACTGTGGCAACAGTGTGAAATGTGCATATGAATAAGCGGGAAGTCAAATTCTGTCATATATCACCATCAGTGAATTGCACAAAAAACTTCATTGTTGATTACTGAGAAAAACGAATCTGCAGTTTTTGTATCCCTCTCTCTATGTATCACGCTTTAATGAGAGTGGAAATAGATCATCGAATAAACATGTTTTATGCCCATTTGGTCCAGTGAAAATGGATACATTCTTTTCCTCAGACCGTTTCCATGCCCACACTTTCAGAGCTACCTAGTGACAGTTCAACACGATGACATCAAACTGCACTTGAGAATACAGGAAGCGCAGAAGGTCTTCTGGTTGCAGACATATTGTTTTGAGGTATGTGTCAGTCCAGGTGACGATTGTTCCATTTTGGGTTCCTAATCTAAAAAGGAATTTCTCTGACAATTGAACGACACATTCTATTGCCGAATCTCAGTTCCTGTTTGAATGAAGTAGACTGAGGAACGAAGAGCCTGGAAAATGGATATGAAACAGGGTAAACAAAGAGCCCAAATACGATTTTTATTCATAATCGAGGACGGGACCGAGAAAATAGTACTCTCCGTTTTGGAATTCATGCTCTGGAGTGAATCTAGTGCAGAAATGAGGCGTTTACTCGTGGTTCCGATGCGTGCTTTTCCCCATTACATACATATCACGCCTGTTCCATTTTCCAATCGCACTCAATTTACTTCACTCCCAACTCATGCTAGACCTTCACGAAATTTATGTATCTTAAAAGAGGTCGCCACATTTGTAAACGTAACTTTGAAGGTTTGGGACAGGTATACGATTAAAACAGAGCTGTGTTATCACGGACAGATGGCGGTTCGGTCCTTTCGCTCTCACACAGGCGTCTAGACGTACGATAACTGAACCAACAATGGGTTCCAGGCAGTCAACGTCGATATCGTCACACGCCCTCTGAAGAACCAACGTCAGCGCCAAGCTGTCGGTATGAGCGTCCCCGATCTTGCTCTCCAAATACCCCCACACAGGGAATTCCTTTGAATTGAGGTCTGGCAAAGAGGAAGGTCAGATGTTCTTGCCCGAGTACCCAGAGAAAAGTGCAGCGACTACGACTTTCGTCAATTTTGAGGCATGCGAAGAGGCCTAATCTTGTTGAAGAACGAACGATTGGCCACCGAAGTGCTCACTGACCAAAATTAAAAGAGCCAACGTCAGAGCGTCCAATTAAGAGCACTTTAATAATGCCTTTCGGTGAAACTCAGAGTCGATTTTCACGTTTTTGTCCATGGCGTCCAGATTGTTTTGCATCCTGATGTCAACGCCAATCTAGGCTCAAATAATCACACTTCGGGAGACAGTCGGCTACGCTCAGGTCGACGTTTTGGGGACGCGTCGTCAGCTTTCTACAATTATTCGCTATGGTTTCGACGGTTTGAAAAGGTTCTTCAGGGAAAATCCAGCCAGAGATGCGGCCCGGCTCAGCTCCTAAAGGAGTTTTTAATTTCATCAGCCGACTTTGTTTGGACTGCTCCGTGACAAACTATCCTCGACAGAGCCAACAGTCGTTGAGCCTAAGACAACATAACACTATCTTCTGAATGGTTTAAAGGATGATATTGAGGTGAGAAACAGTCCGATTCGTGCAGACTCCATCATTGCGGCTGATCCTCTTCTTAATAATGTCACGAATCTTTGGTAGGTTCACAGTTCTCGGTCTTCCATTGTTTGGCATCTCAGAGGAATGACCATCTCAGAGGAATGACCTCGAGTCCTAAGAGCAGCAGAGACATTTTGAACGGCAGAAAAGGGAATGTCCAGTCGCTTCGCAATGTTACAGTTCCTGAAACATTCTATCACCAACTTTTCGATGATAGATTGCTGCGCATTTCGAAGGCTTACGCAGACATTTGACAAGCTGGCTCATGTGGCTACTTACACAGCTCCTGTGCTTTCGGGAGGTCTTTAGATGTTCTGAAAGCATCCATTGGCAAAGTGCCGGCAAGCGCTGAATGGAGCGTCCTATACTTTTCAGCCACTTCGTATTGTCTCTTGCGAAATATAAACTGTGAACTCTTGCA
This sequence comes from Haemonchus contortus, assembly GCA_000469685.2. Classification (NCBI taxonomy): domain Eukaryota; kingdom Metazoa; phylum Nematoda; class Chromadorea; order Rhabditida; family Trichostrongylidae; genus Haemonchus; species Haemonchus contortus. The sequence continues at coordinate 18,851,522 of LS997566.1, forward strand.
AAGAATAAACTGCACTCGAAGATCACAATGTTATTATTACAAATCATCATATTTTGGATGGCTCGAAGTGGTTAGGCACAGTGTCTTGACTACCTACTAAAAATGAGGGAAGGCCTTTGCCTTAAGTTGTAGCCTTAGCCAACAAATCGTAACTCCGATTCCCACCACCTATTCGACTGCATTTTCGTTCCTTTGAGGTTGCATCGAAACGCCTCTTCAGGATACTGATTATCAGGCATAGTTGGCATATGCCATTGCCGAAGGTGCGTGAAACGTTTGTTGTGAGGAGACATTTTAGCTTTCAAGTATAGGAGATCTCGGTGCAGGCAATCGAGCCCACTGCGTGACGTCGTGAGTCTCAAATTCACACATCGACGGCTGTGGTTGTGATGACCTATTCCCACCAATTCAATCTCGGGCATGCAAAAATGTGAATTTGTGGGGGTGTGAACGGTCCTTTCTTCACACCTTCTGCAGGCAGCACACATACTATTTTCTGAATGAACCCATATGTTACCACCCCCCATGTTTTTTTATTTCCCTTGCTTACCCTAATTGCCGTGACTGATGCCCTCTAAAGTAGTGCCATGCCCCCTGTTGATCCATTGTTTGAATGTGGTTGGCATGCTGAATTGAATGCTGAAAATTGACACCTGTTCATGGAATAGAATACCGCACGAGGAGTTCTTATCATTCATGGTGATCGTTTGCAGAGCATACAAACACTCATAAGATATCACATGGAATTCAAGGAGCCCGTCTGCAGCAAGAATGCTATCCTGGAGAGTTACGTACCTCGCGAAGAGTGGCAGTTATACCACGAGCAGGTAGTGATAGCTATACTCACGAGCAATCAGAGTTCTTTTCAAAAATCCTTCTGAGCTGCATTGAAATGATTTCGAGTGCATTTTGCCTAGAAGTTATACTTTTTCTTGTTTTTTTAGTGCTTTTCTTAAAGCGAGAAGCGAGCAAATTTATCACAAATCTCAAAAAGCCTAGTCGTGTCTTATATTAGACCGAACGGGTCACCCGGCTGACGCCGGGCTTCCTTCCTTCTTATGGTAGGGTTGTGGCAATCGCCAGATCAATCCCTTCTCATTTAGAACGAATGACATATTTCGGAACACGAAATTCGACAGAGGCAGTCGCCTCCCTCCTACCAAGTTTGAATACCATGAAGCTAAATTTTTGAGGATAAATTGACGATTTCGGCACAAAACCCTGTAGGCGGAGTCTTTTCTTGCCACCCACCACAAGTGATCCCATCCTGCCCCCTTTCCCCCCGTACTTCTGCAAAGTTTGAACGCTCTAGGTCCACGGGGACGGGAGTTATGAATTTCCGGTAAGACACAAACACAAACACACAGATTAGCGAATTATATGAAGTAGGATGAACGGTGAATGACAATATAAAATTGCACTGACCATGAGATCGAGATTCGCTGCCGTGGATAAATGAAGTAGAAAATTGAGACTTCCCGAATAGAGAATAAGTTTGCCTCTGTTTTTCAGAGATCACGACTCCCACCACCCATCCATCGCGCTCAGGCCTTCAGCCCAATGCATTGCAGAGCCAGAGTCCACGGAGAACACTAGTAATTCGGGTTTTCAGAAGCCATGTCTGTGACGAAGACATCTAGAATTGTAGAAGATTCTGTTGAAATGCGAAATCGCTATGTGATCAGAGCAATGGTTATTTAGAGCAGTGCTTCTGTCGTTCTGCTTGCCGAAGACATCCTGCGGAAACCGGGTTCCACACGCGTGCGCTGGCCACAGTTTCTAAGATAGCGTATGCATAGCTGAGAGTGACATTCAAACGTTAACCTTTTAAAATGGCATACCTGAGGTCAACGTAGCTGATGCAAACCGGGCCTTGTATGCAGATTTCCTTCAGATATCCACTGGTACTTCACTCGGATACGGTGCTTTCGGCGAAGTTTTCAAAGGAACGCTCACTGTCGGACCTTTCACGAAACCGATTGAGGTGGCTGTGAAGACCTTGAGAGACGGAACTCTCAATAGCGATGATCGGTAGGTACTAATTCGTGGCTGTGTTGACTACTGTTGAAAACTACTTTCCACCCTTTGAAGGTAGCACTCTCTGCTGATTTTCAAATGTAATATCGAGGGTTTACTTGGACTATGAAAGCTCTTGTTATTGCTCTCACTCAAAAAAATCTTTTACAGGGTAACGTTCTTACGGGAAGCGAATGTGATGCTGAAACTACAGCACAAAAACGTCGTTCGACTGTACGGTGTGGCTACGCAAAAGGAACCTATAATGATAGTTATGGAATTCGCTCCAGGTTTGAATTTTCCGTCGAAAATGCAAATTGTCTAGTATCACAATACTATGTCATATTTCATAACTGATGCAAAATGAAAACAGTTATGTGCCAATGTTAACCAATGATATTTTTCTCGCGCCCTTTTTCAGACTGAAGCCAGTCTTTGTGCAGTCAAAATCAACAGTGGAACTTCTTTACCTTCCTCATGATATCCATAAATAGGGTTTCATGAGAGAAGTAAACTCGTTCCACTGTGCTGATGTCAACCACTCAAAACTTTTGATATTAGAGAACAACAACAGCGACTTGAATTTATTTGACCGAGCCGACCAATCATCCTGAGAAATTGGAATGAAGCACGAATGGTACTTAACCAATTGTTTTCAGCTCCTGTCGTTAGCTAATCAGCACTCCTTCACACCTCATACCCCTCATCTAAGTGTAAAGGTTCCAATGCAGACACGAAAATAGTGGGTTCAATGGTTTTAGCCTTCTGAGGCTCTTTATCAGCTCTCATCGGTTGTTATCGATTCTGATCATCAAACTTGTGATCCTTGACAGTCCAACCATATTTGAAGGTACAAAGGTTTGAGACGGAAATAGAGCACGAGATTTCGTACTAGAAATATTCTTTGCCCTCACTGATGCCTAATGAGCATCCTCAAGTTGAAAAAGGCAGAATGTTATGTAGGATACAATAAAAACAGGAGACGATCACATCAAGCAGAAGTGTTTAAGAGGTCTCAAAGAGGCCGCACTTTCCATAGTGGAGCACACATGTCGAAAATCCCATCGTCCTGGGCGTGCAGTAGTCGCACACAGAAAGTACTGTGAGTGTCAACTGGCTGTCGACCGACCGATATCAGCAGGACAACGGCTTTGTTGTTTTGCATCATTTCAAGGCCTTAACCGCTCCCGAAATGAAGAAAATTATGTGTTCATAGACATCGTACCTTAGTAGACCTTCGAGGCGATCATCGAGGAAGTAATAAAACGTTGGGAAACTTCCCCTGTTTCTGCTGTGCTGACAATGTAGGATACTTGGTCGCAGTGGCCATTCAAGATGAGATGTGCACTCCCGTAGGTGCTTTCGAACGCTGATCTCGAATCTGTGTTCCAAATCTGCGAAACGATTTTGGGAACAGAGTTAAGGGAGCAGTGCATCTCGGTGTTATACCACTGCACTGAACGGTTCACCCAGCCTAGCAAAGTCCTTGCCTGTGCAACGGTGGTGTAGCGGATAGTGTCGTGGACTAATAGTCATGACATCAAGTTTCGATTCCTTAGTGCATGCCCTGGTTTTGCTTCTCCATAAAATGCGTCCTTAACGCTTGCAAAACGTTTTTGGGGCTCAACGTTGGGCATCTACGGGTCTCTCTCGCAATTTAGGACTCCGGGGAATAGTAATCCACTAAAAAAAATTTTACCACTACTCACCGAATATGTACGCCTATCTTCTCCGAAAGAGTCAAGATGGTGTTTCGAGATCTTCGGCAGCTCTCTGTACTTACGGTATACTGCGGTAGGATGACTCTCCCGACCAGTGCCTCTTTGGGGAGAATACGGTACACACATTTTAGGAATACTATCCGTGCATTCAAAGCGGTGGTACAAGTTAACTGGCCCTGTTGAAGAAACAATGTAGAACGTTTAATTATCGCTTTGTGTGCACGGATCATCCGCTCATTCTTGAGATAAACGTCCTTTCAAGGAGCTCTCTCATGAGGTAAACGTGGTGATGCGGTAGGATATGATACCACGGCTGTCCTCAAGACCCTGAAACCACCTATGAATTGCTTTGAATTTTCCCTCTATGGGCCTTCATTGTTGATTTGAAGCGGTATCCAGAATAAATTCAATAAAAAACTTATCTTTCCAATTTTCCGCTGATCTCCATAAAAAGGCAGATCTGCCCGCTTGTTTTGCACCTGATAGTTGCGACCTCATAAGACATCGTAAGCTGCCCATAGACTAACACGAAAGCTCATGCCCTTTTGATTTCTGTGGACGGCACTCTGTCGTGAGGATAAAACATGTGTTCAGCATGTCCGAGGAGTTACGGCTTCCTTTGACCCTCCAACAGTAGAAGGCTATGGACTCCTCTACCAGCGCCATAAAACTGTAGCTCATGGGCCAGATCACAAACTTGAAGGCTACGCTCCACTTCGAATCTCCATATCCCCACAAACGTAGGAAGCTTCATTCGCAAAGCTACGGGTCTATTGTCGTTGTCCTCATCAGACGACCGCGGAGGGGTGTTGTGTTCGGCTTTCACGGACTCGACTTCCTCGCAGTGGATAACATAATTGTTCTCATAGCTTTGAGTATTACGGTTTGAAGGCTCTTCATTACCGGCTCTTCCTATATGGTGCACACTCTATGCTGCAAGAACGAAAGTCCCCCGTCAAATGCGATGGCACGCACCACATTCGGCCAGAATACTCCGCTGGTAACATGCTGAAGCGCATTTGATCCAGTGAATCACTTGGAACTACGCTCCTTTAAGCCTCTGAAGCCCCTGATGTCCATTTTGAGCGACTGCTAAAAATTCCTCTTTTATTCGAGTAAAGCTTGCCGCCTTGCTCTACGGACTAGATAGGAACTGCTCTTCTGTACATGCTAGTGGGTCTTTCGCGATTAAGGAGATGTGGCTAAACCGTGCTCTATCACTCTCCGCTGCCTCACTCACCAACATCAAGCTACGAAGAAGAGAACCTTGAGTCGTACCTGAAAGCACTCTTTAGAGAGGACCGAACTTTTCGAGCTCATCGTGAGTGATTTCCACACCCAGATTGGTTTTAGAAGAATGGCCATTGTAACTTGAGGTTCCTGAACCCCGCTCATTTGCGTGGAATTCGGGTTCAATTAGTAGTCAATTCATGATACCCACATGTCACAGCATCTACAATCAAAAGTTTTGCTCAACTGGGGGTCCCTGTACAAAGCTTACAGCGTATCGAACAATTGTCTCCTCTGCGCCAGATTCCGTTTCTCAATGCGTGATTGATTACATTCGGCAATCATCGTAAAATCTTCACGAGAAAGTGAGCCGGATGACAGTTTGCAAATTGTTAGGAAGCTCTTTTGAAAAATTCTCGAGAAGCAAGAAGTTACTCACGCAAGAATAAGGTAATCAACAACAAATGTCCAAACTTGCGAAACTATGCAGAGAAGCGATAAATTAAAATTCGAAGGAGAGCAGAGCAGTAGTTCTGTTTGAAAATACAAAAACTACGAGGACCATCTGTAAATAATGCTGGAGCTTCGCTAGTTCAGGGCCAAGATGACCTCACTTGGTTGTCATGATAATAGAACAGTTAGTGCATCTCGAAGGGCAGTGGAGAAGGTCACTATGTTTTCTACTCGGATCTCAGACGCGTCTTACTGCCTACCGTCATGGAAAATTAAAGTTCCACAAGACACTGACAGCTGTCATTCAATCTGTCTGCTATCTGTGATCTAAAACTTCATGTGTGATAATCTCCTCATTGTTGGTGAAATGTTGGAAGAGCCTCGCGAGATACGGTTCTGGACGGGCCACTGCGATAGGTTGCAGCCACACTGTCAGAGAACTCTTGGAAACATCTCGAAAATACAGAATAACGTTATGCCTATGCGTCTTCATTCAAAGCAGGCCTTTGACGCCAATACAGAAGAAGTCAATGAATTTTTGGGCACTGTGTTTCTATTCAATATATAAGGGTGCTTTGTGAGCCCATTCGACATCCGCCTGAACCTTTCTGTGCCCCTCTCGAGAATCATGTTTTCGATTTGAAACGGAAACTCTCAAGATTGAAGGCAGACGGCTCATCACCACCTCCGCTTTGCAGACGCCATCGCACTTATAACACCGAACATCGAGGAGGCGAAAGAAGGGTGATTAAATCGGAAAACGCTTGTGGAAAGATCGGCATAAAACCAAACTGGAAAGACGATGTCATGAGGAACGATCGATACCTGGTGCTTCTTTATTTATTTATTTATTTATGCGTTCTATGACGCGCCAGCTACACCAGACGAGGCAGGACTGACAACGAGACTCAGAAGAATAATAATTAAAGCAATAACTAATAGCTATAGTGAACAGCAAATAAAACAGTTGTAAGTTAACAAATCCAGGAAAAGGAAAAGGGAAACGAAAGGAGGTTAAATGTACCAAAGCGAGGAATTGTTGTGTGAAGAGAATAAGAAGGAAATTGTTCAAGCGAGCTGCTTCCCTCGGCGAGCAGGGCAAAAGTGGGGGGTCTCACCTTGTCTCGTGCCTTCCCAAAAAAAAAGAATTAACACGAAGCAATGGAACCCTAAGCCTGAAGTCCTTGGAATTAGCATGCAGTTTAAGCCAGCACCAGTCGGCCTTCTTCAACAATTAAGGGAATGAATTTCTCTGTGTGCTCTGGCTCTGTACCTATTGTTAAATGATGAACGACATAGCTGCTGAAGTGAGCAAATATGAATGTTTTGTGTGTGGAGCATGTAGGAGCATCGAAGTCAAGTTTCAGCAGCCAAGAAATTCTTCAAACGTGCAAATGCTGAGAGGATTTTGGAGTTCCAAGTTCTCTCATAGGAAGTAGATCAGGGGCGCCGTTACCCACGCTGAAGAGTCGAAGCAGGGACTGTCAGATACGTTATGTGATATCGTGATGACCGTTATAGCAGAACTGTTACTGTCTGGATCCTTCGGGACATCAAACGAACACCATTGCGCCTGCTAGTGCGATAGTTAGACTTCTTCGCCTCTGAAATAACTACCCTCTCCACATGGAACAATGGAAACGTTACAGGCGCCACTCGAAAAAGTCGACGAACAATGTAATGGCACATAATGCTCGAATGCCAAAAGCTACCAATTGTAGTAAAATGATTTCTAACAGCTTAACGACACAATTGCTACCGTTTTGCTAAAGTGAATAGTGGACGATCGGCTGTGGGTGTTACTCAAGGAACTTTTAAAAACTGAGGTGATCCAATCAGGAGAAGCGTGAACCGAGGCGAGCCGACTTTTCGTGCTGTTTACATGTGATTCTGTGCAGGCTGCCTTAGTTATTCATTAGAAATGGACTATTTCACTGATCGACTGAAGTCACGCAGGCCCTTGATAGAGCATATGGTTGGTAGGCCCTTGATAGAGCATACTCAGCGGAGCAGTTGCGAACGCCATCCTTGCGAAGTGCCAATTCAATAAAAGTGAAGTGAAAAACGAAAGGCGTTTTGTGTTCGCCTTCACCTATCTTGCTGTCGGCCACCCTCATGTGACGGGCCGAGGTAAATTTAAGTTAACAGCAGGAAGATACTTTTCATTTCAAAGCTGTGAATGGTTTTTGAAGTTTGGCTGTAGTTTCACTAATCCAATGACCCATTCGTGTTCGCTTTCATGAAGAACTCTTTGTTCGTTGTGATCAACAAGTCGGGGCAGTGAATTTGCAGCCTCATAAGGCTCATGATATATCCATGCTATTCGTTTTGACTTCAAATCGTCGATTTACGTGCTCTAGAACTCACGCTGATATGGGAATTACTTATGATAAAATCTCGAATGGAATCAGCCGTTCTCTCACACAAAAGTTTTGATGGAATCAACTCGTCTTGCGTCCCTTTTTGAATCCTGGCTGCTCAAATAGACAAATTATTCACAATCCATGATTTATGGCATTAATGTTTCCTCTACTGAGTTGAAAAACTACCCTGTGCATCATTCGCATTGTCCTAGAAGAATTGAGCATTAATTGACTGATCACTTCTCATTTGAATAACGGAAAATCCCTTTAGGAGGTTCGCTGTTAAACAAAGTCCAACATGAACTGATTTCTCTAACGAGAAAACGAAGTTATTGCTATGAAATCATCAGTGGCATGCAGTATTTGGAGTCTGAACAAGTGGGTAGTTCGTGTTCAACCTTTCCTCGTACATTCCTTGTAGTGTTTGAGTCGTGAGTCGGCATTGGTTCAGTAAAGCAATTTGTCCCTTTTCGCATACAAAACTTACTGAAGGAGGACGCAAAGGACTCTAACATGTTTCTTTTTGCGTCAGTTCCAAAACTCCCTGACAAACGTTAACTTCAACAGAATTGAATCAGGATTGGAGAGTTTCACTTTGTATGGATCATAATGTTCAGAAAATAGGTCAAAATAACTGCAGTCAAGGAAAAGAGTGAGAGGTGTAACAAGAATAAAATCAGGAAAATTTTCACGTAAAACTGGGAGAGCGATTCATGTCACATCACCAGTGTGGTAACAGTGAGCTCGTAATTGGTTGGGGCATCAGCGTTGCTGTCCCTAACACCCAGGTATTTTGACAAATACCTGGTCACTACCTTCCTATGTTGCTGTGACATTGGTTTACATTCCTATACAGTGGCCTTGTATCCTCGTATAGTCCATACATATACATATATATGTATATTTTCACACTAAACTGACAATTATTATACGTTTTAACTTCTCATTATAAACTGGCAAGACTGAGTCATTTCTTCATTCGGTTCACAATCAATGGGTGTTCGAAAAACACGCCTTAAAGTAAGGAGATACTCAAATTAAATAATATGTATCGAAAGAGGTAGATGCAATCAAATTGGGAAGAAGGTGATGCATGCCTGTTTTCCTCGAGTCTCTTTCGATAGGAGTTATACGACATCGCGATAGTATCGAGCGACTCGTAAATATTACATCATGAGACCGAATGCAGTTGATGAAAGACGTTGCATGTCCATTTCGATCCCTTTTTTTTTGTAGGAGTGATTGCATTTACGTTGTCTTCAAGAAGACAAATAATTGATAAATCAACATGTTTACCTCCCCAAACAAGTCATCTCTTGTAAAACCGACCTGAAAATGGCCAAAGTAATGCTAAAAAAACCATTATCATGGCCCTTGAGTCAGCGCCACAATGTTCTGTAGCTCCGCCTATTAAAAACTTCCCTACAATTTTTTCGCGAAGGGTCAATAGCATTTGTGAGCAAAAAAACATTTAGGTCATGCATCGTGACCTTGCTGCTCGAAACTGCTTAATTGGAGCCAATGATGTATGTAAAATAAGCGATTTCGGATTGTCACTCATGGGCCACTCTCATGAGGAGAAGCAGCGGCTTAGACTACCTATCAGGTAACTGGTTTAGCACCATCATGGTTCTACCGTAATAGTGTTCTGTTGGGTTATCCGGAAGGCTTCCGCTGTTTTTGAACACCTTGCGTTTATCAACTGTTGTACAAAAGATCAAGGACCTAGCAACAAAGGATATATATTTTCTAGAAGGATATGTCCGCTCCTATATCCCTCTTTGGTTTCTGTCAATCTTTCGAAGGACCCGTGTGAAAATTGAGAAATGGCGCGCGCATTTTTGGCACTTGATGGTTTTCTTCTACCGCAAGCACAAAAACGCGGCTCAAGCCACGAGAAATATTTGTGGCATTAAAGTAAACGATGCTTCAGGGGAAATCACAGTGCATTAGTGTTTTGCAAAATTTGAACAAGGTGACTCACACTCGAACCCTTACCGTCGGTTGAAAACGACCAAATCAAAATGTTAATTGAAACAAAACGGCACATCACTACTCGTGAAATAGGAGAAAGACTTATTGTTTCGGAACCGACCATCTGCGATTTTTTGCTGAGACTTGGTTTTTTTGACCGCCTTGATGTTCGGGTACCTCACAAACTGAGCGAGCGCAGTTTGATAGACCGCGATTACTTGTGCCACTCGTTCCTCAGACCGACCGAAGTTGAGCCTTTCTGAAACGCTTGATAGCGGAGGGCGAAATGTGTGTCATGTACAACAACCCGGAATGGAAGCAATCGTAGAGCCTTCCCTGTCAGCCGGCAAAAGAATCGAGACCAGAAGCAGCGATGGACCAGGCAGCGATAGACCAGAAGCGCCCACAACTGGCCAACCATAGGAGAGTCTTCCACTAGGATAACTCCAGACCACACGTATTTTTGGCCACTCGTCGAGAATTGCTGGAACTTCAGTGGGATGTTTTAACACACCTTCCCCCTCCCCCAACCCCCATATAGTACGGGGATGACACCATCACACCTGCCACTTGTTTAGGTTTCTGCAGAATTCTATGAATGGAATATCGTTCAATTCTCTGGAGAACTGCTGAAAGCGCCTGAGAGGATTTTTCGATTCTAAGTCCAGAATCATCTATGAAAAATTGGGATAACGAAACCTGCAGGAAGATGGCGAACCATTACTGAACAGCATGGAGGATATATTATTTGATGAATGAGCTTGTTCTTCTAAAAATTTCCACTCAAAGATCAAGCAAGAATCGGTAGAAACTTTCTGGACGACACAATAGTAGCAGTCGAATAATCCGAGCAGTGAAACTAGCAACGAATTTGAATTCAGTTTTGGAACCCAATGTCATCGTGTCACTGTTTACCTGGCTCTGTCACTCCCTCTGACCAACATTTCCAAAATTTCACCGTAAAAAGAGATTGTCAGATTTGCTGATACGGTTTCATCGGAAAACCTTCACATTTACGGAGAGCGGCTTTTCTTCAACTCACCATATCGCAAAGGACAGCAGACATTGTGTATATGATCAAATCTAATAAAAGCGGATTTCTGAGCAGGAGATCGAGCGGAGTGGGCTGTAACACATACGTATTTTCGTACTAGGCTAAGGACTGGTATATTCAATAACGACTTTACTGCCATGCCTCATTCAAAAGCATCAGCAATGAACGCAATCAGGTCTTTGCCGAAATACGTTTATAACGCCTAGTTAAAAACAGTCGAACCTATGGATAGCAGATAGCAGCATTTCCTTAGCTCATCTTGAAGAATTGGTTTATGCCTGCGGTTTATATTTATGCAGATAAGATTTCCATTCCATTTAGATTGGGTCAATTTCCCAGTGGCCGCATAACTCTTTCCTCCTCTCCACCTTTCCCAAACATAACGATTGTTCTGAAAAGAGGAAATATAAGTCAGTTCCGATTTTGTCACAATCAAGTGAGCAACCGCTCAATTGAGTTGGCAAAGCTCCGAGTTTCGTGCGAGAAATGAAGGCACACATATTACGGTGTCAGGTGCAATCAAGAGCTGAAGAACTCACTCCATGCCATTTTCCCCTTGGCATTTTACTTCCTCTACTGCAGAATACAGCTAACATATAATCAAACGCGGAGCTAGACACCCGCACTACCTTACTTTTCTCCCCAGAGTTAACCCGGCACCTTTGCAATGTCAACTCTTCTTGTACGTTTTCTCCACTTCTTCCTATCTACTGCATTTTCTCCCGGGTGTGGTGCGATTCACGCGTCAATATAATGAGGTCATCCGACAAAACGCGCTAAAACATCACGCGTACCATCATAACGGAAGAAATAAGAAATTATAAGTAGAATAAGTAAGGGAATGACCAACTATGCACGTTTACGGAAGGTTTGCGTTTTCTAGGATCGAAAAAGTTGAAGTTATTCACATTTTGAACGCTGACTAGTAAATTGTTGACCTATGAGGTGAATTCTCAATTTCGAAGGGGCTTTTTTACCATAGCAAAGAGATTTGCTCTATTCATGGTGGAGCCGTGGATTACTGCAAATTTATTAGGTCCATCTCAACAGAAAGGTACTGAAACGATGCTGCGTGCGCGAAGAGCTCTAATGGGGTCACGCGTGAATCACGCGCCCCCCTTTTCTCCCAGTGCCTCAGTTTCTGAGAAGACCTTCTTTACACGTCCCTGAATTACTGCTCTTATTACCATATAACGAGCGGGGGTGGTGTAATGGCAAATAACGCACATCACACACGCACGGTCACTAGTTCGAATCCTAAATCGATAGCCGCCCAGGCCCACCAAGCCTCCCATTTCTACGGGGTTGGTTAATTGGTACCAAACTTGTATGGGAGGATAAAAGCACTGACTGCACATCGGCTGCCCACCGCGAGTCACTGTATAGGCAACATACGCATTCAAAACGCTACCAGGATTCTGAATGGAAGTCGACTATGTGGGTCGCATCCCTCTAACAAGACTGATTAACGCTCCAAGACTCTAAAAATTATCACAATATAACCATGGGAGGTTTAACGCTACCGCACTACCCCCCCCCCTTCGTTTGCAGCCGTAATCCTACATTTACAGCTCAGTCAACATATTATACTTCCCATTTACATCAAAAATTATCCAAATAGTGCAGAAACTAGCTTCTCCCATGAAAGGCAATGTTGTTGAATTTTTCTTGTAAGGATCCCGCGAAGAAATTTCCAGCAATCTCAAGGAATTACTTGGACCGCTTTGTCTTTCAAAAGCAACTTTGACATTTTTCACTTTTGTTTCACTATGTTTTTGGAGAATGCAACTCTTTGGAAAATAAACTCAAAATGTACGCACTCTTGCAAAAGTTTCTCCTCAAGAGTACTTTGGGCGCAATCCAATGAGGTTTGCACTGATATTTAGGTACGTCTTATGACGAAGAGGTTGTCATAACTAACATTATAATCTCTCAATGAGGCGCTTTGCAGGTTTCAATGAAGGTATGAAATAGAAAAGCTTTTTGTTTAACCAAGCTGGATCAAGGGCGGTGTGGGTTCCTTCGCAAAGTTGCTGAGTAGAAGTAGCACTTCGGCCTTGGACGGCACTCGAACCGGTGCTATCAGCCTGGCGATGGGCATCCAACACTTTGTTGAACGAGACCACACCTTGATGACAAGTCCGGCATTGCCTAACCAGTCGGTTCGCGCGGCGAACGCCGGACTTCCCTCCTTCGACAAAGTTGTAGTAATCGGCTAATTCTCCACACCTTCTTCGGAACAAGTAATATTTCCCTGTGCACAAAGTTGGACACAAGACTAACAGGAAACTGCACATGGTATGCAGTGCAGGTCGGTGCATACGCCTTTAGTTGGAAGACTCGATCTTCTGCCCTTGTTCTTGAAAATGAATACCCATAAAGATTCAGCTCAACTAACCAAAGCCTCGGGCGGTAATAACAAATGTTTCAAGTGATGATAGCACCACAATCAGATGTCTCACTCAATGGACCCCTTTTTTACGGAGATATCATTAATTGTGAATTCCAGATTACTGTCGGTCGTTTAAGTTTTGTCGCGAATTATATCGAACAAAGAGGATCCTTCTATGAGCTACAAACTTTGCTGGGTAGCGGCCGTAATCTTATATCAAGAAATAAACAAAATTCTCATCTGCTTATCATAGTACCGCTAATGAGTCCCTCCCACTACATATACCACTTTTTTGTCACCATACCCTACCATCCCGTCTTATGGAATGAAACTTACTGAACAGTCAAAGCTACATCGTGGATACCGAAGACGTTGGGATTTTGATGGGTAGGAGGCTTTTGCTCTCTTAGGCCTCTTATCTTCTATTATCAGTTATTATTGGTTCCTGTCACCAAATACCTACGATTCCGTCAAATCCTACGCTACTTATTAAAATGCCGAGGTTCCATTGTTGCTACGAAAAGCTGTAATCCTGCCAAGATCGAACTCTTTAGGTCCACGGGAACAGTAAATATGAATATCCGCTCAGCCATTCATTTAGTTTATTTATTTATTTATTTCTGCTCCCTGTTGGATGAATCCGGCTCGCCACCCACCATAGAGTCTCTATCCTGCCGCCTGTATTACTATCAAATTTGAGCGCTCTAGGTTCAGATTGACAAATCTATCTCATGCAAACCCTGCTCCCTTTTGGGAGGAGTCTGGCCCTGTTATCTGCCATAAGTGCTCCCTTCTCGCGGCCTGTACTACCTAATCTCAAGGTCCATTTAATCAGGAGTTATGAATTTGCGGCCTAAAATTTCTATCGCGCATGCCCCACCCCTGTGAGCGGAGTTTGGTCTTACTACCTGCCGTGAGTGTTCGCATCCTGCCGCCTGATTTCCTACCAACTACCGCTCTAGGCCTACGTGAACAGGAGTTATGAATTCTCGGTCAAACACACACCGACTCACACACTCAAACACATCGACAAACCAACAGAAACACTTAGCGAACTACAGTAGCGCTCAAATTCGGCGAAATGCGCCTTCAGTTGAAATTTTCAGTCATAACTCCTTTCCTACTGGATCTAATCAAGCGAAATTTCAATATGTGTAGCATTGGTGTAGTGTGAGTATTTATCACTATTAACGTGCAATCTGATCATGTTCCAGATATCCAAAAAGGCTTGATCAAAAAACCAACTGGAAATACGTATGGTGGTCCTTCTAGAAGATTTTTCCTTTTTGCCATGTCTTGAGTATACGAGCACTAATGTCGAACCTAGAAGAGAAGAAAAACGTACATAAGGTCGGAATAACTGCAGACGTCACAAACTTGCTTTCAGCATAGTCTACAAACGTCTTCCCCTTACTTTGTGGACATCGCTGCTTTGCAGTCAAATAGAGTTGGTAGTGTGAGATATGCTTCCGTTGAACATATCAAAATTTCATGCGACTTTCTTCACTGATAAAAAAAGTTACGACAAGTTAAAGTTGGCCGAATACTTTTGAGCGCTACTGTATATGTAGTAGGATATCCTCAAGCGTAGAAGTGATTGCAGCTCAACCAGTGTTGGGAGCAGAGGTTGAGATGATAAGTTTTTTGGTAAGCTCAATTTGACCACAATTCGATGTCTACTAGCGCGATTGATACACTGTGGTAAATGACAAATCATAAAGGATACAGCCTAAATGGTGGCAAGAAGCCTAAAGCTTAAATGCACAGTTTACGTTGAAAATGGTTTCTGAGTTCTGCTCTCAGGAGTACTCATTGGCCCCATAGGTAATAGAAAGGACCCTCTTGCGCTCAAAAACTCGACAATTAGGGCATAGTGGAAGCCCTGTTCCCGGCTCGCGCGGGCTTTCCACCCCTCGATCGATGTCGTGTTAGACGAGTGTCGAGACAATACAGATTGCAATTATTCGTTCTAAAGCCCACACCCAATCAGCTGATCGCCGAGTGATGAGACGATGTTCTTCTCCTATTTCTTTTTCCTCTCTTATTCTTTTTGCTACCGTGATCCCTTATTTAATTTCCTACTCCTATAGGTTGAAAAAGGTGAACTACTTTTGCTGTTACTCGGATTTTTTTGTTTACTTATTTTTATAGGTGAATGAATTTTTGTATACCATGTCAGTTATTTGCACGAGGGCCCACACGCATGCAATGACCCACATTGTATGGTTCGTCCGAACTCTTCCTCATTTTTCTAGTCTCATTCTCGTCCAGCCCCCTTTTTAACGGTTTTTCGAAGCCTTTTTTTTACTTTGGAACACCAAGTTTCTTCACCTTCATCGCACCATTTCGATTTTATCTTCCATTTTTCTTCATAATCTCGATTATCCCAAATTATCGTGAACTGTGCCTTTGAGACAAACCCTGATCTCGGTAGTAGAAGTAATAGAAAGCAAGGTGTTGCAAGTATGATTTCAAGTCTGGCCTGAGGTCAAAGTTTTGCTTATGACCCACCTTGTGAATTTCATATCGCCATCCGACAACGGAAAACACCGGGCTGCTTTATTCATCGGCATAGAATCGGAACACTAAGCTGATTTATATCTCCCTTTCCAGAGGAGTTGATACAGCTTTGACCAAAATACGTTCTGGTAGGCTGAAGAGGAGTAAAGTGTTAAGAGGCTACTAAAAATCAAAGTAAACTATAGAAGGATGGTAGATTGTTAGAAAGAGAGCAAAGCGATTGGAATTTCAATATGTGATGGCGCACCGCCCATGCTTATGAAATAGTTATCAGCTGGTTTTGATTTTGAAATACGCCACCATATCACCCTTCGAGAAATAAGTGTTTCAAAGTTTTAATTGAGTTCACGTACGCACTAAGTTTTTTGTACTTTTTTTGAAAGGGTATTACACGGATACACAGTTCCGAATCACTCAACCAACCTATATAATGTTGGACCAAGGTACTAGTTGTAAGATAGTCTTCCGAGGAGGTGTAGACTTCCGCTCATTTCTGAAGCGAGTAACATGAAATGGACCTCTTGACTACGATCAGGTGACGAATGGTTTGCAAAAAAAACGCACAATCAACGTAAACTTGATTTCGGCAACCTTATTACTTAATGATGAAGACAGGACTGTTCCCAATTAGTGAGCAGTCTTGTTGAAGTATTAAACGAAAAAGTACATGAGGGTATAAAGGCGCTAATGTGAAGGAATAAGGTACGAAATATCCAAAAGAAAATTACAAAGCAGTTCTAATACTTTTTTTATTTTCAGGTGGCTGGCACCAGAGACCTTGTTGAATTGTATGTTTTCTAGTAAAAGCGACGTATGGAGTTATGGGGTTTTGATGTTTGAAGTGTTCTCGAATGGTAGATTACCGTATGAGAATATCCTGGTTAGTAGGCGAATTACTGAATTCACTCAGAGCAGCTCTTAAATTAAACGGTAATGTTTGCAGGATCTACGTGATTTACGCAAGCAAATCGTTTTTGAAGGACTTCGCCTCAAGCCACCCGCAGGCATGCCTCTTGCAGAAATCTACGATTATGATGAGCTGCTTCGAAGGAAATCCAACTGCGAGACCTTCATTCTATGAATTGAAACATATGTGCGTTGCATTGCTTGAATTTCAGACGAAACACGTCAAAAAGTCTCGAGCAGGACAAGAGGGGTGCACATATCCTTGGGGACTGCTCGATTCTTCTCATTGATGTCGAGCCACATTACTCCTTCTACACTACTTCTCATTTTAATAATGTTCGTATGCATACTGCGTGGAAAGATTGTATGTACAAGTGCCTGTCCAATTCGAAGAATGGAACAAACACTACACATTCTTCGTCAACCGTCTTTGACAATCCTTCCGTCCTGCCAGACGAATCTGGTACCAGATCAACAACCCTGTAGGGATAGAAGGCACATTCGGCCTGGAAGGATATCGATCCCGGACTCGATCTTCCGATCATGCACTGTGATAGTGCCCCTCGTGCTACCACACAACCTGAAGAAATGGAACTGATTATGTCAATGAATCTACTCTCTTTTCATCGTGCACCCTGACAAGCAAAATCTGAGGTTTCCATGACATCAGTAAGTAGCCAATAGAACTCCAGTGAATGAGAACTGTTTCTAAGCGTCTTCATGGTTTCATAAGAGATAGATTGTTTGATAACTAGATGGGCCATCGGAACGAGCCTGAGCGAAGCTCGTCCCTTCGCGGTGTGCTAGAAACTAATGGGATGTCATAGTGGTGGATTATACAACTGCTACTTTCCTTCTGCTACCAAACTTCTTTTAGAATCTTCCATCATTACAAACGGTATTACATTATTCTTCCACTACACTAGAACCTTGTTTCAATACCAGCTCTCCGAAATACCCTAACAAGGTGTAAGAGCCAGAACTGTTTGAGCCGCCAATGATCTAGAACAAATCATGTAGTGTATCAAAGAAGATTTGCTTGCCCTTTTGACAGTTGGCGAAACAATTCGAAGCATTTCTAAGTAGACTGAGAACGAATGGTATCTATGCTGCAGCTTGTTCGGCTATAGCACTTTCAGACGAGAGGAGAGAATTAGTTGAAGGTACAGCACAGATGAACGTTGTAGAAGGTTGGAACAGGAGAGTAGCTAGTCCTCGAGTCCTAGCTAGCTAGACCACGAAGTTGCCTAACTCTTTATACCTTATGGGAAATTACGAGAAGCTCAGTATTGCATTGGGGAATACCAATCCCTCGTGATACAGCAACGACTCGACTCGCAACCTTTCTTCCAACTCTTCTGAAAAGAGCAAAACAAGCCGGTCAAAGATGGGCTGCATTCGGAAGCCAAAGCTAACTGTTATGAATGAGGACGTCGAACATGATAATATGCGACATAGTACATGAATACTCGCACTATTTTTGTGCCTCAGTGAATTGAAACGACGAACTATGAAGGTTACAGATAGCCCCTCCGATTGTGGAAAATAGTGAATAGGTAGACTAATGCTGGAGAATACAAGAAAAACAGAAAACAAGAGGAAGACAGTAACGATAAACTTCGTGAAGGATTTCGAGGGACACCCTTCATTAGTACTCGATAATCGTGAACATTTGGTAAAACACTTTCTCTAGCAATTCCTCGGAATTTGCATATTCCGTTAGCTCTTTTGGCGTTTCGCCAGAGAGAAATCGAAGATTCAAGCTACGGCCAATATTCCTGAATTATTTTCTGAGATTTTTCATCAGATTCATTGAGTAGTATGTCTACGTTTAGATACGAAGAATCATGTCAAGCAGGAGCATTCCAAAAAATGCTTGGATGGTTTCAACATCGGGAAGGGTAATTTAGCTCCAGTCAAAGGGTGAATGCGACTGGTTCGAATACCAAAAAACTCAGCTATGTGTGATCAGTGCTTCTTTTTCCACATTCTCATATTTAATAATAATTATTCTTAATCATCTTCACAACATGACCTCATGCATTCTGCTGCCTTGAACGATTAGAAGGATTGTTTCGTCATGTGCATTTGAGCATAGAAATTACTCTGTTTTTTATTCACAAAAGAGTCAGACTGATTCCGTTTTCTTTCAAAATTCTAACCTTTGGATTTTTGAGAATAAATGTTCTGCCTCATCTACCGTCATTCTTCAGTCGTTCTGCAGTGTATGTATTCCGCTAAATGTACTGAATTTTTGCTAGAATTTCATAGAATCTCGGCAGTTCCTTTACATAACCGCTATCCTCAAACCTGAGAAGCTGGAGAGACCTTCATCTTAATGTTGATGGAGAATTATGTGGCTTGGTAAATTAATGAATAAACAAGCAACTGAATAAATGCATTACATATACATCACATACATACATACATACATACATACATACATACATACATACATACATACATACATACATACATACATACATACATACATACATACATACATACATACATACATACATACATACATACATACATACATACATACATACATACATACATACATACATACATACATACATACATACATACATACATACATACATACATACATACATACATACATACATACATACATACATACATACATACATACATACATACATACATACATACATACATACATACATACATACATACATACATACATACATACATACATACATACATACATACATACATACATACATACATACATACATACATACATACATACATACATACATACATACATACATACATACATACATACATACATACATACATACATACATACATACATACATACATACATACATACATACATACATACATACATACATACATACATACATACATACATACATACATACATACATACATACATACATACATACATACATACATACATACATACATACATACATACATACATACATACATACATACATACATACATACATACATACATACATACATACATACATACATACATACATACATACATACATACATACATACATACATACATACATACATACATACATACATACATACATACATACATACATACATACATACATACATACATACATACATACATACATACATACATACATACATACATACATACATACATACATACATACATACATACATACATACATACATACATACATACATACATACATACATACATACATACATACATACATACATACATACATACATACATACATACATACATACATACATACATACATACATACATACATACATACATACATACATACATACATACATACATACATACATACATACATACATACATACATACATACATACATACATACATACATACATACATACATACATACATACATACATACATACATACATACATACATACATACATACATACATACATACATACATACATACATACATACATACATACATACATACATACATACATACATACATACATACATACATACATACATACATACATACATACATACATACATACATACATACATACATACATACATACATACATACATACATACATACATACATACATACATACATACATACATACATACATACATACATACATACATACATACATACATACATACATACATACATACATACATACATACATACATACATACATACATACATACATACATACATACATACATACATACATACATACATACATACATACATACATACATACATACATACATACATACATACATACATACATACATACATACATACATACATACATACATACATACATACATACATACATACATACATACATACATACATACATACATACATACATACATACATACATACATACATACATACATACATACATACATACATACATACATACATACATACATACATACATACATACATACATACATACATACATACATACATACATACATACATACATACATACATACATACATACATGCATACATACATACATACATACATACATACATACATACATACATGCATACATACATACATACATACATACATACATACCGAGAAATGACCGAGAGACTCAACACACGTGTATACTAAGATTCAATCAAAATCTCACAGATTCTACTATTATATGAACCAAATTGCTGACGAACAGACAGTGTGAAAATAGGTATTTCTCCCCACCTCCTCTTTAGCGGTAATCTTGCGCCGTCGCAGAGCCCGCTGTCTTTGTAAATTGTCGCCATCTTTCCCTATATACACCTATTGTTACTATCGTTTGAATACGATGCAGTATTATTGTTTCAACACAGAGCTAGTTTTCTTTCGGATGTGTTATGTTGTTTACAAACCCAGTGAGGTATCCACATAATCCCGTGTTTTTGTGCGCCTTCCATGCCTAGATTGGTACACCATCTGAATCAGTCGCGTTCCCAGTCCCAGCCTTTCCCTTTACTTGAAGCACCTCACCCTATGCACTGCTATGGAACCAGCTTTGGCTTGTATTAGTTCATCTCATTCAAAAGTTCGCAAGCTTTTATCCAAATAATTGAACAGCAAACAAGATAGAAAGCTCATTGTTGACGACCCTCTCCCAGCGTCCAGGTAGCATCTGGACACCAAGTAGCTTCTTTCCTTCAACATGTGCAGATAAAATGCTGTTAATGTCCATTTCTTCGATCGACCAGTTGTCAAAGCGTTTGCCACTTCGACGTATCTTCATTTGACCGAACCAGTTGAAGTCGCACGGCTGGAGATCGGGAGAATACGGTGGTTGAATCTAGTTTTCAATATTGTTTTCTTCAAAAAACTGCTGCACAATTCGAGATGGCTGGGGCTTGGCATTGTAATGAGCGATAATTGCCCTCTTGAAGTTGTGTGCTGCCATCCAATTGTCGGTATTATCGTCGAGAAACTGGCAATACACTCCAAAAGTGACGGTCATTTTTTCAGGACAGAGTCGCCAGAACGCCACGCCCCAGAAATCCATTGCCATGATAGGCATCCACTTCGAACCACGCGACTCTTTATGAATCAATTCGGGCGGTTTCTCATCCATCCAAGCTCGACGCTTGTGACTTTCGAGCTCAGTGTACAAACCCACCCATGTTTCATCTATAGCCAACGTTCGCTTCAAGGGTCGTGGGTGACGGCGGTGGCGGTTGAAGATTGTTTCTACAGGGCATCAATTCGGTTTGGACCAGTGCTTCTGTAAGTAAAATGGCGGTACTCATACACACAACTTCTTGACCATCTTCCATTCTTTGGACACAACTCGGCCAACGGTAGTAGCAGGAATGCCGGTCTCGCGGTCAAGTTCGGCAATGGCGCAGTCTCTGCGCTCAGCCATTCGACGCTTGGTTTCAGCCACTCGTTCTTCGTGTGCGGAGTGGACATTGTGAGCACCACCTCGGCCTTCACTGTCTCCGTACTTCCTTCTTTGAACATTTCGCACCCATTTCTGCACATTACGCTTGAAGAACTCCGTCCCGTCCATTTGTTGATTGAGCTCACGATGAATTTGAGCGGCGGATTCTCCTTGTGTAAGCGCCCCAATTGATAATTCGCGGTGTCCTGTTCAGTGATACTTTCTTTTCAAATTGTCAATATTTTCTGCTGCAGCCATGATGTCGAACTTGGGCAGTGTCGTAGCTGACGTACTCGCTTCTGATTAAAACACTGTCGATGGTGACAGCCTCCTCCTAATCCCGCCATCCCTCTGGATGTCTGCGAACTTTTGAATGAGAGCCTAATATTCGGAGCTGCTATGGTCTTCATATATTGATTATTAATATTGGTCGTTGATATTAGAAATATTGGTAATATGAATATTGGGTCTCCAAATGGCTCCTTTAAAATAGAACAATCACTGTTCTTCATCACCTTTTCTATGTCTTCAGTAATCTGACTCCAAACGTGAGGAGAGGCGAACTTCTCTCCCTCACGAACATGGACACTCCCCATTCAGTTGCTTCCATTCAATTGTCGTTTGCTCTCTCTACGGCTGCCTTCTTCCCTCTGGAATTCATTTTGATTTCCCTAGCCTACCCTCTGCACCACTGTAGGATGACATTCACAGCATTACTTCAGGTTCGCTTTAATCGTTTTTCGGGGGAGCTAGGAGAAGAGCTTCTAGGGTCCTTTCACTTGAATTCCTTTTTAGCTCGAGCTTACGTTCACCACCAAACTCTTTCACCTCGTTCTCACCCTTGCTTCCTTGTTGAAACTCGAATGTAATGCCCGCTAGGGAAAGCCTGTGCTCTCCCTCCGAATAGTAAATTTACTCCTTAAGGCATTCTGAGGAAGGTGGATTAGGGCCATGCCATTGTAAGGCAAAAGCCAGTAGGTTTCTAACGCTTTTAGTGATTAAGAAAGAAAGCCTTGACACTTTAGCCGTTTTACTGCACTACAAAAAGGTAGCATGAACTTGAAGCTGCTGAGTGCACGCGTACATGAGGATACGACAATAACAAAAATAGGTTCACAACTCGATTGCTGATAATTTGATAAAACACATTCGTAAGGTTTGGTTGACTCATCAGTTTGCTTGGTATGAAAACTACTATGCTCTCTGGAGATCAGGCAAGAGAAATGATTGAGGCTCAAGTTGAAACCCAGGTTGCAATAAATTCACTCCACTTGCAAGGTCATTTCATGGATAATTAGTTTTTTTTTTCTTTATGCATGCAAAAGTTGCCGCCAAATAAGGGAGAAAAAGTGAATCTGTTTTGGGGCAGATCTGAAGTGACGCTTCTTTCCATCAAACCCTTTCAAGGAGTTAACAGAAACATCGGTGCCATGGCATATTGAACACCATTTAGTTTGATCTCTTCATGCCGACCTCCCACTCCTATTTATATCTAAAATGTGTTGACAATTGGTGGTTTTGTCGGTGCCTCCACGGTGTGTCATTGGGAAGTATTTGCTAAGACGGTCGAGCTGAACGCGAACCCTCGAATGCAGGTGACAGGCCTTCGTGACAAGCCTACTTACGAACACCTTTGTTGCATCAAAATGATTTATAACGTTCAATGAATCACGGTTAAATGTTGATAAGGCGCCCACGGAGGCGACACGCCCTCGCAAAGTTTAGCGAGTGTGAAAGCATGCAAGGGTCTCCGATGCAAAGGCGGCATCGGAGGGCAACTATTGTGGTTAAAAGTCCCACATTAACAAGCCGCTCCTGCAAGCCAGTAGATGAGCTTGAGCGTAGACGCTTGGGCATAGAATAATTTTTTGCGCTATGCAAGAGACGGCATAGTTCTGCTGCAAGTCGTGGAAAATTGCCTGAGCGGCTCCGGGGCTATCTCCCACCTACTGGGACCTACTGGCCACCTAATGACAAGTTCGCAAGAGAGCAGTACATCGATGGAAGAACGCCATGGGAGTGTCTTCACATTGGAATTTGCCCAACAGCTTCTACCTTTGCGCTCTGTCAGCACAGGTCCCATGCAGAAGATAACTATGTAGAAAACGGAAATACATAGCTCTAAAGAAGGTGGAATCAGGCACGGCAAATGGTCAACATAAGTTGGCAACTGATGTGTGAAGAACCGGGTGTGGTGCGTTAGGAACGAAATGGTCGCGTAGCGGTGAGAGGGGCGTCGCGCGCGAAGGAATGTAGCAGGATGCAGCAGTAGGTGAAAAATACAAGGAACAAAAGTTACTAATAGAAGAATCATGCTTAAAATAATGATCGCATATCGATTGAGCTGTATGAAGAACGCTAGAGCTGTAATAACGGCGAATGAGTGGTCCGCGACAGCCGCGTGCGGCAAATAGATTACCCAAAATCGTTCCTAACGCCCGTCTCCCTGAAGAACCAGAAGCTGGAATCCGGCAGCATGGTTAATGAAATGCTTAGGACCCCGAAAGAAGGTGAATCAGAGCTGGCAACAGAATACCACCATGCCACTCATATTTGTCAGAAAAGTATCATAAAAGTGGAAAACAATGAATCTCGTTTATTAGAACTTGGAAAAGAACTTCGATCCTGTGCGGCGTGAAGTTATAAAGCCCTGTTGAGTTCCTGTAGAAATAATTCAGTTGGCTCGTTTATTCTACTAAAATCGAGCGGGTCGAGTATAATAAGCGAGCCATCTGAATTACTGCTGCAGGAACAACTGCTGCAAATAGCACAGAAATCTTTGCTCCATTTCCCATCAACGTCGGGGTCCCAAAGACCTTACGCTTTTTCCATTACTATTAGTTGTCGTCGTGTCATCATACAAAACCCAGCGCTGTGGATACTTCGTTATGCCGACGACGTAATGCTGGCTGTCGAAGAGACGAAGGTACTTGAACAACAGGTGTAATCTTGATCTGATCGTCTGGCAATGTTTGGCTCCGAATGAACGTCAAAAGAACGAGTACGTGACCATGGAGTCAAACGACCAACGCACTACCATTGACGACACTGAGCTTACACCTAAATCTGTCTTCACATGTCTCGGATCAGAAATCGCGTCTGATCTCGTCTCCGTGGTGGCGAACGTCCGTTGCGCGCGTCCGTCAAAACCAGGTCACCCCGCCCACTTCACGCGCGGCGCACTTCACTGGGGCTCGAGATGACATTACAGTACCATCAAGTGTGAATGGAGCAAACGATTTGATTTGTCCGTGTTATCTTCTAATTGGCTGACTGCCGTGGACCGGGGAAACGTCCGTTGCGCGCTTCCGTCGAAAGTAGGTCACCCCGCCCACTCCGCGCGCAGCGCACGACATTGAGGTCTCGAGGTGACATTACAGTACCACCAACTGTCAGTGGACCGAAAGTCTTGCACTTTTCCGTGTTATCTTCTCTTTGAGCTGACCGCCGTGGGCCAAACGCGAATAGTATGCCCCATTGGCAACTGAGACGTCCGTCAAGTATCGCGGGCTCACCTTCGCATGCGACGACTGCGGCGTGACCTAGTTTCAACGGACGCGCGCAACGAAGCTCACCCCCGTGGACCGAGCGCGAACAGTATGCCACACTGACAACTCCGACGTATGTCAAGTATCGCAAGCTGACCCGCCGCAAGCGATGGCCTCGGCGTGACCTAGTTGTGACGGCCGTTTCGGGTTCCTCACCTCGGAGGACTTGAAGGAAGATCGCCTCCATCCCAATCAAACACTCAACCGGGAAGATAGCGTGACCACACCAGCGAAGCTACTGACCGGGACAGGATAGCTGGGACAAACTAAAAAGAAGAAAATGATGAGTTGTAGTGCCGAACTAGCTTTCACCCTTCACCATAAGAAAAATTTGGGATCAAAAATGTTCTATCATTGGCAGTGGAATGAGCTCAGCTATGAATTTCGACGTGGTCACATGGCATGGAAAATTTGGAGTGGATTCAGCGATTCAACTAGTAAGACGGACGAAGGGAAAGCTGTGTTCTCTTCTGGGTTTTTGGCTATCTAGAGGCTTCCTCACAACAGTTCCCTATTAAATGAACACGAATATAGAAAACCGACGTATTTACAAAGATTTGCATCTACTTCAGATGATCATTCAGTCGTTCTACTTCTACACATCTAATTGCAAGCTCATATACAGCAATCTCTAAAGTTGAACAGTTCCAACCCAAATCTTCCGGCAAGCTACTGTGGGGAATCGTGTTTCTGTGCACAGCTGTCTCAAACTGATGAAATCATTCGGACACATCGCGCATGATCGGTGCCGAGGACCGGTTCGTTCAAACACGTCTCCGAAAGCGATGTGTGATAATCATTAACACAGTCCTTAACAGCTTTTTCAAAACGTTCCCTTGATTTTTATGGTTTTTGCTTGATTTTTCTAATTTGACGAAAGTAACGTAGTCTCTGCACTCGATATTCATACTAGGATCAATGACTGACACTAAGACTTAACTGACGTTCAGATGCACCATTCTCTTCGCTTTCTACCTGGTATCCCATCGCGGTTCCGACTCTTACTCGGTAGACTGAAAAGCGGTCAAACGCTCTAATTTACATTACCATATGGTGTTGTGTATGATTCGTTGCTCAGTAGTGACTGTTTTTCAATACTTAAGTTGTTTCTTAAGCAGTCCATGAGCCAGGAGTGATCCCCTTGTTTTTGACGCAGTATGATCTAACAGTAATCACTTCGATTAAGTTAGAGGAAAGCATCCACTAGCTACTTCATAGTTATATTAGATGTATCAATGTCATACAGTCTCTCTCAAAAGATGTCCTCTAAAAGAGCTTGACTACCGAAATTCGACTATCTCCCACTCCTTCGCTCTCCCCGTTGAGAATGAGAATAGCAAGGCCCATGAGAAGTTGGAGCGTCATTTTTTTCACAAACGATCTTTTCCCTAGCCCTTCGTACATTGAAAACCTTTTAATTACTAAAAAAGAGAAAGGGAAAAGAAGGTTCCGACTGCTAATCCGAACTGCAATAAATCAAACTACCTTGATTGCGTCATTCCATAGCTAATGCCCGCAGTGCGTGCAAAATTTGCCGGTGGGAGAGGGAAGAACGCCTGCACCGAGCCTTTTCATAAGCATATTCGAAGAAAAACTCTCCGATGCACCTGAACTCTGTGCCAAAGCAATCGCTCTGCACGTTTCCTGCACCAACACAGTCTGAACTTCAACAGCGAGGAGCAAGCCGCCAGGAAATACAGAAATCTTGTATAAAGATGTCGAGATTCGTAACAAACAACAACAAACAAAACTATCTGAGTTTTTTACATATAAATTCTTATTACTATTAAATTGAACCGTTTTCTCCCATATCACACGAACTTTCTTCATAAAATATATTGAATTCATTTATTATGCGTGTAAATAAAACGCTCGAAACCGTTCAAATTGATATTGAAGCTTTTTTTTTTTGAAAAAAGAACATTTTTGGTAGATTCTTTTTTTAAACTGTTATTACCCTCTTTAGTTGAGAATTTTTAACTCGATTAGTAGCGATTGCGGGAAGCGTAATTACCGAAGTTTGCACTTAATTAAGGTCACATCGCGCCTAGATGCGAGGCGAGCTTGATTAGGTGCGATCGAGATTTTATCCCCGTACCCTACGCGCGACAAGTTGCGCGGCGGATTTCGTCGCGATTCGAACAGCTATGAGACTTGGGGATTACTTGGAGCTTAAACTTGAAGTAGATTAGTTTAGAGGGGTCAACTGATCGTACTAATCAACTCTACTTCAAATTTGGACCCCAATGATAGGCGCTAAAGTCGTTCAAATGTCACGAACTTTGCCGCACAATTCGCCGCGCGCATCTTCAGACGCAAGTAGGTTCCGTCCTCCTCCCCCCGAAGACACCCAAATAGACAACCCGATTCTGTATTTGCGACCATTCAAAGATGGTTGTACGAGAACTAGGAAGGGGGACGGAACTTACGTGCGTCCGAGGATGCGTGCGGCAAACTGCGCGACGAAGTTCGTGGTGATTCGAAGGACTGTAGCGCCTATCATTGGGGTCCAAATTTGAAGTAGAGTAGATTGGTAGTATCAGCTGACCCTACTAAACTACTCTATTTCGAGTTTGGACCGCGCGGAATTTGCCGCGCGCTTCCTCAGACGCACGTATGGACCCATACCCGAACAAGGAGTACATATGTCGTATTTAAAAAGATTCTTTGCATCTTTCTGACCTCTTGTTTCATCAGAAGATTAGATGACTTTCGAAGAGGCTTACCTCCCGTGATGCCGCATATGAGCGTTATCGATGTTGCTTGAATTTTCAATGATTTCGAGTTTCACTAGTATTTCTAGTACTCTCAGAGGAGTTACTCCTGGAACCTTTCCTGAGAGTAAGGGAAGTGTTTTAAAAGTGATTCCTGACAGCACTTTCCCTTTCAGCGAGGAAGCGTGCGTTTCTCTCTGACTTTCCCATAATCACTCGTAAATTCGTCTATTGGATGAGTAATCAAACCAAATGCGCGCTCCATGCATTCCTTGTCCGATCATTCAGTCCGGTTAGTTTCATAATTAACGCTGCCATCGCCGTCTCAGAAGACATTTCCGCTTTTCTGCATAGTTTCTTCACTTCTTCTCTGATATAAGTTACTAAGGCCAGAAAGATATCGACTTATTGTTATTAAATTGATTTGATCCACTGTGGTGCGAAGCTGGTTCTAACATCTCAGCTTGAGTTTTCGAAACAGGACCATTAGATATCTTTGATGCTTAACAGACTCCCTCAAGTGGTCCCGTCTTCACTTTCAATGGAAGGCTCCCTGGGCTATCAGCGGCAAAGCAAGCCTACTACAAGTACAAGATGAGATGCAGCAGTATAGCATTGCTGCTTCTCATCTTGTACTGTAGTAGGCTGTAGTAGCATGGAAGGTTCTTGAAAAAGTCTTCAGACACACTCTTCAATTAAGGATAAAGCCTTCGAGCGTTTATCAATCCCGTCTGAGGGATGCGTCCTGCATTCGACTTCCATTCAGAATCGTATTGAGGTATTGAATGCGTATGTGACCTATACAATGACTTGCATTGGCCAGCTGTGTATAAGTCGGTGTTTTCATCCTCCCAGACGGGTTTGGTACCAAACGACTAACCCCGGAGAGATGGAGGGCTTGGCTGGTGTAGGCCGATATCGATCCGCGAATTGAACCCATGAGCGTACGTGCGTGGAATTGCGCTATGCCACTACACCAACTCTCTATAACGATTGAAACTGTAGAAATGTTATACATCTTTCCTGGTTTTCAAATGAAAGAACTTATTCAGGTGGTATTACGTTGGGCTGAATGAGATTCGAGACCAGGGCATGAAAGCTGCTGGTCGCTCAATGTGAGACAGTTCTGGAGATATACCGGAACTGAAGAAGGAATTCTCCATTATTTGGGAACCCATTCAGCAAGTGCAACCTCCAGAAATATTACGCGAGGAAGAACAAATACCTGCGTGGACAAAGCTGGATCTCGATTTTCTCGTTTTGCTTGTGAGATAGCTGTTGCGAAAGTTGCAGAGCGGAACATTATTACGCAAAGAGTTTTGCGTCCAACGGAACTACCACCTCTTTATTTTTATTTTATCAATTTTATTTCCATCTTTACTTTTCCTGCGATGAAGTTAGTGTCGCAAAACAATGGAACATTTAGCATTTGATCTACAAGATGTAGTTAAGTAAGTAATCATTTGATTAGCAGTGGTAACTACTGTTATTTAGAGAACGCTCTACGGTAAACAGTGCATGACAGCATTTGAGAGTACTAGAAATACTAGAAATCTGCATAACAGATGATTGCATCATATGTCCTTACGGTGAAACAGGTGATTGCGCACTCGTGGACGTGATACGGTAGAGCGCCGACCACGTTGATCATTTTATACATTAAAGACAGTAAGGCAACTAACACTCCCGAAGGACTTGGAATTTCTTATGACTCAAATATCGAGATTTCTTCTTGCATAGAGAGTATGACGAGTTTGTAGACGAAAAATTGGCCTTGGACTGGACTAGGATTTGTGCTTCGTGCCAAGGGCTTGTGCAAACCGGGGACAGTGCTCTTTATCCCTTACGCTATCCTTGAGGCGAGTATAGGCGGGGTCTCGCTAGTGAATACCTAGTTTCCGGCAATGTAAGAAATAGAGAGCACGGTGCCCGGATAGCACAAGCACTGTAGTCCAGTTCGTCCGGGCTGAAGTTTTTGCCCTTTATTCAAGTCAAGACAAAATATAGAGGGTATCAGTGCAGGAGTCTTAGCAGGAAAGGCGTCCTGAGTTTTTCCAAAGGAATTCCAAATTGAAGAGCAAAAATGAGTGTGCATATACAGTAGCGCTCAAAAGTCTTCGGTGAAATGGTTCTTCAGCCGTACATACTTTTCAGTCGTAACTCCTTTCCTACTGGATCTAATCAAGCGAAATTTCTATATTCGGAGCGTGGATGTATTGCGAATATTTAACACTATTAACCAGCAGTCTGATCGTGTTCCAGATATTCCAAAGAGCATGAGCTCAAAATCGACTGAAAATACAGATGATGGTCCTTTTAGAATCTCTTTTCCTTTTAACATGTCAAAAGTGTACGAGCGGTAACACCGAACACGATAGATGAGAAAAACGCACTCAAGGTGCAAATAAGTGCAGACGCCAACAACTTTAATTTAAGCAAAATGTGCTACCGCAACAAACACCTTACTCTACCTGTAGATGTTGCAGCTTTGCAGTGAGATAGGGTTGGGTAGGGTGAAATATGCTTTAGTTAGACATATCCAAATTTCGTGTCGTTCGGTCTACTAAGAAAAAAGTTAGGAACGAAAAAGCGTCAAAGCATTTCACCGAAGACTTGTGAGCGCTACTGTAGATTTCTACAGAAAGTAAGAGATTGTTGGATATTTTACAGGTCATCTCGAATGTAATGTCATACTCTGTCGATGATCAAGAGTGAATCCTAACGCAATTTTTTATTTTACATTTTTATGATGGAGGGGCTTTTCACCTTTTTTCATACTTCTGATTATGACAACCGGGATGGCATAATGGTTCGAAATCGTTGCCCCCAGGAAGACATAAATGGCATAAAATCTTTCGCTGTGGATGGACACTTATCTCTATCGTCTATTCTGGAACTCTTCTACATATCCGAGACGTTTCTAGTTTGCTGGAGCTCCCAGCACTGTATGCCTTATTTCCATTTAATCTGCTCTTTCTCTCAACTTGAATTTCCCAAGTGTTGTCGCGCTGCCCATCTAACCAGTAGATGATCCCTACTCTTGAAAGCAGTTGTCTTCCTGCCTCTCCAGTATATGTTTGACTACAGCTATGTTAGGCTCCATGTCGCTCGTCTAACACAACTGGTAGTAAATCTTCAACAGCGTACAACCACCTATGTTTCCTTGAAAACAACTTGTACAACTCCTTGCCATACAATGACGAAAAAACCAATTCCGATTCGAAGCTGTTTGTTTTTGAGAAAATTTACTAAATAGGCGACATCGTGCAAGTTAGCTAGAAACATGCTCTCTCGTTATGAGCTATAATTATCTCTCTATATATAATTCACAATTTTGGTGTGTCTGTTTGTTTGTTTGTATGTATGTATGTATGTATGTATGTATGTATGTATGTATGTATGTATGTATGTATGTATGTATGTATGTATGTATGTATGTATGTATGTATGTATGTATGTATGTATGTATGTATGTATGTATGTATGTATGTATGTATGTATGTATGTATGTATGTATGTATGTATGTATGTATGTATGTATGTATGTATGTATGTATGTATGTATGTATGTATGTATGTATGTATGTATGTATGTATGTATGTATGTATGTATGTATGTATGTATGTATGTATGTATGTATGTATGTATGTATGTATGTATGTATGTATGTATGTATGTATGTATGTATGTATGTATGTATGTATGTATGTATGTATGTATGTATGTATGTATGTATGTATGTATGTATGTATGTATGTATGTATGTATGTATGTATGTATGTATGTATGTATGTATGTATGTATGTATGTATGTATGTATGTATGTATGTATGTATGTATGTATGTATGTATGTATGTATGTATGTATGTATGTATGTATGTATGTATGTATGTATGTATGTATGTATGTATGTATGTATGTATGTATGTATGTATGTATGTATGTATGTATGTATGTATGTATGTATGTATGTATGTATGTATGTATGTATGTATGTATGTATGTATGTATGTATGTATGTATGTATGTATGTATGTATGTATGTATGTATGTATGTATGTATGTATGTATGTATGTATGTATGTATGTATGTATGTATGTATGTATGTATGTATGTATGTATGTATGTATGTATGTATGTATGTATGTATGTATGTATGTATGTATGTATGTATGTATGTATGTATGTATGTATGTATGTATGTATGTATGTATGTATGTATGTATGTATGTATGTATGTATGTATGTATGTATGTATGTATGTATGTATGTATGTATGTATGTATGTATGTATGTATGTATGTATGTATGTATGTATGTATGTATGTATGTATGTATGTATGTATGTATGTATGTATGTATGTATGTATGTATGTATGTATGTATGTATGTATGTATGTATGTATGTATGTATGTATGTATGTATGTATGTATGTATGTATGTATGTATGTATGTATGTATGTATGTATGTATGTATGTATGTATGTATGTATGTATGTATGTATGTATGTATGTATGTATGTATGTATGTATGTATGTATGTATGTATGTATGTATGTATGTATGTATGTATGTATGTATGTATGTATGTATGTATGTATGTATGTATGTATGTATGTATGTATGTATGTATGTATGTATGTATGTATGTATGTATGTATGTATGTATGTATGTATGTATGTATGTATGTATGTATGTATGTATGTATGTATGTATGTATGTATGTATGTATGTATGTATGTATGTATGTATGTATGTATGTATGTATGTATGTATGTATGTATGTATGTATGTATGTATGTATGTATGTATGTATGTATGTATGTATGTATGTATGTATGTATGTATGTATGTATGTATGTATGTATGTATGTATGTATGTATGTATGTATGTATGTATGTATGTATGTATGTATGTATGTATGTATGTATGTATGTATGTATGTATGTATGTATGTATGTATGTATGTATGTATGTATGTATGTATGTATGTATGTATGTATGTATGTATGTATGTATGTATGTATGTATGTATGTATGTATGTATGTATGTATGTATGTATGTATGTATGTATGTATGTATGTATGTATGTATGTATGTATGTATGTATGTATGTATGTATGTATGTATGTATGTATGTATGTATGTATGTATGTATGTATGTATGTATGTATGTATGTATGTATGTATGTATGTATGTATGTATGTATGTATGTATGTATGTATGTATGTATGTATGTATGTATGTATGTATGTATGTATGTATGTATGTATGTATGTATGTATGTATGTATGTATGTATGTATGTATGTATGTATGTATGTATGTATGTATGTATGTATGTATGTATGTATGTATGTATGTATGTATGTATGTATGTATGTATGTATGTATGTATGTATGTATGTATGTATGTATGTATGTATGTATGTATGTATGTATGTATGTATGTATGTATGTATGTATGTATGTATGTATGTATGTATGTATGTATGTATGTATGTATGTATGTATGTATGTATGTATGTATGTATGTATGTATGTATGTATGTATGTATGTATGTATGTATGTATGTATGTATGTATGTATGTATGTATGTATGTATGTATGTATGTATGTATGTATGTATGTATGTATGTATGTATGTATGTATGTATGTATGTATGTATGTATGTATGTATGTATGTATGTATGTATGTATGTATGTATGTATGTATGTATGTATGTATGTATGTATGTATGTATGTATGTATGTATGTATGTATGTATGTATGTATGTATGTATGTATGTATGTATGTATGTATGTATGTATGTATGTATGTATGTATGTATGTATGTATGTATGTATGTATGTATGTATGTATGTATGTATGTATGTATGTATGTATGTATGTATGTATGTATGTATGTATGTATGTATGTATGTATGTATGTATGTATGTATGTATGTATGTATGTATGTATGTATGTATGTATGTATGTATGTATGTATGTATGTATGTATGTATGTATGTATGTATGTATGTATGTATGTATGTATGTATGTATGTATGTATGTATGTATGTATGTATGTATGTATGTATGTATGTATGTATGTATGTATGTATGTATGTATGTATGTATGTATGTATGTATGTATGTATGTATGTATGTATGTATGTATGTATGTATGTATGTATGTATGTATGTATGTATGTATGTATGTATGTATGTATGTATGTATGTATGTATGTATGTATGTATGTATGTATGTATGTATGTATGTATGTATGTATGTATGTATGTATGTATGTATGTATGTATGTATGTATGTATGTATGTATGTATGTATGTATGTATGTATGTATGTATGTATGTATGTATGTATGTATGTATGTATGTATGTATGTATGTATGTATGTATGTATATCCATCCCGAGCCCCGTTACCTCAAAGTGGTGGGATGGTGTAAACTCACTCGACGATAAGAACACTCGTTGTTGCCGGACACCGACGTGTCGAGTGAGGCTAAAAACGGGCCCCCTCTTGGACAAGTCCATCTCCGGCAGTGGACCTACCGCTAGTTATGGCTAGGCGGTGAGGGGTCAGTCCAGGCCACCAGCATCTATGAGTAAAGTTGTTCAAGAAGTACCCTCAGTCCCGTGCGGCCACCGTCCTTCCCGGCAGAGAGGACAACGGCAGAGGGGGAGAAATCTCACGGCGAGCGATCTGCCGAGCTGTTTTCTGAACATTGCTACCATCAACGTACGAGGTCTTACTAGTGATTCCGCGGTTGATCAGTTGGTTTCCGAATTGGACAAATGTGCGGTAGACGTGGCATGTGTGCAAGAAACGTTGAGATTTGAAGCAGGAACATGGAAATGGCACACGGTCACGAAGTCATGCTGGGAGCTGGATCAAAGAACGGTAAAGTTGGAGGAGTCGGATTCATCATCGCGCCGCATTTGGCAACGAAGATCACTCACTGTGAAATCTTTTCTGAACGGATCGCGATGCTAGTGCTTGAACTGGATGGAGGGAGCACGATAAAGTTGCTGTCAGTATATGCACCCACCGGAGCTTATGGTGATGATACTGTAGAGGAATTTTATGATGAGCTCGAGAATACAGTAAACGGCCCCCCCGAAAGGAACATATGTTATTTGTGCTGGCGATTATAATGCCCACCTTGGTCGAGGAGAATCTGGAGAGAATTTTGTCGGGCCACACGGAACTCCAGGACGCAACAGTCGAGGAGAAACACTGGCTCAGTTTTGTGAAAGAACTCGGCTGTCGGTAGCTAACACATACTTCCAAAAACGCCTGGGTCGTCGATGGACTTATCATACTCCAAACAGGCAGATGTTCCACGAAATTGATTTCATCTTGACGAACTGTTTACGACTTTTTCACAACGTTGGCGTCATCGGAGAATCACGCTTCAACATCGGATCAGATCATCGTTTAGTACGGGCAACGATAGCAATAAAGCCAAAAGAAGAGCGGAAGAGACTAGCTGCATATCACTCCAAACGAATACGATATGAGCTTAATGAAGAAACACTGAAAACGCTAGCGGCAACTGTAGATTTTACTGGAGGTTCAGGAAATGTCCATACGAGATACGAAAAAGTAACTTCCGCCATCCGAACTGTTGTCAAAGATGCGTCACAACGTGTAAAGAGTAAACCACGCGAGCGGTTGAGCGAGGTCACTTTGCAGATGTTGGCCACACGGAAGGAACTAGGCAAAACTATGACCCCTGTGGCTCGTATCGTGCTCAATAAAGCTATACGAGTTAGAGTCAAAAATGACTACCGGGAATATGCTGCACGTAGAGCAAGAGAAGCGGCTGAGAAAGCGACGAGCATCAAAAGAACATTTATAAGTACTCGCTTGAAGACCACCACTCCGGAATGCCTGAGGAAAGCAGATGGCACTGTCCTGCGGAACCGCAAGGATATAGAAGAAGAAATCCGGACCTTTTTCCAGGACTTGTTTTCTTCCAAAATACACGTAGAAGCGTACTCGGAACCATCAGAAGGCGAGAACGATAAACCCGACAAAGAAGAATGGAGAGTCCTCGAATCAGAAGTGATGCAAGCCATTCGTCAAATGAAAAGCGGAAAAGCACCCGGACCAGACCAAATACGGCCAGAACATTTGAAGTGCCTGAAGGAAGTTCTCGCGAGGCCTTTAGCTGACCTATTCACGGAAA